>CM066998.1:82350295-82752795 GCA_033977485.1 Hydrangea macrophylla | reverse complement strand
TGATATCCCCTTGAGAAAGCTTATAAGATTTGATTATGTCAAACCCTGCAGGTGGATTTTGTATCCGACATATCAGATAAGTTAAGTAGAGGATCTCAAGAAATTTTAAGAAATTAATTAAATATGATTGTCAGTAATTATATTTAATTAATGGATATCTGTAATCTTAACATGGGGGAGATAATAAGCATTTAATAACATGGAGCTCGAAATATATTTTTGAGATAAGGGTAGGAGTGCAATTATAATTCTTTAGTGGTATGAATTATAATTTATGGAAATAGGAATCTGATTCAGTTCGAATTAGGGTTTCCTAATTCCATAAGGAAGCATATTCCTTATTGACTTCTTATGGTCCCTATCGTAGCCTATATATATGCTGTCTTGGCTCTTCTCTCAGGTTGCATGATTTCATATTCTAAGCTTCCCTTGACCTCCTAGCTTTCTTCTAGAAGGGTTTCCACCAAACCCTAGTCTCTGTGAGTATTCAAGAGACATAGGAGTGTAGATCGCTAGCGTCGGACAACGCTCACTAAAAGAGCTTCGGACTGCTCGATACTGATCGAAAGTTGCTGAAGTTTTTACACAACGTTCCTGACGTCGAGACAGAGCTGCTGTTAAAAATTCAAGTAAATCGGAGATCGTTTGATCCTCCTGGCGAACACATCTTTGTCGGATCAATGTGATCAGGATTGAATCGTCATAGCAATCAAAGAGAGTGTTATAACTGGGAATAGAAAATAGAACGTAAAGAGGGAAGAGCAGAAAACTAAAAGGATTTCGAAAGAGCCCACACTCAGTTCGATATTCTGGCAGCAAAGGAATACGGTAGAAGATCGTGAGCTGTTAATCTAGAAAATATGTATCTCAATGGGTCAAAGGGCTTAACGTAACTAACTTGCACTACTTAGGACTTATTACAAAGATTAATGCTATGCTTTCCAAATTTAAATATTAATATTAGTTTCAAAATGCTTTAAGAGTTTCACATACTGTAGCAGTGCTAAACCAAATTTAAAAACCATAACATTATTCTGTTCCTAAAGACGACATTTAAGTTATCTAGGGGGTGAAAAACGTTTCAATTTGGTGCATTTTTTAGTCAAAACGATCTGTTTTGGTTCGGTTTGGTTTAGTGTAAATTTTCGATTCAATATTTATACTGCGTGATATTTTTTAAAACTGACTGAACCGAACCGAATCGATCAATTTTGTTACACCCATAGTTATCCTATAAACTCACGAAGTACAAAATGAGAGAGTTATGGCTAAATTTCTATTTGTTTTTTTTTAGACTAAAGAACCAAAAGTGTTTTCCTTTACTTTGGTTCACTAAATCCATAAATCAAATTGTTCTCTCAAATTTTCTTCTTCATAGTTTGTCGCGTCAATAAAATTAGACAAAAAATATAAATACACTATTAGACCAGGAATAATGATATGTTTCCTAAATTTTGTATCCTAAATATGATTCCTATCACATGTGATAATGGATCCATTGAATTTTTATTGGAGAATGTTGAAGTGGTCCCACTGCCACATGTGTTGGTAGTGGACACCAATAATGTGGGGGAGAAACTAATAATAAATCAACTGAAACTTTATCAAATGGAGTAATGTTGTGCTTCCCAAATAGTTTCCAAACACGTGGCAGAAGAGACCACTTTCAATAATAGTGGGACCACTTTAACATCTTGCAAATAAATTTGAAAGCATATCATTAATATGAGTAATGCTACACACACTGTGAAAAGTACACTAAAATGCACAACCTTGTTTAAAAAGATTGGATGCACAATTGCACACACAAAAATTGGTGTTTTGTGTGTGCATACTTTTCAGCACAAAGTCTAATCTTTTTAAGCATTTTGGTGTGCTTTTCAGGGTGTGTGTAGTATTCATGTTTTCAAAATTTCTTCCACTGTCGGCCCCTATAGCTCAGTGGTAGAGCGTCAGTCTTGTAAACTGAAGGTCCGTAGTTCGATCCTGCGTGGGGGCAATGCCTGCCTTCAGTTGTTTTTGCTATTTTAGTTTATCATGTGCTTTAAATGTGGGGTCACATTCAAAGACAATGCATCTTAAATGTCCTTGAATGTGGGGTTATGTGCTTTAAATGTGATACTTTATGAATGTTGTTGTCGTTTGTGATTGTGATGTGTGCCTAACATTACTTTTTTAGTTTTGTTCATTTGTTTTTAGGGAATTGCTATGTACACCGCTAATTTTGCTATGTACAAGCTCAACTTTACACAAGTGTACAAAAGTGAGAATTTTTAGAAGAAAAATAATTAGAATAAATGAATTTGGGTGTACATAGCAATTCTCAATTTTTAATGTAAAATGGTACGAGAGCATTTTTCTCACTCAAACATTGCTCACCCAAATATCTCATTGGGTGAGAATGTGGGAGTCACAAATTTTCATATTATTTAATCTTTTTTTTATCCATAAAAAGTAGTTGACCGGTTGGTCCCATATACTTACTCAAACGAGGTGCTTTGATAAACAATTGATGAACAATTTTTGTATGAGAAAAATGCTCTTAAATGGTCGTCCCACCAAGTTTATATCATTTTTGGAACATGGAAGTGGTTGCGGATTGTTTTGCTATCTACTTTAAATTTGGCCATCGCGTTAGCTGTGAATTCATAGCCTAAACTGGCTATCCTCATCAGCAAGAGAACAAACACAAAAATCTCAATTTTTTATAAGCTCAAATACTTTTTTTTTTTTAGAGTAATGATAGGCACACAACGAATTGCACAAATGCGTAATATATGGTTGGACTTTGTGCTAAAAAGTCTGTGCACACAAAAAGGTGTGTACAGACTTTTCAGCACAAGGTTCAAACCTGTGCTACACGTTTGTGCAATTCGTTGTGCACCTATCATTATTGTATTTTTTAGAGGCATGGAAAATGAATTTTTTAAAAAAGTATTGCAAGTAAAATTTATACTTGAAAATGAAACATCTAGCGATTAGCCTGAGAACCAACAAATTGGAGTTTGGGAACATCTAGTATTCAAAAAATTCTATGATACATCTTGGTAGTTTAGAATGTATGATACATCTTAGGACTTTTACTGCCAAAATGTTGTAAGTTTGTACTAAATTGTTGTACCATTCAAAAAATAGTGATTGTTAAAGTAATGTGGTTGTATCATACATTCTAATGATTTTGTTACTAAAGTATTGCAACATACAAAATATAGTAATTGATAAATTAAGGTGATTTTCAAAATTACAACCATATGACACTAAATTACTATATTTTTAAAACTTGGGATGTATAACACAACTTAACTTAGACAACCAGAATGTATTTATTAAAGATCCCTCAGTCTTAATGCAGTAAAAAAAATCGGGAAGAAAAGTCTCTAACATGTCATCCCAATGGTCTTTTTTTTTTTTTTTTTTTTCTTTTTCTTCCAAATGTTGAAAGTATAATTAAGTACGAAATTAATGATATTATTTCGGTTACGCCTTGTTGGCTTTGGCATTGTTTAGCCTTGTTTCTGACTATGTGTCTTTGTTTTGTTTGATTGGGAAGGGTGTCTCTTTTTGTCTTTGGGGTTGGATATCACCCCATCTCAGGATAGTCATTCTCTAAGTTTTTGAGCTTCTTTTGACCCTTATTTCTTTTGTGTTGATAGAGGCATGTCTCTTTGTCTATGTCGTTTGACTTTTTTATTTTGAGCTTCTTTTGACCCTTATTTCTTTTGTGTTGATAGAGGCATGTCTCTTTGTCTATGTCGTTTGACTTTTTTATTTTGTTTGATTAACTTATTTTTTCGAAAAAAAAAAACATTGGAGGCCATATTCTTAATTCCCCACTTCCATGAAATAGGTGGAAAATAGATGATACCTGAGAAATATGAAAAAAGTTATGTTGTTCCTTCTAAATTAGTTCCATATATTCAAATTGTTCATTTTCACTGCATAGAATGTGTTCCTTTTAAAAACACACTCGCAACTTCTTCTTTTTTAAACGTTTGGAGTCCAAATTTTAGAATATATATATATATATATATATATAAAGACTGTGAGATAATTTTTGGGTAAACTACATTTTGCACCCTTAAAGTTTGGGTTTGATATCACTTTAATCCTTGTAGTTTTAATTTTGATATTTTAGCTCTTGCAGTTTCAATTTATGTTCAAGTGTACTTTCGTAAGTAAATTTGTCATTATACTGCCTTATGATACCTCATGTGTGCATCGGCATATTTTTTGTCAAAAAATTAATGGAGATTTCATAAATGAACTACATTAAACATAGAGTAATGCTATGATTTTCAAATATCATATCTCAAATGCTTCTTAAATAAATGTGACAATGAACCACTGAATTTTGATTAAAAGATATTAAAGTGGTTCCACAATTATTGTAATTGATCTCACTACTATATATATTGAAAAGGCATTTATGATCCAAAAGTTAAAAAACATAGCATCACTCTTAAAGTGGGCTAATCAAACCAATCTTGCTTGCACAATAAAAAAGGCCACACGTTGATCTCTCTATCGAATCAAATTAATTAGCCAAAGGTGTGGGCCATCATAAGCCCATGCTAAAGTTGCAATCAATTCCTGCCAATATCTATGCCAGGAAATTAAGAACATAAATCTAGTAGCCCAAATAAGTAGGGGTGGACATTCGGTCGGTTCGGTTTGGTTTGGAGAAATTCGGTTCGGTTCGGAGAAATGGGTACTGAAACTGAACTGAATTATATTTCGGTTTCTGTTCGATTTTGGTCAATTCGGTTCGGTTTGGAAATTCGGTTAACCGAATTTTGAAAAAACTATACTTTTTTTTTTTTTTCATTTTCACAACTTTTTTATATGTTTCTTTTCCCATTTTTCTTTCATATTACAAAGAAAACATATGTTTATATTTACTTTTATATATATATATATATATATATATATATATATTATACTTATATTTTTGTAATATATATAGTTGTGTATAAAAATATATTAATAATATATAAACTAAAAAAAATTCGATTTTTCGGTTCGGTTCTGTTTGGGAGAGCGGAACTGAAAACCGAACTGACAAAAAAAAAATAGTTCGGTTTGAAACTGAACTGAAATTTTTAACTGAATTAACTGAACTGAAATGAAAATTTTAGTTCGATTCGGTTAACTGAACTATTTGCCCACCCCTACATATAAGATGTCCAAATAAGAACATTCACGCCCAGATCGACAAAACTATTTATACCAAAGGGGTGCTATACTTCCCTAATAATTTTTAGGACACAACTTTTATACAATTTCACAGAACTTTCTAAAAGATGTGTCTATCTCTCTCTCCTGTGTCACTGTGGGGTCTAGTGATATCACAAGAGAAAGATAGACACATCTTTTAAGAAAATTGTGTGAAAGTTGTATGAAAGTTGTGTTCCAAGAATTACTCAATTCAAATTTATATCCCAAATGATGTGATAGTGGATCCACTGTAACATCCTCTAATCAAAATTCAATAAACCCAACCACTATCATATCATTTAAAATGTGGATTTAAAATTTAAATTTGGGAAATATAGTATTAGAACATCTGCAATGTTCAGGCTAAGTAGTGTACTAGTGTCAGAAGTTAGCAGAGAGGGTTGAAATTGGTGTCCAATGGGCTAGCTAAAGAGAGGCCTAAGCTAATGTAAGATGTAACTGTGGCTAGCAATTTAGTGGGTCCGGCTGTAGTGGGGCGAAATGGTTTTGCTCTAGGTGGGGCAAAACCACTATATATTTGGCAAGTGTTGATTGGAAGGGATATGAAAAAGCTGCCATAATATTAAGGCATTAAATGCCTTGCAACCTGCTATAGCAGGTTTGGACTTTCTTAAGAGCTGTTTGGACTTTAACAAGGATTGTTTGGACATTGCAAAGAAATGTGCCAAGTTTGTAAAATAATATGCATTATTATATTGTACCTTATGGAATAAATATTGTACACAACTAAATAAAATTCAAGTAAGTAAAAAAAAAATAAATTAAATAGCAGATTTAGACTTTCATAAGGGTTGTTTGGACCTTGAAAAGAATTGTGCCAAGTTTGCAAAATATTAATCATCACTATGTTGAACCTTATGAAATAAACATTGTACACAACTAAACAAAATTCAAGTTTGGTAAAAAATAAAAAATAAATAAAAAACGAAGAAGTAAATAGCAGGTTTGGACTTTCCTAAGGGTTCTATAGTGGGGCGGCTCCACGTGGAGAATACCACTGTCCATGTGAGAAAAAGTATTTTTTATAAAGAAATGTGTATGGAAAATAGTAAGCTCGATATGTTGTACCGTATGGAATAAATGTTGTACATAAGTAAAAAAAATTCAAGTCTGTTAAAAAAAAAAAGTAAATAGTTGGTTTGGACTTTCCTAATGGCTGTATGGACTTTGATAAAGGTTGTTTGGACTTTGCAAAGAAAAGTGCCAAATTTGCAAAATACTAAGCATCTCTATGTTGTACCTTATGGAATAAATGTTGTATACAACTAAATAAAATTCAAGTTTGTAAAAACAAAAAAAGGAGGTTTGGACTTTCCTAAGGATTGTTTGGACTTTGATAAAAGTTGTTTGGACTTTGCAAAAAAATATGCTAAATTTGCAAAATACTAAACATCACTATGTTGTACCTAATGGAATAGATGTTGTACACAACCAACTAAAGTCCAACTACCACCCATTGGCTGAAAAAAGTACAAGAATTTAAGGTTTGTTTTTATTAAGGTTTGCTTTGCTTTTATTAAGGTTGTTGCATTAAACATTAATGAGTCAACAACCAACTTTGGAGGCCAAATTTGGACTTCATAAGAGAAATCTGAAGAAGATGTTGAATGGAGAAACATTTAACTTTCATCATCTCTCTCATTTTGACTACATTTTTGTATTTTTTTAGTTTTACTTCACAAACATATATAAATTTCATTCCATTTCAACTCTAGTTCAAGATAGAAGACCATTCAAGTGAAGTTCTAATTTGAGAAGACAAATATATCTTCATTTTACAGGTATTTTACAACTATTGTTAATAATTTTGTTGTACACAATATTGTTATGAGTAATGCACGTCACTGAAAGAATTAGAACATTATTCAATCAAAGCTACTTTAAATATACTAAGTAAAATACCTTTAATTAGAATACCTTTCAATTATTTCTTTTTTTTTTTTTTTTTATGTACTGTATCTTGTATATTAATGTACATGGGTTTGGATGTAGTAAATAGAGTGTAAAATAACTTTACCTTGAAGATAACATAAAAAATAAGTAGATTGCATCATCACGAAAATAGATCGCCAAATGTTCCTTACAAACGTCCAAGTGTTTCTTAATAAAGTCCAAATAAATCTTACGAAAGTCCAAATGTTCCTTACTATGGTCCAAATGCTCCTTACTAAAGTCCAAATGTTTCTTAAGAAAGTCCAAATGTTCCTTACTAAAGTCCAAAAGTTTCTTAAGAAAGTCCAAATGCTTCTTAAGAAAGTCCAAATGTTCCTTATTAAAGTCCATATGTAACATAATAAAGTCCATATGTTGCTTGAAAAAGTCCAAATGTTCCTTAATTAAGTCCAAATGTTGCTGAAGAAAGTCCAAATATTTCTTAAGAAAGTCCAAATGTTCCTTACTAAAGTTCAAATGTTTCTAAAGAAAGTCCAAATGTTCATTACTAAAGTCCAAATGTTTCTTAAGAAAGTCCATGTGTTGCTTAAGAAAGTCCAAATATTTCTTAAGAAAGAACAAATATTCGTTACAAAAGTCCAAATAGTTCTGAAGAAATTCTAAATGTTTCTTACTAAGGCCCAAATAGTTATGAAGAAATACCAAATGTTCCTTACAAAAGTCCAAATGGTTCTGAAGAAAATCCAAACAATTCTTTAAAAAGTCCAAACATTTCTTAAAATTCAGAATTTCCTTAATAAGGTACATATATTACTTGAGAAAGTCCAAACATTTCTAAGAAAATAAAGAACACAATACAAACTAGTGAAAGGAATAATACATAGTGAATTGAAAAGCAACACCTCGAAAAACTAAGCATCTCTGTAGAATTCAAGACAATATATGGTGTGAATTATAATGGACCAGTATATTGATTTAACAATGATTCTGACTACATTTCAACGATGGTGTGGATTTAACTGAAATTGAGGTGGAATGTAGCATCCATCAGGCGGCAGACTAGAGTGTTCGTGTATGTTGTTCACGAGTGTGGAGATACCTTGTTGCCATATTATAGTTGTAATGAAATTTGAGCACCTCACAGAAATCCCACATGTAACATAACAAAGTTCATATGTTGCTTAAGAAAGTACAAATGTTCCTTACTAAAGTCCAAATGTTGCTTAAGAAAGTCCAAATGTTCCTTACTAAGGTCCAAATATTTCTTAAGAAAGTTTAAATGTTCCTTACTAAAGTCCAAATGTAACATAATAAAGTTCATATGTTGCTTAAGAAAGTCCAAATGTTCCTTAAGAAAGTCCAAATGTTCCTTACTAAAGTCCAAATATTTCTTAAGAAAGTTTACATGTTCCTTACTAAAGTCCAAATGTAACATAATAAAGTTCATATGTTGCTTAAGAAAGTCCAAATGTTCCTTACTAAAGTCCAAATGTTCCTTAAGAAAGTCCAAATGTTCCTTACTAAGGTCCAAATGTTTCTTAAGAAAGTCCAAATGTTCCTTACTAAAGTCCAATTGTACCTTACTAAAGTCCAAATGTTCCTTACTAAGGTCCAAATGGTTCTGAAAAAAATACTAAATGTTCCTTACAAAAGTCCAAATGGTTCTGAAGAAAATTCAAACAGTTCTTTAATAAGTCCAAAGCATCCTTAAAATTCATAATTTCCTTAATAAGATACAAATATTATTTGAGAAAGTCCAAACATTTCTAAAAAAATGTTCGTTTCTACTTAGTCAGGATAACTTTATGTAGAATAGGTAGAAAAGCTTAGATTGAAAATAAAGAACACAATACAAACTAGTGAAAGGAATAATACATAGTGCATTGAAAAAGCAACACCTTGATAAAACATGCCCGTGACTTAATAGTGGCACATGGGTATTAATGGGTTCATTGAGAAAAAGACATTTTTTCTCCACACCACATCTGACCAGTAGGATCTACGTAAGATACAACTATTTGCCAATGTAACGCTAAATAATTTTCCCTTCCTCTTCCTGCACCTCTCCCCCTTCATCTTCCTACACCTCTAGTCATCGTAACGTGATCTGAGTTAGTAAAAAAGTAATCTTCCCATTCAACTTACTACTTTTTGTAGGGTGTAATTTGTTGTTTATATTGACCACGGACCCGTAAATGTGGTTCCCGGGTTTGATAGATGCATTTCACGGGTGTAGACTAGTTATTAACTGAGCAGTGACTAGCCTTAATCAATAGGGCAGTACATACTAGTCATTTGATTGAGCAGTGACTAGCCTTAATCAATAGGGCGGTACAGACTAGTCATTGACTGAGCAATGAATAGTTTTAATCAATAGGGCAGTAGATACTAGTCATTTGACTGAGCAGTAACTAGCCTTAATCAATAGGGCGGTGCAGACAAGTCACCGACATATAAAAAATAATGAGTTTCTCAAGAAAGTTCAACTTTTTCTTAATAAGGTACCAAATGTTCCTTACAAAAGTCTAAATAGTTCTAAAGATATACCAAATGTTCCTTACAAAAGTCCAAATGGTTCTGAAAAAAGTCCAAATATTTTTAAGAAAGTCTAAATGTTCCTTACTAAGGTCCAAATGTTTCTTAAAAAAAGTTTAAATGTTCCTTACTAAAGTCCAAATGTAACATAATAAAGTCCATATGTTGCTTAAGAAAGTCCAAATGTTCCTTAATAAAGTCCAAATGTTGCTGAAAAAAGTCCAAATGTTCCTTACTAAAATATAAATATTTCTTAAAAAAATCCAAATGTTCCTTACTAAAGTCCAAATGTTTCTTAATAAAGTCCATGTGTTGTTTAAGAAAGTCCAAATGTTCATTACTAAAGTCCAAACGTTCCTTACTAAAATCCAAATGTTTCTTAAGAAAGTCCAAATATTCCTTACAAAAGTCCAAATGGTTCTGAAGAAAGTCCAATTGTTTCTTAAGAAAGTCCAAATGTTCTTTACTAAGGTCCAATTGTTTCTTAAGAAAGTTCAAATGTTCCTAACTAAAAAAAAAGTTACTGGTTGTGTGCGCTAGCGCGCATTAGATAAAATTTTGTGTGTGTGTGTGTGTGTGTGTGTGTTTGTGTGTGTTTGTCGCGCATTAGATAAAATTATATATACATTAGCAAATTTTACAAAATTAGATTTATAGTATTTAGCCCTAACTTTATACAAATTTGCCATTTGAAAAAAATATCTTTATAAAAATTTAAAAATAAAAGAGTAATGTTATGCTTACCAAATTTCTTTCCCAAAAGTGTTTTTTAACACATGTGGCAGTGGACCAAGTTGATTTTGATTGGTTAATGTTAAGAAAATACTTTTGCTTACCCAAAAAATGGTTCACCAATGCTCACCCAAGCATCTAATTGACCAATGCAGGGGGACCCAAGATTAAACATCATTTGTTGGCCACTGGGTCCCACTGCATTGGGCAATGGGATGCTTGGGTGGTGAGCATTGGTGAACCATTTTTTGGGTGAGCAAAAATGCTCTCTAATGTTAAAGTGGTTCCACAATGGTCCCACTTCAACATCTTTTGGGATTAAAATTTGGGAAGCATAACATTACTCTAAATAAATGTTCTAATGTCTTTCACCTATTACTTGGTCTAAAAAGTTAATGGCTTAATATTAAAAAACTAAATCTATAAAATATTGTAAATTTTTAAATTTTCATTTGGGATGAAAATTGGGGAAGCATATTATATTAATTACTCACTTAGGACACTTGTCACTTATTGATGAACTCCTCTTCTCATCCAATGACTCTCCTTTGTTGTGCTTCACGTGGAGCAAAACTGCCCCGCTCCACTACAGAATTGCCCCAATTTAGTTAGCCACGGTGGAATGGTTGGACAAATTTTTTTTTCTTTTAATCTTTTGTTAAATTTATAATAGTCATTGGATGGTTTAAATAATCATTTTGGGTTTAAAAGTGATATATATATATATATCAGGAAGGCTACAAGGCGTGCGCCCTTCTTGTAAGAAAAAAGCGGACCAAAAAATGTGTGGGTCCCTTTCACTTATAGCCTTGATATTTTAGAGAGTATATGATACATATACTGAAAACCTAACAGTAGCAACTAGAGACAAAACAGAGAAGTAGAGAGAAGAATAGAAGGGCGCCCTTCTTGTTCGGCCCCATTTCCGGCGCGATCGGCTGCCGGCCTACTCCGGCGACGTCCGGCGACTTCCCCCCAAAAGGTATTCTTCCCTCTTCTCTCTCACTCTCCGGCTCATTCTCACTCTCACTCTCACTCTCACACACATTGAAAAAATTAGGGGAGAGATACACCTATTCTTCTCTCTTCTATCAGTCTCTCTCACTCTCACTCTCACACACAAGAGTGAAGGGTTGTGTTGAAAATATTTGGGAGTAAAAAAATTAAGGGATTTTTTATAGCTACCACAACTGATATTTATAAGTAAAAATGAGGGCTTGAAAAAATTAGCCAACTATACAACTAAGGGATTGAAAAAATTAGGGGAAAAAATTAGCCAACTTCACAACTGATTTTTTACAGGTAACACAATTAGGGGATTTTTTTACAGGTAACACAACTGATTTTTACATGTAAAGAAAACTATACAACTGATAGGCAAATCTCTCACTTTCACACACAAATTTGGGGAGGTCTCTCTCAGTCTATTTCCATGGATATGTATAGAATGATGAAACTTTCCATATTGGTAAAATCTGAGATTGCTTATTAGAGTTTGACTTGGATTTGAATTATTGATTTATAACAATTGATCTTCTACAAATGTGAAATAGGGCCACAAATGGAAGTTGAGGGTGGGGACTACAATGTGGACATGGGTGTCCTTGGGAATGAGGGTGGGGACGACAATGTGGACATGGGTGTCCTAGGGGATGAGGGTGGGGACGACAATGTGAATATGCGTGTTCTAGGAGATGAAGGTGAGGATGAGATTTACACTCCTCAAGTAGGTGATGATAAGAAGCCTAGAAAAAGTTAAGAATTTGAGACACTTGATGATGTCTTTAATTTTTACAATACGTATGCAAAAGAAGCTGGGTTCAGTGTCAGAAGTTACTCTGCTAGGAAGAAGGGTGATGAAATAATACGAAAAGAATATGTTTGTTTCAAGCAAGGAAAAAGTTGTAGAATTGCGGACAGTGATATACTGAGGCGTCGGGGCACTATAAAAGAGGAGTGTAATGCAAAGCTTGCCGTGGTGAAGTCCAAATCTGGCATGTATGTAGTTACTGTGTTTGTTGAGGGTCATAGTCACTCATTGACAACCCCACGAAGAACATATTTATTGAGGTCTCACCGTAATTTTTCGAGTGCACAAAAAGATTTAACCCAACAGTTGGCCATGGCGAATATACCACAATACCAACAATTTAATTTCCTAGGAGTACAGGCAGGAGGCATAGAAAATGTTGGATGCACTCGGAAAGATTTTTATAATAGTGGCATTCATAGGCGTCAAGAGTTGGTGGGGCATGACGGCAATATGTTGTTTGAGTTTTTTAAATTGGAACAAGAAAAGAATCCCGCATTCACATTCAAAATTGAGAAAGATGAACAAGATAGGATAACACGTTGTTTTTGGTCCGATGCAACTTCTAGAAGAGCTTATAATTCTTTTGGTGATGTGGTAGTTTTCGATACTACATACAATACCAACCGATATTCGATGATTTTTGCACCATTGGTGGGGGTTAATAACCATGGCCAAACAACTTTTTTTGCGGGTGCATTACTAAATGATGAAACTTCCGATTCTTTTGTATGGCTATTCAATCAATTTTTAGAAGCTATGCCTGGTAATGCCCCTAGAATGATTATTACTGATCAAGATCTTGCAATGACAAAAGCTATTTCTGAAGCTCTCCCTAGTACTTTTCATAGGTACTGTAGTTGGCACATATTAATGAAATTTTCTGAAAAGTTAGATTCAATTAAATATAGTGCACACTATAAAGAGTTTTCAGATTGTATATGGAAATCAGAGGATAAAGCAGAGTTTGACTCAAAGTGGATGAAGCTTGTTGAGAAAAGTCGGTTAAATGACAATAAATGGCTACACGATATGTATGAGATTCGTTCAAAATGGGTTCCTGCGCATGTGAATCATGTTTTCTCGGCCGGTATGTCAAGCAGCCAACGAGCAGAAAGTTCTCATGCATTTTTCAAACGTTATGTTAATAAAAGCAATTCTTTGTCGGATTTTATGATTCAGTTTGGACTTGGTCTTGCACGACAACGTCAAGAAGAGTTGATGGCTGACAACAAAGATTTGGTTGAGAAGCCCAAGTTGAAAATGCCTCATTACTTCTTGGAGCAAATGGTTGATACATATACACATGAAATGTTTTATGAGTTCCAAGAACAATTGTGGGAGAGTTGGAATTATAGATTTGAGCTTGTCAAAGAAGGGGAACTTTATCAACTCTATAATATTTCAAGAAAAAATGTTCAGAAATGTAAAGTCCGACAACTCACTTATGACAAGAACTCGGGTTTAACTGCATGCAGTTGCAAAAAATTTGAGAGTTTCGGTATCCCATGCAGACACATTTTGGCATATTTGACCATGATGCATCATTTGGAAAAAATACCCGATTTCTATGTCTTGAAAAGATGGACTAAATCTGCCAGGGTAGCGCCAGTTGTTGATGGTATTGGTACGCAAATTAATGATGATAGTTCAAGGTTGTTGAGGCGTAGTCAATTAATAAAATTCTCTTTGGATGCAATTGATAAGGCTCTTGAAAGTGAAGAAACAATCAAAGTTTACACCGATAGTGTTGATCAAGCAGTGGAAAAAATTAATGCAATGATTGGGAGTGGTACAACTGTTGGGATTGGAACTAGTACGCAGGTCTCCCAAAGTGCACGGAGATCCCAAAGTGTTGAGCAAAGTTACCATGAACCTATTCAAGTAAGGGCAAAAGGGTGTGGTACCAGATTAAAGGGAGGAAAAGAGAAGGCACTAAGGAGGGCCAAAAAATATAAAGGGAGGAAGTGCAATGGATGCGGTGCAGTTGGTGTTTCCCATGATAAAAGAAATTGCCCAAATCGGACAGATCGGTTAGCATCATTAATTACAATGTATATATTTATTTTTGTGCGTATCAATGACTTATTTTTTTAATTATTTGCTTCATGCAGATCTATTGCGGCAGATGAAGATTCAAGTTCAGATGATGCTACTCAAGATTTGGATGGATTGACTGGTTTTGATTACGACTGATTTTGATTTGAACTATGTGTTTCTTTTTTATTTGAATTTTATTGACTGGTGTAGGCTATCTATGTAAGCATTTTGTGACTTTGTATTATTGTTGTTGGCAAGCTATGTTGTGACTTTGTATTATTGTTGTTGGCAAGCTATGTTGTGACTTTTTATTATTAGTCCACTAAATTGTTTACATATGTGGATTCTTCATCAGCTTTGCTTGAGTTCCTCCCAAATTTATTCTCTATCTTGCTTGCCTTTACATGTATACCGTGTTATTCTAGCACTATCTCGGGGTTTTCTAAATGGTCTTTCAATAATGAAATGGTTCTATTCTACTATCATGAAGCATCAAAAAGATGTTCATGCAAGAAGTCCCCTTCTCTTCTTGGTGCTAACTAAAACAGAAGTAAACTGAAGTTGATACAATCTCAGCCTATGTCAAACCAAGGCACTTTAATTTCAAAATCTAACATTAGCCACCATTCTCAAAGCAATTAATTACAAAGTCCCTCTAAATGGGAAATTAAAATGCACTACACCAAAATGGCCGATTTGTCACACTTATTTTCGCGTCGCTTGTCACTGTCCAGGACAGTGACAATAATTGTCACGGTTAAAAACCGTGACAATTACAATTGTCAATGCTTGGTACAGTGACAAATTGTGTCACGGTTTTGGACAGTAACAAAAAAATAATTTTGTTCCTTTTTGTCACGGTTATGACAGTGACAAATTTTGTCACTATTCTGGACACTGACAAAAGAATATATATCACACTAGGGGGCTGTTGATAAAACTGAAAATTAAGTGCTTTTAAGTATTGAAAATTTTAAGCGATTGAATTTGGAATACTTAAAATAGTGTTGCAAGTACTAAAATGAAATGCATTTAGTAATTCTTTTCAGTAGAAAATTCACGTAAAGTTTTCAGCAAGTTTTTGGTTAGTTTTTCAATTAAGTAGTATGTTATCAAACGCATTGAAAATAAATAAGTGCTGAAATTTTTCATTTTCACCACCTAATTGTGTTATCAAACACACCCTAAATTACCTGAATTATAACACTTGATTTCGGAGAAATTGTCACAATTTTAATTTGTTACAGTTATTAACATTGACAAAAGAAAATTGTCAATGTCCTTTATTTTTAGCCCTAAAAAGGGCTAAAAAAGAGGCGCCCATTTTCCCTCACATTTTGGAGAGTCTGTTCATTTTCCCTCCTCTTTCCTTTTAGCCCTATCTCCTCTTTCCAAAATAGAGCGCTCATTTTCCCTCAGTGTCATAGTGATACATCGCGACCATGAGCCGGCCACCACCTCGCCGCCGCCATCACCAGCCCACCACCACCTCACCGCGGCCACCACCATCCGAGACCCCCATCCGCGGTATCTCTCTCTCTCTCTCTCTCTCTCTCTATATATATATATATATATATAAGCCTGATTGATTTTCTAACCCTAGCTCTGAAACTACTGATCTTCACTACACTTTGGGCTTGGAAAGTAAATCAATGGTGTTAGATTCTTCTAAAAATGAGAGAGAAAGTGAGGGACACATCAATAATGCATTAATGTTTGGATTTGATATCCTGTATTATACAATGCTGAAAGGAATTAGTGAAATGTGCTTCTGATTGGCACTAAAAGAATAACCAATCAAAGGCTATGCATATTGTTCATTGCTGGGTTATTAGATATTCACACTCAAGGGTTAGTGGTGCCAACCTAGTCATCTTTTCTTATTTCCCAATATAGCACTGGTCCCTCATGTGACAATACCCTTCCTCTCTCTGTTTATTTGGAAGTGATTTCAACCTTTTTCTTATTAGTCTTAAGTTTGTTTTTTTTTTTTTTTTATAGTCTTTGTGGGAACAAAGAACCATTTTTTTTAAAAAAAAAGAAGCATTTTTTTTTAAGTTATTGTATTTTTTTTCCTAACAATTTTGACAATGGTAGGTAAGGTAAAAAAACTCTTAGTGTTTCAGACCCCATTCATTTATGCTTATGTCTAAGCTTCTTAGGTTAGGAAGATTTAAGATCCCAACTGGATGATTGGATTTATGTAACCTGTAGGAATTCGGTTTCCAAAGTGTATCCTGCAATGTACATGGAGTGTCACTGTTCTTCGAGTCTTGATTCATTTTCCGAGATAATAGTGTTTCTTTTTAAGACCTTGTAATTTGATATTACTACTAGTTAATACCTGATCTACTAATTTGCAGATCTGTATGTCTATTTTGTGCTTGTGTTCACAGATGTGTATAAAAAAATTGATTATTGGTGTAACTAATTTGTTTGTACGGAACTGAGTTGAAATATAGCTTCAACTAAAAATTTGTTAGCTGAATTTGGTCTATGAATTCTCAGTTTCTTATTGATTTACCCTTAAACTTCTTGTGAATCTGTGAATACTTCTACAAATAAAGCCCTTTATGTTGGGATTTCTCAGATTCTCATTTTTTTTTTCATTGTAGCAATGCTTCAGTGTGGGTGCTCTTCTGTGGCTTTCTATTTTATGAGCTTCTACTAACCTCGGTCTTCTATCACAATGGCCTCAACCTCAAAGCTTTCTTTAAATATCTCTTTGGTGACATCAATCCTCCTCTCTCTCCTTCACATGAGGTAATTCTTGTGTATAAAAATCATATATAATGTGTAAAAGTGTTTTGTTTGTATATATTCCTGATCACAGACATCAAGCTACATTTGAAATTAGAATTGTCGTTGACATCACTGTATATGTGTTTAGGGAATAACTATAGTCTATAGAAGGAATTAGAGAGTATGAGGGCTTACATAATTACATTGATAGATCAAGGTTAATAAGTTTTCACAGTTGGATATGGTCTCTGACTCTCGGTATTAGCGATGTAATGTGTACCCTTTTTTTGTTTTTTCATGCCATAGCAATACAAGTTTGAAGTCACCCTCCTTAGTTGTGAAAACCAAATAAAAATAAATAGAAGCAATTGGGTGCTTTCCAATGGATCTCTGGAGTCCTTTATGAGTACATACATTGCTAGCAAGGTTGGAGATGACTTAGTCACTCAAAAGCTGAAATTGACTTAGTCCTTTGTATTTTTCTACTATTAATTTTAATTGAATTTATGAACAAGGCCCAGCTGCAGATTGGAAAGGTAACTCAGAAAGACATAGATGTGTGTTTTTCTCATAGCTTTATGCATTTGCTTCATTCTAAACTTCTCAATTTCTCTTAGATTGTATTGTACATTCATATTATTTTGTCCAAAGTGGATAGACTAGCAGCTATGTTGGAATTACCCGTACTAGCTTGGTCACAATTGAATTATCGACATATAAAATATAGATTACTCGTATGCTTATAGGTGGATGGTCTCATATTTTAGACATTGAGTGATCTGTCCACTAGGAACAAACAAAAGGCTATAGATTACTCATATCCCTTAATCTACTTTTTTTTTGTGGGTCGAATCAATTCATCTACTTTATTAACATAGTGATTCAATTCATACCTAATGACTTCTTACACCTAGAGATGACCTAAGATAGTGTTGACCTGATTACTTTTTAAATCTCTCCTTTTTACACCAAACATTTAGTATATTAACCTAGCAGATCATTTATTAATTCTCACTTTTTACTATCTTCATTTCAAGCAAGCCTAGAGGAGGCTTAGATCTGATGACAAGATGGTAATTTCTCCTTGTGGATTTGACAACTCCACGTGGGACCCTTCCGTGGACAAATTTATTCCTGCAAATTGTAGTGCAGATAACATGAAGGGAAAAGCTGTTTGCAAAGTTGCATTGCAGCAGCAATTGGGACTATCTCAGAATGCTTCTATTATTTTAGTAAGTGGTGCACATAAATTATTTTCCTATTTTCCCTTATTTCTTTTGTCTTCAAATCTTCGATTCATGCGTTATGCGTCAACACCTTAATGTCGAACTGGAATGCCAGAAATTTGTTGGTTCTGTGGTTAGACATACTAATGAATATTGCATATGTGAGTATATATATACATGGCATCCATGTATCCTTCTTCTTGCAAAACTGATTTCTTCTGGTATGAACTGGCTTGTTATAAACGTTCCTGTTTGTACAAGTATTGGCTACCACAAAATAGATACACTTTTCTGTCTTCCATAAACTAATCGGATTGAGAGAAAAGGAGAGAAGAGAAACTCATTAAATGAATGGAAGAGACACTACACCAGAGATCAAATTACCTAATGCACATGCTATAATGTTTCTTGCTTAATCCATCTTGGCAATATTGCCATTTCCCGGAAAAAAAAAAAATAAAAATAAAAGAATCGGTCCCATCTTTTCGGAATTTTGGAATGCCCGACTCTGAGCTTCATTTCTAGTATGATTGGAAACCCTCTCCATGTTGATAGGTTGACCAAATGATTTCCTAAAAGTGGGAAAGTCTCCAAGCATCCAATTTCAGGCAAACAACTTATCAAGTCATCTTACAATCTTCTCTAGTTGCTGATGTTAATTTCTTATGTATGAGTGCAATGAACGAATATGTTCATATACAGTGATGCCTAAACTTGGAATTATGGAAACTCCCATAACATTTTGGCCAATTTGGGCATCCCTTCAATTTGGGTGGCCCTATTCATCATCGAGATAGCATTTTAAAGTAAAAGTTTATCATCTAAAATGGAACCATTTAAAATAACTGAGAGATTGCATCATAGTTCTTTCTGTGTAATCATCTTTATGTCCTCTTGAAACGATGAAAACTTTTCTAATTGAGTTGATTCAAGATGATGAATTTCTTAATTTTTTATATTAAATGCTAAAATTGTGCTGAAACTGGTAAATTTGTGCTGAAATTGTGCTGAAACTGGTAAATATGTGCTGAAACTGGTAAATTTGTGCTGAAATTGTGCTGAAACTGATTATATTATGTGCTGAAATTTGTGCTGAAACTGGTAAATCTGAAACTGGTAAATTTGTGCTGAAATTGTGCTGAAACTGATTATATTATGTGCTGAAATTTGTGCTGAAACTGGTAAATATGTGCTGAAACTGGTAAATTTGTGCTGAAATTGTGCTGAAACTGACTATATTTGTGCTGAAACTGGTCAATTATGTGCTGAAATTTTACTTTCTCCTCAAGCTTCATATATATGCATGATACATGATCATACATACAATTACCTACAACCAATTTATGAATTAACTCAATCTGTCTTGTGTTATCTTGCTTCAATTACAATCCGTCCAAATTTACAACTAGTTTTTCCAATTTGTGTTTTCTTTCTCCCTAATCTCTCTCCCTGTTTCTCCCAAATCTCTTCCTCTCCTCTCCCTCCCGAACCAACCAACCCCTCCCCCGCCAGAAGTACACTTGCCTAGTTCAGCCCAAGTAAAAACCAAAAAAAAAGGGCTGCCCAAGAGCCCACAGCACAGGTGCATTGCACACCAGGCTGCTGCCACGCACAGTTGCATTGCACACCAGGCTGCTGCCACACAGCAGCGCACCAGCACAGCACAGCCCCCCTGTGCTCACCAGCCTTATCCAGCCAGCATAGCCCCTCTGTGCGCACCAGCCCAGCCACGCACCAGCAGCCCGTGCACACCAACCCTTGCGCGTGCAGCAAACCAGTGCCAGCACGCGGCCAGCACAGCGATTAAGGACCTCTCCCGTGCACACTGATTTTTAGAACAAACTTAGAACAAACCTAAGTTAATTTTGTCAGGGTAGATCTAAAAAAAATCTGAGAGGACTTAAGCCCCCTTTCCCCTTAAAAAATCTGGGAGGACACGTTTGGTTTCTCTCAAAGGCTGGAGGGTTCATCATGTCGGAACAAATATCATTTTATCCAAATTATACACAAAAATAGTTTGTACTTCAAGTATCGCTCAAATTCAGTCAAATAGGCACGGATCAAATTCAATATTTTTAAGGAACTGCACTATTCTCTTGGGACTTTATGGTTCAATAGTTCTATTTTAGAATTAACTAGACCTAGCCCTTGCAAGTCAATGTATTGGGAACCAAACACAATATGAACGTATATGAACGTATTTTGTTACATTGTTGTGATCACCCAAATAGTGGAAAAACTGAGATGAGTTTGATGGCCCATCAAATGCTCTACTTGTAGCAATAAGTAAACCCTCAATTCTATCTCCAAAATTCTCTTTTCTAACCTGGTGGAGCAATGAAAAGTAATGAATCTAGTATTCAAGCTATTAATGTCCTTTTGGTGGGCATCTGTATTTTGTGGTCGATGGACTGTTTTTTGTAAAGTCTCACGATGGACTGTTTTTTGTAAAGTCTCATTGTTCTTTCCAATTATCTAATGCACATGCTATAATGTTTCTTGCTTAATTTGGTGTTTTGAGTTTGGTAGTTTTGAGTTAATCAAATTACAAGATACATACAAGTTTCTTTTCTTGTATAAAGCAAATAAATCTAAAAATCAAGTCGGAGTATTATAGGTTAAGATACATTAGAACATGTCATTCAATTTGTTATGTTACGGGGAAAAAAAAGCTCAACATTATGTATAATATGTGTATACGAATAACTAGGTCGCAAATGCGAGTGGTATTTATTTTTAGAAAAACAAGATAGACATGGGATTGTCCTAATTTCTATGATAAAACCCAAGTCCTAGGACTAAAAAGGAAGAAGAAAGAAAACTCTCAAGTCTCTTTCCCCTCACCCTATCTCCCTCCTCCACAATCTCTCTCTCTCTCTCTCTCACTCATTGCTTGCTATGGAACAATTGATGGAATCTACATGAATGAGTCTCTTTTCTAATTCTTTACCTACTTGACCCTGAAAAACTGCATTTGATAAAACTCATATTATGATTCAAGATGATGGGTGGTGGGATTATTAGTGGTAAACCTGCTTTGAAGAACCGGTGTTTGGCTCTGCTGAAAACTCAAATCGGTCTTAATTATGATGATTGGAGGCTAGTTGAGCAAGCCAAAAAAGATGATGTTTGGTGTACCCTCTTTTCAGAATTCAACATACCGGCTGATCGAAAAGAGGAGGTATTAAAAGAGATGGGGATACAGTTGAGGACATGGAGGAAGAACTTGCGTTCCAAATATTTTGAAGGCCTAGACAGTGATGGAATAAAGGCGTTGAAGGATAAGGTGCCAGAAAAAGAGAAAATCCCTCTTAGTCAATGGAATGAATTTATCAAACGTGAAGCTTCGGAGGCTAAATTTAAGCAAAGAGACATGGGCAAAGCCAGCAGGGCTAAAAAGACTGACATCCATTGTCTTGGTCGTATGTCATATGCTGAAAAAACTGAGGAGATGGTATGTACTCATATACTTTTATATACATTATATGTACCTCATTCGAATAATTAATAAAAATGTAATTTGTAGATGCGCAATGATCCACTTCTACGAGTGCCTGAGCGCTCTGATGTTTTTGTTAAATCCCGCAAGCAGAGGAAAACTGGGGAATTTCACCCAAATGCTGCTGAGCAGATGGTGAGTTTCACTGCTTAATTAGTTATAATTCTAGACATCATTCAATATTAATCATTACAAATATTACTTTTTTTTCAATCTGATATTGTTACAGCAAAAATTGACTGAGCTGAAAAGCAGTCAAGATTCTTCAAGCCAAAATACTTTGGAGAGTGATTCTTTGACCATACTTTATGGGAAAGACAATAGAGGGAGGACTCGTGGCGTAGGTCCAGTGTCCAAAAGTAAATTGAAGGCTATAACTCCTATACGCTCAGAGATTGACAAAGCAGTGAAACGAAGTAATATGCAGGTGGAACAAAATATGCTAGAGATCAAACAATCCCTCGATATTCTATTAAGAGCTTATTCTGAAGCCAAAAAATGTCCTCCCCAGCCAATGCCACCCCAATCTAGCTCCTTGTCAAATCCTTCAGACCCAGCGACTCCAAGTTATCCTACTACACCTGCTTCATCATCGAGTTGTAATATATTTAGTGTGATAAATGCATCAAAGAAGATTGCTACTGGAATGATTGTTTCGATAGCAACTACTGGAACGGTGGTGCATGGTCATGTACTGTTAGATTATGAACATAAAGTTAATGTTATTGAAGTTGTTCCGGGAGAGGAGGAACATGTTTTGTATCTACAAAGTCAAGGGTGCGCCTCAACTATTAAGGAAACTGAGGGTGGGTGGTGTGGCCTATTTGGTTGCTTCGTTGAATCATGTTATTAAGTGCTAGTTTTTGAGTTTGAACAATTTATGTTTTGTTATAAGTAGTAGACTTTGTATTGGATTGCAATTGTATTTTGTGATGATCTAAATACTGTGTTTTGTGATTATCTAGATACTTTATGTTATTTGTGGTGATCTAGTTTGTATCGAATTGGAATTATTGTTTCAGGTATCAAAATTAATAGGGTGGATTCTTGAAAAAACAAGAATTTTTTTTAAAAAAAAAAAATCAAATTTGTCACTGTTTGAAACGGTGACAATAATAGACAAGACAATTCATGACATTTTTTTCATAGAGCTCGGAAAACTTGTCACTGTCATAACCGTGACAACATTATGTGACTAAGTACCATAATATGTCACGGTCTAGAAGTGTGACAAAAATTGTGACTAATGTCATAACTCGTCACGGTCCTAGAGTGTGACAAAGAATGTGACTAATTCCATAAATTGTCACTGTTTATAACAGTGACCCAACTGTGACAAGTGAAAGTGATATGCCACTTATAAAGTGTAACAAAGGAACCGTGACAAAGTGCATTTGTCACGGTTTTAGACAGTGACAAGTTTTTATGTCACACCCCAAAGTGTCACGGAAAATAACCGTGACAAAGGGCCTTTGTCACTGTCCAAACCGTGACAAATCGGCCATTTTGGTGTAGTGATGGACACGGGCAAATGGAAAATTAAAACCTTCATATTACATTACATTACATTACACGTAGCGAAAAAACAAAAAAAGAAGAGCACAATTCTTTACAGCTCCATTTTCAAACGTTTTGGAGGCTGGTTAATGTCAATATCACATAAATCTTTTGAGAAATCATTTTTTGGTCTTCTAGATCCCTGGTGAAGTTTTTCAACAACACGAAACTTTGGGAGAATCTCATTCCAACAGTTATCTTGTTCGGGCAAGTAAGAATCTGATTGGGCCTGAAACGGCTCACCAAATTGCGAATACGGCTGATTATACCACTGATGCAACTGCTGAGAACCTGGGATAGGTGGCTGAGATAGCAGTGAACCATCACAAGTTGATCTGGGAGTATCGAAGACTATACTAGGCAAAGCATCATTGGGTTCAGAAATCCTCTGTTTGTCCTGTTGCACAACTAAATTAGGTAACTCCAAGTTTTCCCCAAATAATGAAGCAAAATTCATTGGAGACGCTTTCTCGTTATTCTCCATTAAGCCTCTTGAAGAATTCAGTTCACCTGGACAAAACAATCATTTAAAGTGGCAAAAAGTGCAGTGAGAAACTGGTGCCAAGCAAATTAAAACACTGAACTATAAAAGTTAATGGCCCAATCAAGAGGATATCATTACAAGTCAATCAGGAAATAAATGAAGAACTACTCAGGCGTGAGAAAATAAAAATAAAATAAAGAAGCAAAAAATCACATAGCAAAGAAAATGTTAGATAAAGAGAAAAAGATTCTCTCAATTGCATGGCGTTTACTCTCTATGAGAACTGTCTAAAATAAAATAGAGAAACACACATTCGTCACAATTGTTACCTGTAAAAAATTAGTTGTGCAGTCGGCCAATTTTTTCCCCTAATTTTTTCAATCCCCTAGTTTTATAGTTGGCTAATTTTTTCAATCCCTTAATTTTTTCACTCCCAAATATTTTCAACACAACCCTTCACTCTTGTGTGTGAGAGTGAGAGTGAGAGAGACTGATAGAAGAGAGAAGAATAGGTGTATCTCTCCCCTAATTTTTTCAATGTGTGTGAGAGTGAGAGTGAGAGTGAGAATGAGCCGGAGAGTGAGAGAGAAGAGGGAAGAATACCTTTTGGGGGGAAGTCGCCGGACGTCGCCGGAGTAGGCCGGCAGCCGATCGCGCCGGAAATGGGGCCGAACAAGAAGGGCGCCCTTCTATTCTTCTCTCTACTTCTCTGTTTTGTCTCTAGTTGCTACTATTAGGTTTTCAGTATATGTATCATATACTCTCTAAAATATCAAGGCTATAAGTGAAAGGGACTCACACATTTTTTGGTCCGCTTTTTTCTTACAAGAAGGGCGCACGCTTTGTAGCCTTCCTGTATATATATATATATATATAATGATAATCTAACAAGTTACTCCGTATCATTGGAGTGCATTAGATGATTATCTGTTTTGTAATTTTGGAGAGTTCCTAAAGTGCCAACATGACAATAAGATGCTCTTATTACTCTTAAACATATCCTGCAAACAATCAAACACTTTCATTTAAATTGCCCAAACAAGTCAATTTTCACAATAAGTTCTCACGAGAAATGTTAGGCACACATCTCAAATCACATTCCAAATCACATCATGTGTTTTAAATGTATATACTCTATGTTATTTGAATTTTTTATATTTTTTTGTGCACCACTTACACAGCACATAATACATACATTTAAAGCAAAAATATAATGTAGAGTGTGTCTCTATATTTCTCAAGTTCTCACACTTTTTAGTTTGGCAGTGAACGATGAACCTACCAACAAGTGAATTTAGTAGTCAGGCGGTGCCTACCGTTTCCACGTGTCACATTCTCAGCAATCACGCGGTTAAGCCATTCGCAACATCCAATGGTGGTCCATTGCCGCCCAAGTGAAATATACTGTATCACTCTCTACACTCTCTCTCTCTCCTTTTACCTTTGACTGACTCTGATCCGTTTTTCTGTAGCAAAAAAAAAAAAAAAAAAAACATTTTTTTGTTTTTTGGTAAAATTTAAATCCGTTTTCAAAGGTCGTATTTATTCCCATGAAATTTCTAATTTCTCTCCTGCACCCAGTGGTTTTGCGCGTGTTGTGTGTGCATGAGATAGACACTCCCATGTCACCATGTAGAGAGGGAACACAATCGATTTATGATAAATAAAAAAAAATTGCCACTTGATAAAAAAAAATACAATAAAATATTATAACAATCCTAACAAAATTTGTAACCACATTGACAAAAAACTTTGTAACAGGGTGATTTTGGTAACTACGAGACAAAAAATTATATCCACTATGATAAAAAAAAAAAAAAAATTTGTAACCTATTACAAATATTGTTACTAATGTGATGAAAAATTATAACTCAAGTGAAAAAAATTTGTAACTATTGACAAAAACCACTCTAGATTTGATCTAAGGGCTGAGATTTGTTTGATCCAAAAAAATGTTTTATCTACTCTCTTTACTCTGTGCATGGTGCGCACGTAAAAGAAGTTCTCTTTCTCCAACATCATTTTTTTTGTAGACAACTTTAGTATTGTCTGGTTTTGTTTATGCTGTTTTTTTCGCAGAAACAATAAAAACAATGTGAAATTATAATTTTAACCAAATTGTTTTTACTACTCATGTAAGGGAAACAACATAAGTAGGACCCACATAACTGTACTAAAGTTCCACAGTAAATTAAGTGTTTTTTTTTATTACAGATTTCCCCCAACAATATTATTTTTTCAACAATGATACATTCACATCTCCAACCACATCTTATGAGTTAAATGCATGTACCCTGTGTTGTTTGATGTTTTCACACTTTTCTGTATACCATTTACACAATATATGGTACATGCATTTAAAACAAGGATGTGATTAGAGGGGTGGTTAGAATTGTGGGTATATCATTATTGTTATTTTTTATTTAATTAAAAAAGTACACCCACTAAATCACCAAACCACATCAATTATAACAACGCGTCATTCACTAATAATTAAACACACATTACTAATACGCGTGAGATTAATTGCCAGATCCAAGTACTACAAGACAGCTCCAAAATTTCCCCTTCTTTCATCAGATCCCATGCCCTGACATAGCTTCTCTCTCTCTCTCTCTCTCTCTCTCTCCAAACTCCCTTATTTAGCACACCCAAAAAGATCTCCAACTTTTTCTCAAACATCACCACCACACAACACACAAGACCACTAACATTAACACCCTCACAATGCCAACCATTTTGTTAAGGATTTTCTTTCTTTACAATCTCCTTAACACAATCCTCCTCTATTTGGTTCCCAAGAAGGTTAGAACCTATCTCCCACCTTCTTGGTACCCACAAACCATTCTTTTAGACACCAAAACAAAACCACCCTCACCATCTTCTTCTTCTTCTTCTTCATCTCCTCCTTGTATTATTTCAAGAATGGACGTAGACGAGCTTCGTCGCGTCTTCCAAATGTTTGATCATAACGGAGATGGGAGGATCACCAAGAAGGAACTAAACGACTCCTTGGAGAACATGGGTATCTTCATACCCGACGTAGAATTGACTCAAATGATTGAGAAAATCGACGTTAATGGAGACGGGTGTGTCGATATCGATGAGTTTGGTGCTTTGTACCAATCCATAATGGACGAGCGCGATGAGGAGGAAGATATGAGGGAGGCTTTTAATGTGTTTGATCAAAATGGAGATGGGTTCATCACTGTGGAGGAGTTGAGATCGGTTTTGGCATCTCTTGGGTTGAAACAGGGGAGGACTGTGGAGGATTGTAAGAGGATGATCATGAAAGTTGATGTGGATGGGGATGGGATGGTTAATTTTAATGAGTTTAAGCAGATGATGAGAGGGGGTGGTTTTGCTGCATTGGGTTAAAAAAAAAAAAGCTTTTTGAGAGAAGAGTTTTAACTTTTCAATCCAAGAAAGTTGTAAATATTTTTGAAGAAAAAGGCCACAAGAATGGTGGAATGAGCTCAGATCCATTGTTGGTTTTGTGTTTTGGCTAACAAGGAAGTAGTTAATTAAAGAACAAAAAGGAATTGGGTAATCCATTTGTTGGATTATTTAGATCTGAAAGATGGATGTCTAGTACATTTTATTTTTTTGGTTCTGAGTTGACCATTCAGATTTCAGCATTTGCTTAAGGGTCGGTTTTGTAATGTCGTGGTTTCTGATTTTCAGTTTTTATTTATTTTAGTGAATTTTCTTTCAAATTGACAACGTAAAAAAATAAAAATCAAAATTAAAAATCAAAAACCGCAACGTAACAAAGCGGACTCTTTAGCAAATGTTGAAATCTGAAAGGTGGTGAGCTTGCTCATTTGTACGCAATTGAGAGGGATTTTTCAGTCAGTCACTTCTTGACAGTACTAGTGGTAGCATGTGTAAGCCAAATTGCTGAATGGATGTGTTTGGGTTGTGTGTTGGAACATATTCAATGTTTTATCATTGATTTGTAAGTTTTTGCCATTAATTCATGTTTCACAAGTGTTATCATATGTCCATTTTTTTGTTCTGAGCCAAATCTGGTATGACCATTATAGAAGTGTTTTATATAGTGTCAAATCTGTCATGACCTTTGTTATTGCTATAGCTTGCAATGACCTTTGTGACAATATTAGAGGATTGTAATTCAAAGGTCATGCTGTAATTTGATATCTAAACTTTTTCCATTATGATTTATGAAACAAGCACACTTTAAGTTTCTTCTTCTAGCACATTTTCAATAGCAAAGTAATTTTTGTATTCACATTATTTTATTAACATTATCATAATTTCTTGGGTTAAATGTATTCTGTACCCTCAAACTATACCATGTTTGGTACTTTGGTCCCTAAGCAAAATTTTATTTATTCTTCGTATTTTGAACCCTCAACTAATATTTTGTGACAGTTTGCCCCCTCCGTCATTTTTAACTTTAAAAATGACGGAGGGGGCAAACTGCCACAAAATATTAGTTGAGGGACCAAAATTCAAAAAAAATTTGTTTGGAGACCAAAGTGCCAAACATGGTATAGCTTGAGGGTGTAAAATGCATTTTACCCTTATTTCTTTTATGACAAATCAATAATGATACACACACTGTTCCACACATTTTTTCACACCAAACAATCCTTTGATTCCAGTGGACCACATGTGCTCCCGTGTAGGACCCATGTAGGATCTACATGGGGTCCATTGGAATCAAGATCCAGGATTATTGGGTGTGGAATAGTGTGTATATCATTACTCATGACAAATTTCTCCAGCAATTGCACGGCTTTATTTGCCCGGCCTATGGACATGTAATGGATGACAAGATTTGAAAACTAGAGTTAAAAATTGAAGAAGAATCAATTTCCGTTTCTTTCCTTTTCTATTTTTATTTTGTTTCTTTTCTTGTTTTGATTTGATTGAGCTCCTCTTAACCAA
This sequence comes from Hydrangea macrophylla, assembly GCA_033977485.1. NCBI lineage: Eukaryota > Viridiplantae > Streptophyta > Magnoliopsida > Cornales > Hydrangeaceae > Hydrangea > Hydrangea macrophylla. The sequence goes on along the minus strand of CM066998.1, from coordinate 82,724,128 downwards.
GATGATGACAAACACACAAATACTAATTGAAGAGAATTTCTTGATGGCATCTAAAAATTGATAAATTCTATGGAAACTTCATCTATATTATCAATAGGAAACCTCAATTTTGATCACGCTCTCTTAAGTAAAGAAATTTAAAACTCTCATAACCTGGTCCGAAAAAGTCACAAAAAAATGGTAGAAGCTTTAGTTGGCTCAGTTATAGACAAGTTCGGGGACTTGGTAGTCGATAAAGCTAGCTTGTTGAGAGGCGTCCACAAAGAAGTTGCAAATATCAAAGATGAACTAGAGCATGTAAGAGTGTTTCCTTAAGGAGGCAGATGCGAAGGCACAAACCAACGATGGCGTGAAAGTTTGGGTGAAACAAGTGAGAGCTTTAGCTTATCAAATAGAAGAGGTTATTGATGATTACATTGTTCACTTGGTCCAGAAAACTAAGGATCAACAACAGTGCGGTTTCATGCATTATTTCTACAATTTCGGTCGTGCCATCAGTACGCTAAAGTGGAGGCATAAGATCGCATCCAAAATTTGAGATATCAACACAGTCTCTCAATTTGGTAATACAAAGAGCTGAAAGGTATGGATTCAAAGTCATTCATTACAAACCAATCTTGGTACCACCAAACCGATCGTGTGAACACCGAAACAACTCAAATTCTCCCAACAAGGGACACAACGCTTGGTCGTGTGTTCGAAAGGTTTGATCGGGACGGAGATGGGAAGATCACGAGTAACGAATTCAATGGTTTACTTGTGAACACGAGTACCTTCATGGCCGATACAGAGCCAACTGAGTTGGTTGAGAAAATTGATGTTAACGGAGATGGGTATGTTGGTATCGAAGAGTTTGAGGATTTGATGAAGGCTTTCGATGCGTTTGATCAAAATGTAGATGAGGAGTTCATCAGAGTTAAGGAGATTAGAGAGGCTTTCAATGTGTTTGATGATAGTGGAGATGGGTTCATCAGTGTGGAGGAGCTGAGGTTAGTTCTGGTATCGCTTGGGCACAAACTAGGTTGGACTGTGGAGGATTGTAAGAAGATGAAAATGAGGGTTGAGGTAGATGGAAATGGGATGGTCAGTTTCAATGAATTCAAGCAAATGATGAGAGGGGCTGGTTTTGGTGCTTTTACCTCAAATCATTAAGCTGGAATGAATGCATTTAGGGTTGTAGCTTTAAAGTACTTTCAATTAATGTTTGATTGATTTTCAATGTTTGAACAAAAAAGGGGTCATCTAGTGGAGAAGTTTTTGTGTACATTCAAGGTAGCAATTATGTGATGACTCACATCCAATGAGGTAGCGTCATACATGATTGTTGGGCTATTTAATTTTTTTGTGATGAGTTCTATTGTTCGTATTTATTGGGTATGGGTATCAAGTAGCATGTCACGTGCTACCTTAGGGGTACCCAAAAAATTCTCCATATAGTGGAATGTGTGCATATGTAACATATACATGAACTAAACAACATAAACTAAAACAACATGAATAGTGATTGTACGCACACAAATGATTAAGTATACCCAGATAACAAATACCTCACTTGAAATAAACCAAATCCTGAATTTGGAATATCCAATTGAAATGGAGATCCAACATTAAAGTATCATCATAATTCACCCTAACAGTACTTTTGTTTATTGTCGGAATAGTTCTTTCTCCTTATAGGATTGTTGTACTCTTTGTCGTGTGAGAATTTCATCGTTCGGATGTCAGTTTAACGTTGTAATTACTCTTCTGAGTAGATTACAAGTTTTTAATCATGTGGTTGGTCAGTTGACCCAAATTTCTGGTGATTGTTTAAATCTTCACAATCAAATTGTAGTTTCACTATGGGATCATTTCATATGATCAAATCCTATCGTATGAATCGTTGTGAGGATTCTAGCTTTTGTGGGGAATAGATTTGTATTGTTCCAAGTCTATTAGTTCCTTTATTCGCTGATTTTCATGTTTGAGTGAATTCCGCGACTCTGAGGATCGTCTCTTCTTTCGAGACTGCCTATCCTGTTGATTGGTACTGAAATCTTTTCTATGAGTTATTTATCAATCATTATCGATTTTCATTATGATTTTCATTGAGGATTCGCTGTTAACGTTGTATGGTTAATCCTGTGACGTTGGTCTTAAAAACACGTACTTTCTGGTGTTTCATTCCTTGTGAGTAAGTATGGATTATCGTTTCTGTTGTACTTCTTGGAAGTAGGTTTATTCTTGATCCCTATGGTCTTTGAGCTCTTACTAGAGCGTTGTAGTTCTATTGTTCCAAGTCTTTTCTTGAAAGCACGTTTGTGCCTTGTCGATTCGATTCTCGTGATTGAGGGTTGTTGATTTCAAACTAGTTCACATTTAAGTTAACTTGGGTATGTCGCACTGTAGTGCTGTGATGACCTTTTTCTTTGGTCTCGTTGATTCTTGAATCGATCTTTCTCTGACAGTTTTGCCTTATTAAATTCTTGGGATTTATTTCGTGAAATTCGAACTTGAGTTGTTGAACACTCGGATCTTTCCCTACTTCTCGAGGGATAGATTTTGTTAGATGATTTATTAGGTCCTTGATTTTGGTATCTCCATGAATTCAAGATCATACCGATTTTTAGTAGTATGATCTCTTACGTGTTGTAGATCTCTGTTGTTGGCAGCCTTAATTTATTGTTCGCTAAGGCTTAAATTCGATTGCGTTTCATTGTATGCCTTTGAGGGCTTGTTGTTTCACAATCATGTAATCTTTTATACCTTGAATACTATGGTCGTTCGCATAGTACCTTATTGTTGGATTGTGCAACATTTTCGTGTAAATCTGCATTAGGTGTATCTTTTTTTGTGACTATAAGAATTGTTTTCCTTATCGATTGAATCTTTCTTTTCTTGGGTGTTGGTGGTTTTGACCATGGACCCGTTTGGACTTAGTAGTTATTTGTGAGTTCTCCGACTCTGTTTCATGTTGAACTTGAGCGTACCTTGTCCTTGTTGAGGAACATTAATGGTATTTCATAACTTGAATTTTCATATTATTTGGACTTATTGGCAATTGTCTAATTTCGTGGCCTATTGAGGTGGCCTATCGATGTGAACCGTTGTTATTTCTTTGACCTTATGATTGATCCGTAGGGGGGATTTTTAGTTGATTCTATGAGTTATCCATTAGATTATATTTTGTTTCATCATTCGATTCCGTTGATTTATCTCTCACACTATTTTTTTTTTTTTGAATGAGAATATCTGTTTCACGCCATCCACCTTATTTCTGTATTGGTATTAAGAGTATGCCTAAGGCATGTTCTCTTGTTAGTAATCTCGATTACTTTGTGTTTAGAAGTGGATCTTGTGAGATTCTATGCTGGTGATTTTAGACCTCTTGGGTTGATTATGTTTGGGTTACGGGCTTTCAATAGCTGGACGGACCCCTAGTGTTTACTTTTATATCATCTTGATATATTGCTGTTGATGTCATTGTTGACAAGTTTGATTCATGCACTTGGTGCATACCTTGTTTATTGTGATCAGTGATTCCTTTTTCCTTACCCTGTCGTGCGGTTATTATGATTGTGCTTTATTCGAGATCGTTGCGACCTTTCAATTTCATCCTTGCTTCGAGCAGAGGAGGATTCTTGGTGATCGTTTGTTTTGAGATCACGTTCGGTTAGTGTGGCAACTTCTGTAGAGTTGTCTTCATTCTGTTGAGAAACTTCGACTGTGTTTCCTTGAACACTTTTATTATTTGTGGTCCGTTCGTTACGTGAGTTTGTTATAACTCTTGTTTTAGGTGTGTTGCCTAGTTTGCTTTCCTCTTTCGTGTGACACTTCAAGATCACCCAGTTCGAGAACTTCTAGTTTGTTTTGATGGGAATCGGGCTTTCAATAGTTGAAAGCTCAGGTGTTGATATCGTTATAACCATATGTTTAATTTTCTTGTTTTGGTGAAGGCATAATTCTTTGATATATTTTTGGTTGTCGCGTGCGACGACGAATGTTGGTGAACTTATTGGTTTATATCAGTTCGTTCACCTATTCGATTTATTGTCGTCTTGTTGATGGCATCATTATGTCTTCTTAGACACTTTTTCTGGTGAGACCCTTTGACTTTTGGCATTGGCATTTCTTTTGCCATATTGTTTTGAGACGTGATCTCTCAATAGATCCATCTATTAGTAAAATCGTTGTAGTTGATTATAGCGATGTTTATGTTTTTGGATGTGATAATCATTTCATCTATCGACTTCCCGTTGCCATTATTGTAGACTTCTATGTCTATGTTGATCATTGTCTTCTTGTGAAGAGCGATGTATTACAAGTACGTCTTTGTGACTCGTATCTCCTATATGGTTAAGATGTAGCTTTGAGTCGTTGCTGTCTTTAGTACCTAGTATATCATTTGCTTTGGGAAGTTTTCTTTGGTTTTATTCTTGAGTGTTTGGATCATTCCTTGGGAGTTAACCCAGTCATTTGGTTCATTTTGGAACTCGTGTCTTGAGATATCATACTTTTGCTTCGTATGACACTTCTTTGATAGTATACCATCGACTTGCTTTGAGAATCTTGTGTTTAATTGTAATTCGATCTCTGTGTGATATTCACGCTTGTGTAACATCTTCCTTTGATTCTTTTATATATCGATTGGAGCTTATCCCATTTATTCCTTGCGCCTTGCGAATGTTTTCCCCATGAGTGATAGTTGGAGAATATTATTTCCATTCTACGGCTACCCTTTGTTCTTTGGATTGGGTTTCCGATTTATGATTAGATCATATATTTTGTTGGTATACATATCCTTTGTATACTTATTGCTTATTCGTTTTTGAGACAAACTTTGGGTATACAATAGCTCGTTGCATTCTTGTGATCACATGCTCTTTTTGAACGGATCACTTTTGCCTTGATTCACTGAATTTGAGACATTCGATTGTACTTTGTTTTCATTCAAGTACATTTTTTTTGTTGATCTAATGGTTTGGAGGTTCATGTCAATTATTATTGTCGATCTTTGGAGTTGACTCCGTCCTTTAAATGTTAAACCTCGTATGTCCCTTACGTTTGTTCCTCAGCACCCTTGATGTGCTTATTAACTGATTTATTGAGCTTTCATCTCCTTTCTGGAATCGATGTGTGAGATGTTTCATTTTCTCACGTTGTGCTAGTGTTCACGTTGTTTGTGACACTACGGCATTGTGGTGTGGTCGCGGACCATTCTTTGATTTGAGTACCTTGCATTCTTGTTCGAATTCCGGGACGGAATTCTTTTAAGGGGGGTAGATTGTAGAAATCCAGAATTTATTCAAGGGTATTTTGGTAATTTCAGACCAATGTGGGTCTTGTTTTGGGGCAGTGTATTTAAATTTGATACATGTTGGTATCACTTTTTGGTTAGTGGATACACATGTGTAATAATATATCTTGTGGTTGGGTGTGTTATACACCCAAACCTAACCCATACCTACCCACACCTAACCCATCAAATCCCCACTTTTGTGAGACCTCCCCTACACTCAACTCTTCTTTCTATCCTTATCTTTTTCTTTTTCTTTCATTTTGGTATACACATTTCTCTCTCTATATATCTCTCACCTCTCTGTCTAGTTTTGGGAGATAAAACTCCATGGAAGCTTAGAGCTTTCAAGCTCCATTTGGAGGCCAAGGACTCAAGTTTGGGACAAGGCTATTAGAGACCATTTTGATCATCTCACCTAGACCTTCACACCAGTGTTCTCGGTTTCTTCGTGGGATTTGTAATTTGGTACTTCTTGCCCTAGAACTCAAGAGGTAATTTATGTTATCTTATTAATACCATAGTTTTCATTCCTAAATGTGATTTTATTTAACTAGGTGTTGATAGCTTATGGGTTTTGCTAGTGGTGATGATTTCCCCTTTGGATATCTTTGGTGAGAGTATTTGCTTAAATACTCAAGAGGTAGATTTCATTGTTTAAGTGCACTATCATTTCTAACTTCATGGTTTGCCATGTGTAAGTTAGTGTTAATAAACATTAATCTTGTTTTGGAAATCTTCCTATGTGATTAATTGAATGATTACTTGGCCTTATGTGCTTACTTGAATCCATGTCTAAACCGAAATGCTATTTGAGTTTCTATGGGTTCAAATACTAATTGATGTTAGAAATCTCTTATTTGCCTAATGAGATGATTACCTTTTATATGAACTACCATGTTTACTTCTTGTCATTGTATTCTTAGAAATGACATTGTTAAAGCATAACCGCATCTAGTAGCATATCATAGTCGCCAAGTCGGCAAAGCATTCATGGCATTGGCTTGGGGCATATGAAATTGTTAAAATTTCCACGATTGGGGAATGTCTTTGGAATCCCCGTTTGGGGTTATAATTTGATGAAATTCCGGAAGCGGGTGTGAAGTGAGAAAGGTTGTTTGTGATCCTTAAAACATTCGAAAACGCAAGATCATATTCGGCTAGCTACCGGAGATCTTGTATGCTACACTCACGATTGAGTGGCTCGCTATCCGGTGTGAGAGTGTGTGATTGGGATATTGAGTTGGGAATGTCTCACGATTTGGCCATCCGGCTAGTTGCATCGCCATGGCGGCAAAGCATTGCACCGCATGTCATAGCATGATTTTAGAAGTAGTAGTACATTTCTACAATCTTTTCTACTGAGCCGTCGTGCTTAATGAATCTATAAAACCCCATTTTTCAGGAAATGTTGATTAGGGCAAGGCCCAAGAGTTATTCGACGAATGGCATCTCGTTTTGTAAGATTCCTTACGAGGAAGTCTTGTGATATGTTAATGTTCCAATGATATAGTGCATGGTAGGAACATTGTAATTGTTGTTACCGTTATCTCATTTGGATATTTGAATTACAAGATGTTATTTGTAAATTCCTTCTTGTTCTTGAACTTGTTAGTTGGATCTTCTTGGATCCTTGTTAAATTATGTTTTTAACACTTATTAGCAATTCTTAGCCCATGGTTACTCTTTTAAGGGAAAAATTACTACTTTCAATTTCTGAAGGACCGTTTGGTCGTATTCCTTCAAAAACCGCTTTAATGATAAACTCTCAATGTAAACTTCATTACTTGTTACTTTTAAACCTTTGAAGTTTCTTTATACTTCTTTACAAAGTCTTTTCAAAATCAAACTATGTTAGTTGACCCTATTTGACCCGTTTGGTCCTCGTGGGTCAACCCTTGACTTATTAACTTTTCTTTGGAATCCACATAGGATTCCCCTATATGCTTCCGCCTTGTGGATTGGTCTATTATGTAGAACTATCCCTTGCTTTCCTTTATATGGTTTGGCTCGTTGACCTCGCCCATGTGGTTTGGTTTTCGGGGCGTTACAGTTCTTCTCCATGAGGAGATGAAGTTTGGATATTCACATGTCCAAAACTATTGATGGGTGAATGAGAAATTAATGGTTAAAGGTTGCCCCATACAAGGAGTTGTTGAAATGAAAGAGGTTCACAACTTGCCTTGTCCCACATAGGAAAACTAGAAGTAGCCTTTAGTGTATTTATAAGGCTACTTCATGTTTTGGGTTTGGGCCCCAAGGGGTACCCAGTTTTGTGGAAGGGGGAGGACCTAAGGCCCTTTGGGTTTACTCCACACACGCGCGCGCGCGCGCGCCGCCTCCGCCGGCCGTCCGACCGGCCGGGCCGTGGTCGTGGTCGTGGGTGCGGGTGCGGCCCGCACAGAATATTTCTTTTTAGACCCCTCAAGTTTTGGTATTACAATTTTGTAATGAAGAGACCCTTGGAATTTCTGCACATGTTTAACATTGCAGAAACCTTTGGGATTTCTAGAAGAGTTACAGAACTCCAAAAGGTTGTAGTTACAACTTTTGGAATTTCTCAAATGATGAATACACAAATATATTCAACTCTCCTTCAGTTTATACACACCTGGAACATCCAACATAGTTTAGACATACTGTTCTTCAAAGTGTTCTTCCTTCCAGTCCCAATTTCAGAGAGAGAGTCACAGAATATAGTTGGTTCGCCGAAGCAGTTGTACGTTGTGCAAGTACCACTGTTAGAAGCCGCTGTATCCTGGGAGACAGACGCCAACGATATCCTCAAGCACATCCGGTGAGGCGGCGAATCTGTTTTAAGGAAACTGTGAATAAAATCACAGGCCTCGGTTTGATAATTCTCTTGTTTATTTTTTCTGTTTATATCCAAGTGTAATTTTCTTGATTTCATTAGTTTGTAATCAAGAATCTGTTTCTGTTTTTCCAATTGCATCAATGAAATATTTTCAACAATCTTAAAACAGATTCTATATATTTTACAAAACAAAAACAGATTCAGTTTTGGGAAAACAGAAACTATTTTGATAAACAGTTTTACAAACAGTTTTACAAAAAATTGCTATTGTAATCCTCGTTTTCTGGCCAAACGGTGCTGAATTAGGGAAAATTACGTTAGACGAAAAGTGTGCAGAATCGTGTTTTGCTTGAGACTTAGCGAGCAGATTCTTAAAATTCCTTCGTTTTCCTAATAATTGTTTGAAAACGAAATTCTGCTACTGTTAAGGGGAAAAAAATAAAATATTAGATTTAATTTATTTTCTCCTTTGATAATATTTTCAGAAATGGAAAATCAGAATGTGAACACTGTTGCAAACCCATCTATTGCAAATGATGGTGCTACAGGCTCCAACACTGTGGTGATTGGCTCCATACCTGTGAAGGTTCCCTCAATCCAAACGGTTCCTGTGAACCACGGGGAGAAACCCGAGAAGTTTAATGGTGTGGATTTCAAAAGGTGGCAGCAAAAGATGCTGTTCTACCTTACCACCTTGAACCTTGCGAGGTTCTTGAAGGAAGAGGCTCCTGTGCCTAATGAAAATGAACAAGACCGAGAGGTTGTGCTAGCAATTGATGCTTGGAAGCACTCAGACTTTCTGTGCCGAAATTACGTGTTGAATGGCCTACACGACACACTCTATAATGTGTATAGTGTGAAGACCACTGCTAAGGAACTGTGGGAGTCCTTAGACAGAAAGTACAAAACCGAGGATGCCGGGTCAAAGAAATTTGTAGTGGGGAGATTCCTCGACTATAAGATGGTGGACTCGAAGACTGTGATTAGTCAAGTTTAAGAGCTGCAAGTAATCTTGCATGAAATCCATGCTGAAGGGATGACCTTGAGCGAAACTTTTCAAGTTGCTGCTATAATTGAGAAGCTACCCCCTGCTTGGAAGGACTTCAAGAACTATTTGAAGCACAAGCGAAAGGAGATGAAAATTGAAGATCTCATCGTCAGGCTTCGAATTGAAGAAGACAACAAAGGGGCTGACAAGAATTTGGGGAACTTTGTGGCCAAGGCTAATGTGGTTGAGCATGGTCAAAGTTCGAAAGGCAAAAAGAAATCCTTTTCTGGCAAAGGATACAAAATGGGGCCAAAAGGTGGTATCGCCAAGAAGCCGAAATTTCAATTTCAAGGAAAGTGCTACAACTGTGGCCAAACTGGACACCGGGCTTCTGAATGTCGTCTGCAACAAAAGAAAGTCCAAAATAATCAAGCTAATATGACGGAGTTAGATTCTATCTCAAGGGATGTCTCTGACATTAATCTGTCTGCTGTGATCTCTGAAGTGAATTTGGTGGATTCAAACCCAAGGGAATGGTGGATAGACACTGGTGCTACTCGCCACATATGCTCCGACAAAGCTATGTTCACTTCCTTCGAACCAATTACAAGTGGTGAGAAGATGTATATGGGAAATTCTGCTACCTCGGATGTTGAAGGCCAAGGAAAAATAATTCTGAAAATGACTTCAGGAAAGGAGCTAACTCTCAACAATGTCCTTTATGTACCGGAAATTCGCAAGAATTTGGTATCCGGATCTCTCTTAAGCAAGCATGGCTTCCGAATGGTCTTTGAGTCAGACAAGGTGGTGTTGACCAAAGCAGGAATGTATGTGGGGAAGGGGTATATGTGTAATGGGATGTTCAAACTTAATGTAGCAACTGTATTCCCAAAAGTTAATAAAATGAGTACCTCTTCTGTTTACTTGCTTGAGTCTTCCAATTTGTGGCATGGTAGACTAGGACATGTTAATTTTAATTCTTTGCGAAGATTAATTAAATTAGACCACATACCAAATTTTCATATTGATGCAAGTTATAAATGTGAAACTTGTGTTGAAGCAAAGTTAACAAAGACTTCATTTCAATCAATTGAAAGAAGCACTGAACCTCTGGAATTAATCCACACTGATGTATGTGATTTTAAAATGGTTCAATCTAGAGGTGGCAATAAGTATTTTATTACTTTTGTTGATGATTGCACTAAATATTGTTATGTGTATTTGCTAAAAAGTAAGGATGAAGCTTTGAATAAGTTCATGCTATACAAGACAGAGGTTGAGAATCAACTAAGTAAAAAGATTAAGGTGTTGAGAAGTGATAGGGGTGGTGAATATGTAGCGCCATATGGTGAGTTTTGTGCACAAAATGGAATTATTCACCAAACCACCGCACCTTATTCACCTCCATCAAATGGAGTTGCTGAAAGGAAAAATCGTACCTTAAAAGAAATGATGAATGCTATGTTAATAAGTTCTGGATTGCCACAGAACTTGTGGGGGGAGGTAATTCTCTCCGCAAATTATATTTTAAATAAGGTACCTCGAAAGAAAGTCGATCAAACCCCGTATGAACAATGGAATGGTCGAAAACCTTCCTACAAGTTCTTACGAATGTGGGGGTGTCTTGCAAAAGTTCTTGTACCTACTCCTAAGAAAGAAAGGATAGGTTCAAAAACTGTCGATTGCTTATTTATTGGCTATGCACATAATAGTAGTGCGTATCGGTTTCTTGTACATAAATCTGAAAACCCAGATATACACAAGAACACGATCATGGAGTCTAGAAATGCGTCTTTCTTTGAGAATATATTTCCTTGTAAAGAGGAATATAGTTCTAAAAAACGCACATTTGAGGCTGTTGGGGAAACTAGTAAAACCCAAGAAGAAAATGTAGATATTGAGCCTAGACGTGGAAAACGAGCTAGAACCTCAAAATCTTTTGGTCCAGACTTTCTAACTTATGTTATAGAAAGTGAGCCCCAAAGCTATAATGAAGCTATTAGATCACCAGATGGTCCATTGTGGAAAGAAGCAATCAAAAGCGAAATTGATTCTATTCTACAAAACCATACTTGGGAACTGATAGATCTCCCTCCTGGTTGTAAGCCATTGGGCTACAAATGGATTTTTAAAAAGAAAATGAAGACGGATGGTACTATTGATAAGTATGAAGTAAGGCTTGTCATCAAAGGGTATAGACAAAAGGAGGGTCTAGACTACTTTGATACGTAATCTCCTGTTACGAGAATAACATCCATTCGTATGATTATTGCGATCGCAGCGTTGCGAGGTCTCGAAATACATCAAATGGATGTTAAGACTGCCTTCCTTAATGGAGATTTGAATGAAGAAATCTAGATGGAACAACCTGAAGGATTTTCTGCTCCAGGGCAAGAAAATAAAGTGTGTAAGCTTGTAAAATCATTGTATGGCTTAAAGCAAGCTCCAAAACAATGGCATGAAAAATTTGACCAAGCTATACTCTCTAGTGGATTTAAAATCAATGAGTGTGATAAATGTGTTTATGTCAAAGACACAATTGAAGGCTATGTCATCTTATGTCTTTATGTGGATGACATGCTCATAGTGGGTAGTAATGATAAGATCATTAAATCCACTAAGAAAATGTTGAATTCTAAATTTGACATGAAAGATATGGGACTTGCTGATGTTATATTGGGCATCAAGATCTCTAGAAATACTAATGGACTTGCTGTGTCACAGTCACATTATGTAGACAAGATTCTAGAGAAGTTCAACAAGTCTGATACTAGTATAGCCAGAACGCCTGTGGACTTAAGTCTACACCTATCTAAGAATACTGGTGAGTGTGTTTCTCAACTAGAATATTCTCAAGTGATAGGAAGTTTGATGGACTTAAGTCTACACCTATCTAAGAATACTGGTGAGTGTGTTTCTCAACTAGAATATTCTCAAGTGATAGGAAGTTTGATGTACTTAATGAGTTGTACAAGGCCTGACATTGTTATTCTGTTAGTAGACTAAATAGATATACGAGTAATCCCAGTGCTGAACACTGGAAAGGGATAGTAAGGGTACTGCGGTACTTACGATATACACGTGATCAGGGACTGCACTACATGAGATATCCAGCTGTATTGGAAGGATACAGTGATGCAAACTGGATATCCGATATGAAAGATTCAAAGTCTACAAGTGGATATGTTTTCACACTTGGTGGTGCAGCTGTATCATGGAAATCTTCAAAACAAACTTGTATTGCTAGATCGACAATGGAATCTGAATTCATTGCGCTAGACAAGGCAGCTGAAGAGGCTGAATGGCTTCGCCATTTTGTAGAAGATATTCCTAGATGGTCAAAACCTGTGCCAGCTATTTGCATACACTGCGATAGCCAATCTGCTATTGGAAGGGCACAAAGTAATATGTATAATGGTAAGTCTAGACATATTCGTCGTAGACACAATACCATTAAACAACTACTCTCAAGTGGGATTGTCACAATTGACTATGTAAAGTCAAAGGACAATATTGCGGATCCGCTAACCAAAGGGTTAAATCGAGAGTTAGTTAATAAATCATCTAGAGGAATGGGACTAAAGCCTATGACGTTGCAAGGGAATGGAATGGAAACCCAACCTAGTTGACTGGAGATCCCAAGATCTAGGTTCAAAGGGACAACCTAATTTCATGTACCTTAAGAGAATCACTGAGAAGAAATGTTCTTCTGCCCATTTCTATGATTCAACAGTGATATGTCTGCAGGGTGTAAGGGTAAGCTTAGCTTTTAATGACTATGTGCGTTGGTATAACCAAGCGGAGTATAGCAGGATACTCTAAATAGTCACCTATGTGAATGTGAAGTGGGGCCGCTTCTAAAAGAATTTGAGAAAGGCGAAATTCTTTGATAAACATTCACTGAACCAGGCGAGTGTTCAAGGCCAAAATGAACACAAGTGTAAGAACTAAACTATGTTTGGAAAGCTCCTGTGTGATGTCTGTCGGTTGTTTACACTAATGGCAATCAGTTCAAGACTATACGTTCACTGGTCAGCCAGTAAATCTGATAGATTGTCACAAGGGAAGGTTCAAAGCCAAAAGCTACCTATCCTTTGCAGGAGTGATCCGTTATGCTCTCTCTCTTGTCGAGTCACTGTCTCACATCGTTTCGGTTAATTTCATTCATGTGGGGGATTGTTGGATAAATATGTGTTTTGGCCATGTTTAAGGGCTAATAAAAGTGGGACCCAGTTAGAGTTTAAGTGGGATCCTTGTGGATTTGTGTTCTTCTCCATGAGGAGATGAAGTTTGGATATTCACATGTCCAAAACTATTGATGGGTGAATGAGAAATTAATGGTTAAAGGTTGCCCCATACAAGGAGTTGTTGAAATGAAAGAGGTTCACAACTTGCCTTGTCCCACATAGGAAAACTAGAAGTAGCCTTTAGTGTATTTATAAGGCTACTTCATGTTTTGGGTTTGGGCCCCAAGGGGTACCCAGTTTTGTGGAAGGGGGAGGACCTAAGGCCCTTTGGGTTTACTCCACACACGCGCGCGCACGCGCGCCGCCGCCGCCGGCCGTCCGACCGGCCGGGCCGTGGTCGTGGTTGCGGGTGCGACCCGCACAGAATATTTCTTTTTAGACCCCTCAAGTTTTGGTATTACAATTTTGTAATGAAGAGACCCTTGGAATTTCTGCACCCCTCAAGTTTTGGTATTACAATTTTGTAATGAAGAGACCCTTGGAATTTCTGCACATGTTTAACATTGCAGAAACCTTTGGGATTTCTAGAAGAGTTACAGAACTCCAAAAGGTTGTAGTTACAACTTTTGGAATTTCTGAAATGATGAATACACAAATATATTCAACTCTCCTTCAGTTTATACACACCTGGAACATCCAACACAGTTTAGACATACTGTTCTTCAAAGTGTTCTTCCTTCCAGTCCCAATTTTATAGAGAGAGTCACAGAATATAGTTGGTTCGCCGAAGCAGTTGTACGTTGTGCAAGTACCACTGTTAGAAGCCGCTGTATCCTGGGAGACAGACGCCGACGATATCCTCAAGCACATCCGGTGAGGCGGCGAATCTGTTTTAAGGAAACTGTGAATAAAATCACAGGCCTCGGTTTGATAATTCTCTTGTTTATTTTTTCTGTTTATATCCAAGTGTAATTTTCTTGATTTCATTAGTTTGTAATCAAGAATCTGTTTCTGTTTTTCCAATTGCATCAATGAAATATTTCCAACAATTTCAACATTTGCTTAAGGGTCGGTTTTGTAATGATGTGGCTTCTATGTTTATGGTTTTCATTTTTGGAGTGAATTTCTTTTAGATTGACCAGATAAAAAAGTGAAAAACAAAAATCGAAAACTAAAAACTGCAACGTAACAAAACGGACCCTTTAACAAATTTTGAAATCTGAAAGGTGAGCTTGCTCATTTGGTTGCAATTGAGAGGGATTTTCAGGCAGTCACTTCTCGACACTAGTGGTAACTAGTCGACTACCCGTGCTATGCACGGGCTAGTTAACTAGCACTAACATAACTAACAGCAAGTAGATGATGAATAAGATTAGCTAATTTCTGCAAACGCATACGTCCTTTTGAACACCTCCATCTCAATACATTCACCAATATTTTGTGGTTTTGGATCTCTATACCTCGGTTGACATTACAATCAAACGTTAAAAACTTCCTTCCAGAATAATATTGTAATGCCATAAAAAGCACCCAATGACAAATTTGTAAGAACTTAGCCTTGTTTTCAACATTGATCGCCAGGCTGGTGCTTTACCTAGAGAAACACTTATCTTGAAACTGCAGATGCTTAAGTCAGCTTCCACAAACGTCAATTCACTTCTCAATGCTGTTAAAGGCTAGACATTGATCCTTTTCTGGTCCCTAGGAGTAATAGAAGATCAAGAGAGGAGTGAACATAAGCAGTAAAAGATTTATCCCATCACATGCCCCCAGGAGCTGCTAGAGAAAGGACTTAGCCTCTTTTAAGAGTTTGTTAGTAGAATTCCAATCTATTTCCCATGACAACCTTATTGTCATATTAGTATGTCATCATCAACATAGTGTTGCCCCTTTATTACTATTTTAATTTGATGCTGAACAAAAGGTACCAACTAAAAGAGGAGCATTGGAACTTAGAGAAAACATAGAGCAGGCCTAGAACAATCTCCATAAACATCTTGTAAAATAGGAGCATGCTTAATTTCCTAAGCCAAATCTAATTTTTGTTGACTTGTATCATAGAGTGGGATTGTAGTAAAGAGTGAAAGCACTGCTTGTAATCAACTAATGACATGATTTCTCCATAAGGTGGTATATGTTTGCAACAAAAAAGAGAAAAAAAAAAAAGAAAGAAAAAAGAAAAAGAAAAAGAAAAAAACTATGTTACCATCCTTTGAAATGTTACTATGTTGGTATTATTTTGTCAACAAAAAATGATTTGAAATACTGGAGGAATACAAAATCCAATAATTTTTTTCATCATATAAAAAGAAGGCAGCTACATGTCCGCACTAATAGCATCTTGGATTAGGAGCCTGAATGAGCCAAACTAATGTCTACGTGCTCGGCGCGACTGGGTGTTCAATTATCAACATATATGTTGTCATAGCTGCTTCAATTTTTATTATTTTTTTTATTAATGGAGTCTAAAATTAGATTCTAGTTCTTCAACTAAGCGTACCTTCTTAAATGTTGAAAAATAATGCGTCCTCCGGTTGGCGGAAATTCTTCAAGAAAAAATTAACAAGTAAATCTTCAAAGCGTGTACGAGACACTTTCCTAAATACAATATTCGCCCCCACCAGATATTGATATCGGTGTGCAACTGGGTATTCCGCGAGTTTGTATTCAAGATACTATGAAGCAACCACTGTCTGCAAAATGCACTATTGAAGACAGCCCTAGAATTATCACTAATATTTTTCAACCAAATCTGTATAATGTTACTGCAGTTTAACAGAATACAGAATAATATAATTATACAAAATATAAAAGACAAGAGCAATGTATTCGGATATTTGTTCTGTAGCAAAGTAACGACGAGACTGTTCATATATCATCTGTCTTCAAGCATTTCCATTATATAGATCCAAAGGGATGGCTAAGCAGTCGTTCAAATGCGCCGAATCAGATTGAAACTAATTTATAGCGCCCAATCAGATTTGCAACTGCCTTTGTATCTAATAAAAATCAATAGATGCATATATATTAAATATATAGGCAGTACATAGTCAAAGGCTAAGCACCTCTTCATGATTGCTTCGCACCATTCCCTATGAATTGGTGTTGATATGTGACTGTGTATGTGTACTCGTATTGCTTGAGCAAATAGGTGCCTCAGCACCTTTTCACAACAAATTTGTTCATTCGGTATATAACTGTATTTGTTAACATATATACATGGGAGAGAATTTATGTAGTGCTTCTCACACGCACTAAATAAATGACTTATCCCCTTTCGATCTCGATCGTACGGTTACAAAACAAATTTCTAATTTCATTTCTCTTTGCCTTTTTATTTTAAAAATTCTCCAACAGTCCCCCACCATTTTTAAAATAAAATTTTGAAAATGCGGTTGTAAGATTTATGTATCAGTAAAGGTGTCTTGCGACTTGAACCATTTACCTTGTGAAGACTCATCAAAGTTAATCAGGAGAGTTTAGTAGACAAGTCTTTGAACTGGCAATCCATATTGATCAACCGGACTTATCTCCACACACAAATCTTTATATCAGTGAATATTCATATAAGCCGACACATGAATTAGGCCTTGTGTCTGTACCTTGATTTCGCGAGTGCTCTAGAGTCAAGCCTGGGACGCATAGGAAGCGGCACCACTTCCACACTCGTATAGGTAGACTTATCAGAAGTGTCCCTGTAACTAAGACACTCCAACACAATTGTTATAAATCTATTAAGAGCTTAGTAACTCACCCTCATCCTTATTACATTACAGGTACCAAGCACTTATCCTTGGGATGATTTATATATATATATATATAATTATTATTTAAAATGCTTGCAATCACGACATATGATGTACTTTACTCGTTGAACCTGAGGACTTGAAATGTCAAGTGTCAGGTTGAGTTTCCATCAAGAGTGACCATGTTCGTTGGGCTTTAGTCCCATCCCTACCGATGTCTTAGACACCAAATTCCTTGCAAGTCCTTTTGTGAAAGGATCTGCCAAATTTTGGCAAGACCTCACATAATCCACAGTTATTATACCATCCGTGAGCAATTGTCTCACATAACTGTGCCTAAGTCCAATGTGTCTGGACTTACCATTATACACTTTACTATAGGCCCTAGAAAGTGTAGATTCACTATCACAATGGATAGATATAGGAGGCATAGGTTTAGGCCAAACCGGAATTTCTAAAAGTAAATTCCTTAACCATTCTGCCTCTTTACCACTTGCAGCTAATGCTACAAATTCAGCTACCATGGTAGAGTCAGCTATACAAGTCTGTTTCTTGGATCCCCAAGAAACAGCTCCCCCACCAAGAGTGAATATCCATCCACTCGTTGATGAATGATCTTCCCGCTCAGAAATCCAACTGGCGTCTGAATATCCTTCTAAAACCGAAGGATAACCACAATAAGTTATTCCATAACCCATGGTTCCTTTTAAATACTTTAAAATTCTATATACCGCATGCCAGTGTAGTTGACTAGGATTACTAGTATATCTACTAAGTTTACCTACAGCATAAGCTATATCCGGCCTAGTACATGTCATGGCATACATTAAGCTGCCAATAATCCGAGCATATTCCAATTGTGAAACTGCTCTACCAGTGTTAGGAAATAATCTTATTTGTGATTCAAAAGGTGTGCTAACAGGTGTACAATCAAACTGATTAAATTTCTTTAAGATCTTTTCAATATAATGCGATTGTGTGAGAACAATGTTCCTACCTTGTCTTATTATTCTCATGCCTAAAATAACATCAGCCACACCCATATCTTTCATTTCAAATTTTGATGACAAGAAGCGTTTAGTATCATTAATACTATCTAAATCAGTACCAAGAATAAGCATGTCATCCACATATAAACATATAATAACGCCTCTACCATTATTAAACTTGCTATAAACACATTTATCAGATTCATGAATTTTGAAACCATTAGATACAACAACCATATCAAATTTTTCATGCCATTGCTTAGGTGCTTGTTTAAGACCATAAAGTGACTTAACCAATTTACATACTTTCTTTTCTTGTCCAGTCACAACAAAACCTTCAGGTTGCTCCATGTAGATTTCCTCTTCCAAATCACCATTTAAAAAAGCAGTTTTTACATCCATTTGGTGAATTTCAAAATTATGAATAGAAGCTAAGGCAATCAACACTCGAATAGTAAATGTTCTAGCTACTGGTGCATATGTGTCAAAATAATCTATTCCTTCTTTTTGTGTAAAACCTTTAGCTACTAACCTAGCTTTGAATTTATCAATAGTTCCATCTATTTTCATTTTCTTTTTGAAAATCCATTTACACTTAATAGGTTTTGAACCTGGTGGTAAATCTGCCAACACCCAAGTGTTATTACCCATTATTGAATCCATCTCATCATTAATAGCCTCTTTCCAAAAAGCAGCATCCTGAGACTTCATTGCCTCTTCAAATGTTTGAGGTTCCGATTCAATAGTTAAAGAAAAAGCAATTTGTTCACAATGTGAATCTCTAGTGCCCTCGACAAGGTATACTACAAAGTCGGGGCCAAAGGACTTCTCCTTCCTAGCTCTTTTACTTCTCCTAGGTTCCTCTTGTTCCTCATTTTCAATTTCCTTAGAATGTGAAGATTCCCCTATTTCAATTGTATCATGCAATTTAGGAATAGTACTAAATCTGTTTTCATAAAATATGGCATCTCTGGATTCAATAATAGTATTCATTTCAACAGATTCATTTGGTTCACAAACTAGAAATCTATATGCCTTACTATGTTGTGCATATCCCAAGAAAATACATTCAATTCCTTTTTCACCTAATTTCTTCCTTTTAGGTTCAGGCAATCTAACAATGGCCCTACAACCCCAAACTTTCAAATAATTCAAATTAGGCTTCCTTTTCTTCCAAAATTCATAAGGTGTTTCTTTTAGATTTTTAGAAGGAATTCTATTTAAAATATAACATGCGGTTAACATAGCTTCACCCCAAAAACCTTTACCTAAACCGGAATAAGAAAGCATAGCATTTACCATTTCAGTTAGTGTCCTATTTTTTCTTTCTGCTACTCCATTCTGTTGTGGTGTATAAGGTGCAGTAAGTTCATGTATGATACCAACATCCTCACAATATTTAGGAAAGTGATATTCACCTCCCCTATCAGATCTAAGACATTTTATTTTAGTATCACATTGATTTTCTACTTCATTTTTATAAATAATAAATTTATCTAGAACTTCATCCTTAGTATTCATAAGATAAATATGACAATATTTTGAGAAGTCATCAATAAATGTAACAAAGTATTTTTTACCACCTCTAGTAGGAGTACTATGCATATCACATACATCACTGTGTACTAATTGTAATAAAGTAGAAGATCTTTCAATTTTTGGAAATGGAATTCTAGTTATTTTGGTTCGCATGCATACTTTACATTTTCATTCATATCATTTTCATATTTAGGAATTAAATTCAATTTAACCATGTTATCCATTTTCTTAGTGTTAACATGTCCTAAGCGACTATGCCATAAAGAAAGACAATCAACCATATAAGCAGAAACATTCATTTTATTAATAATATTGAGCTTAAACATGCCCTCATACATATAGCCTTTGCCTACAAAGGTACCACTCTTAGACAGAATAAATTTGTCTGCCTCAAATACAAGTTTGAAACCATGCTTATTAAGCAGGCTTCCAGAAACTAAGTTCTTTCTCACTTCAGGGACATAATAGACATTGGTGAGGCTAAGGACTTTTCCGGAAGTGAATTCTAGATCCACAGTCCCTTTGCCTTTGACCGCTGCAGTAGAGGAGTTTCCCATATAGAGAACGGTTCCATCTTCGACAGGTTCATAGGCAGAAAACATAACTTTGTCCTTGCACACGTGCGATGTGGCACCCGAGTCTATCCACCAAGCACCATCATTTTCGAGGAGATTAACCTCGGATATTACCGCTACGAATTTTTCTTTCGAGCCCGATGCTTCTTGTTGCTTCTTTTTGAATAAGCGACAGTCCTTCTTGAAATGACCCGGCTTGTTGCAATAGTAGCACATACCCTTTTTCTTCTTGTTTTGAGAATCATTAAAATTATTTTTCCTCTTATTATTTTTCCCTTGGTGAGCATTATGATGGGGTTGTTTATGCTCCTTCTTTTCCTCCACCACATGGACCTTAGAAACATTTTTATCTTGCTCATCATTGCCATCTCGAATTCGAGACTCTTGCTCAATTTTGAGATGAGTCTCCAATTCCTCGAGTGATATGTCCTCTTTTTTGTGTTTAAGACTTTTCTTATAGTCTTTCCATGAAGGAGGAAGTTTTTCAATAATTGCAGAAACTATGACATCTTCATCCATATTTAATTTCTTAAGTTTGCAATGGTTAAGAATACGTTGAATCTCATGAAATTGATCAATGATCAACTTACTATCAACCATTTTATAATTAAGAAATTGACCAATTAAAAATTTCTTACTTGTCGCGTCCTCCGCAAGATATTTTGCCTCCAATTTGTCCCAAAGTTCCTTTGCAGAGCCCACGTTTTGATAGAGATCGAAAAGAGAGTCGGACATAGCATTGAGAATATGACCACGGCATAGATAATCATCTGTATCCCATTTAGTGCGCTCCCTTGCTTGTGCCATTGTCTCATTTTCTCTTTCCGCAGGTTTTTCATCTTTGAGCACATACACTATTTTCAAAGTGGTGAGTAGGAAGTGTAATTTCCTTTGCCAACGAAGAAAATTACCACCATCAAAACGATCCAATTTCACGAAACTTTCGGTCATTTGACGAAGTGACTTTGCTGAAGAAGTGTCCGCCATTAATAAAATATTGTATTTAGATTGTTGAAAAATAATGCGTCCTCCGGTTGGCGGAAATTCTTCAAGAAAAAATTAACAAGTAAATCTTCAAAGTGTGTACGAGACACTTTCCTAAATACAATATTCGCCCCCACCAGATATTGATATCGGTGTGCAACTGGGTATTCCGCGAGTTTGTATTCAAGATACTATGAAGCAACCACTGTCTGCAAAATGCACTATTGAAGACAGCCCTAGAATTATCACTAATATTTTTCAACCAAATCTGTATAATGTTACTGCAGTTTAACAGAATACAGAATAATATAATTATACAAAATATAAAAGACAAGAGCAATGTATTCGGATATTTGTTCCGTAGCAAAGTAACGACGAGACTGTTCATATATCATCTGTCTTCAAGCATTTCCATTATATAGATCCGAAGGGATGGCTAAGCAGTCGTTCAAATGCGCCGAATCAGATTGAAACTAATTTATAGCGCCCAATCAGATTTGCAACTGCCTTTGTATCTAATAAAAATCAATAGATGCATATATATTAAATATATAGGCAGTACATAGTCAAAGGCTAAGCACCTCTTCATGATTGCTTCGCACCATTCCCTATGAATTGGTGTTGATATGTGACTGTGTATGTGTACTCGTATTGCTTGAGCAAATAGGTGCCTCAGCACCTTTTCACAACAAATTTGTTCATTCGGTATATAACTGTATTTGTTAACATATATACATGGGAGAGAATTTATGTAGTGCTTCTCACACGCACTAAATAAATGACTTATCCCCTTTCGATCTCGATCGTACGGTTACAAAACAAATTTCTAATTTCATTTCTCTTTGCCTTTTTATTTTAAAAATTCTCCAACATTAAAGCCATTGTCATTACAAACCAATCTTTGTACCACACAACTGATTGTGTGGACACTAACGAAAATGAGCCATTTGAGTTGGTTGAGAATGTTAACTGGATGGGTGTGATGGCATCGTTAAGTTAGAGGATTGGAGGGGGCTTATGATGTGTTCGATCAAAATATAGATGGGCTAATTAATGTGGAGGAGATGAGGGAGGATATTGATGTGTTTGATGAAAATGGAGATGGGTTCATCACTATCGAACGAGTTGAGGTTAGTTCTGGTATGCTTTGGCATCAACAAGGATGATCTATCGAGGACTGTAAGAAGATGATAATGAAGGTAGATGTAGATGGGAATGGGATGGTTAGTTTCAGTGAGTTCAAGCTAATGATTAGAGGGGATAGTGTTGGTGATTTGAGTTAAATTATATGGATTACCTCAAATCATTAAGCTGGAATGAATGTATTTGTACTTTTAGTTAATTTTGTTTAATTAATTTGAATGTTGTATGTATGCATATGTATAATATACATTAACATTTTGTCCATCAAATGTGCATCTCTGTGCCTTTGAGATGAGCATTGTTATGCTTAATTTAAATTTAAATTTTTATTTTATTTTTTTTACTTTTTACTTACAAAAAACAAAAACGAAAAGAAAAGAAAAAAGAATCCTTAAAAGCCTCTATAGTGATGGAATCTGGTTGTTATAATTTTTTTGTCGCGCACGTTTTTGCCGAGTTTCAGAATGTTTGTGTATCCCTCGCCCCTTATGCCCACCTTATTCGGCAATTGAAGGAGAGATTGGATTTTACGGATCCGGGTATGTGGTTCACGAGCTAAAATTCAAGACGGATCATCCGTATATGTTGGGTTGTACGGAACTCAATACCAATTGCCACATCATTAGGTTTTATGAATAAGGAAATACAAAAAAATAGGTGACAACAGTAAATTAGGTCCCAAAAAGAACTTTATCGTTTCCTTCATCTATACTACTATAGAAAGGGAGAAGTAGGGGTTCCATTCTCTTTTTACTATATCTCATAGGGCAATGCTAGGGGCACTAACAACATCTACTAACACTTACTAACACACTATATCTCTCTCCTAGTAGTACAGCGGGGTCCACTACGGACCCCACAGTGCCACTAGAAGAGAGATAGAGTGTGTTAGTAAGTGTTAGTGGATGTTGTTAGTGCCCCAAATATTACTCTATCTCATATTTACATAAAAACCAACACAGTTTTCTTTTCAAAATACACATATAAGTGTCCTACTTAGTAATTACAAAACTAAAAATTAAACCTCAACCACCCTCAGAAACTGCTCACGTTGGCTACAACTTAAAAAAAAAAAAAAAACTGCCTGCTTCAGTTTCAGATATCTCCCTCAAGGCAATTGATAGATATGCTCCATGATAATTGTTGATGCTCCTCGGGATCTTCAAATCAATTGCCTTGGAAAATTTTCAAAAGCTAAGTGGACCTACTCTTGCTTCCCACCATCATCCAACCATAGTAAAATTATTTGTTTCTCTAATTCAACCGGTTCATCACTACACTCCAAACACAGAGGCCCTTATATGAGAGGGGGAGCATTGGCATGTGAAAATGACAGGGAAATTAAAGAATGATGGGGCTCGATTGAGAAAGAGAGTGTCTGAGTTACTACAGAAATCGTTTTCCATCAAAAGGTAATTTTCATTTTCGTTCTCTTTACGAATCTGAGTTTCCCATCAACAGCATATTATCAATTTCATTTTATTTTTAAATTGTGTAATTATTCCTGCTTATTTTTGTATTTTTCTTTACTCTCCATAAATTGATGTTTATTAGTTAAGTTTGTAAATACGTAATTAATACCACGCGTCGCACACGCAACGCGTGTGCCCCGGTCGCTAGTATTCTGGAATGGAGGAGTTTTTGTCCCTTAGCCTTACTGGGATTTGGATCCCACATCTTAAACTGAAAGCTCTTCCTTTGACGTTCACATAATGAATTAGATGGCTTAGGTTTTGTAACAAATCTAAATTTTATGATGGCATAGTTTTTTTTTTTTTTTTTAAGTACTTTTTTGGGAACTTGCTTAATGCACAATTTTAAAGCATGCAGCAAGATCAGCAAAAAGTGATGAAAAAGGGAGAGAGTAAATTGCACTTTCCACCCCTGAAGTTTAGGTGATTTGGCACTTTAAATCGTAAAGTTTCAAATGTGATATTTTGGTTTCTAAAGTTTGGGGTGAGTGTGGATATCGCAGGTTTTTTCAAAATTTACCCACTTTTAAAACAAATATTTTCAATTTTCAAAGAGTCGCCACTTAATTTTTAAAAGGAAAAATTAAGAAACCATTTAAAGACAAACCGATCTTTTGCGAAACCAAAGATAAACTGGGTCCGGGGATTATGGAATGAAAGGGGAAGGAGCCCGACGGACTAAAACACCCCCTTTCATCCTATCTCGCGATAGGCCCCTACTCAACATCCTTTTTAATCAAATTAATAATCTAAGCATGCCCTCAATTAATACATATATAGGTATACATAACACAAGCATGTTGGAAATGGTGTAAAATTGCTAACGGCAAAATATCATTCATAAGCCACGTAATTCAATTAGCAAACAACATGATATGCAATAGAGAACTAGAAAACATACCCGGGATCCAGCCGCGAATATCAAACGTGCAATGCATGCAAGAACAAAATAAACCTAAGAAAGGTCTCTAACACATATATACACATAAGGCAAAACCTAAGCTAAGGTGTCGCACATGGGGTCGAAAAATCAATTAAAATCAATAAAATAGATTAAACTAGAGAAGGGTTGAGAAATTGTACCTCAAAGCGCTACAAAACAAAGGTTAGTACACATGCCTTAGACAAGATATAATATCATAAATAAGTAAATCCTAAGTCATGTTCAATTAGATACATCTTAGGCAAGAGATAAGTCCTACTTATGGATATTAACGTGTATGAATGAATGCATGAATATGAACAAATATGGGACATGAATTTATTCACCAATTTGGATCACTAAGCCTCTGGATTTAATCTAAATTATCATTATTCAAAACATGGTTTGGGTCTCAAGACATTAGGAGACCATTTGAGTTAAAATAAATAAGATTAGATGAAAACAGTAGCAGTTTTTTGTGATTTACAGAGAGCAGACCAGACGTTCAAAAATGGAAATAAAATACTTTTGGTGTTTGGATCTTATTGATTTTTGGATATGTCATGCCTCTGTGAGTCTAGTTTCTAACCCAACTTGAAAATCAAGATTTCAACGGTTAGATCTCCGGGAATATGGAAAATACTAGACCTCACTCAGGATTCTGCAACTCTCTGTCCAGAGATCTTGTATGATTTTCTAAAAATAGTAAAAAAATGAGAAACACTTAGATCTTTTTAGGGTACCTTCCTAACACATTAAGGTACTTATAAAAAATTATTTGAGACCCCGAAAACTTTATTAGGGTTCTGATTTATTAATTTCAATACAGACTTATTATTCTGAAAGCATTTTAGAACTCTGGACAGATTGTGATTAGCTCACAAAAATCATGATCAAACCTCTCTAATCACAAAATCTTGATAAAACAAAAATCACAGTGGTAAAAAAATGTGTTACTGATATTTTCCCGTTGGTTTCACTTGATTTCAACGGTTAGATCTTAAACTAAAAATCTTTGATCAAAAACAGTTTGTGAACCCACTGTTTTTGTCTTGCTAGTTCAAGTTTGTTGATTGGCCTCAACTATTAAAACATGAAGTTGGGGCTCAAACCAAACTACTTCTTCTACCATTTGATGGTCATTGAAGACTATGAGGCACACCACACTTATGGATCTTGATGAAGTATTGAAATGAACTTCACAAAATCCTCAAATAAAGAACTCAAACCTATGGACCAAAACTTGAGTTCAAAATATTACCCCTACCACTTGGTGGTCATTGGAGGATAAAGACACACATACATGTAAGTTTTGGATGAAGTATGAAGAACTTCCCAAAACCCAAGGAAGGAATTAGTCTAAGCCATAGAGATAGACTCAAACTAAAGTACTTCTCCTACCATTTGATGGTCATTGGAGACTAAAAAAAAAACAACTCTACTCTAATCTTCCATGGAATATAGTAGGAATTCCATAAGATTCATAGTAAAGAGATCCTAGTCATGAGTTGATACTAGTATCTCACCAACTATGTGTAGATTATGACCAATCTCCATATGGATCATAAGATCATAGGAAACTAAGGAATCAAAACTTAAAGAGTTTCAATGAGATATGGAAGATCTCATGAACCTCATGAATGAAATAGAAATAAAGGAAATCAAAGTTTTATTTAGGAACACAAATACTTCAAAACTAATTTATCTCAAACCCAAGGCATTAATTAAATCCAAATTAATGAGATGTCATGAGATTCAATCACAAGTTCTTGGTGGTGTGTGATGAAATGGGATAAGAAGAGAGGTTTTGAAAATGTGTAAAGTTCCTAGATCTAAGAACTTGTGATTGAATTATATATATATATATATTTGAAGGCTTTACCTCTAGATCTTCTCAAAACTTGTAGAGATGTTGAATTCCTCAAGCTTTTCCTCTTCTTCTTCCTCAAGCTTCAAGCTCCTTCAATGGTGATTTGATGGTTGGGTAGAGTTTTGGTGGGATTTGGGTAAAATAATTGGTAGAGTTTCTCTCTCTATATTTCTTTCCTCTAAAGCTTTCCCAATATTTCTCTATATCATTCAAGTGTCTCCCAAATGAAAGAAAATGGGTCTTTTTATAGACTTTCCTTATCTTGGGGGCTAAGATAAGGGTAGATAGGTCAATTTGGGTGGGTTAGGAATATTCTATGGCATCTCTAACTCTCCATGGCACTTCTATGTAATTCCAAGAAACTTGAAGGGCATTTAAGTTGGCTAGAATAAAGGAACATTCTAGAGCATCTTTAAAGCACATGGGAGATTAGTGCCCAACAAAGGGCTTTTTGGGTATTTACTTTGGATTAGGAATATGCCAATGAATCTCTAACTCTCCAAATCACATGGGATACTTTCTTTTATTATTTTCCTTTTCTTATATATATATATATATATGTATAGATATATTTTTCATTTTAAATCTAAATTAATCATATGAGTCACCAAATAGTATCTTTTTCTTTTTTTTTTCTTTTTGAATCTAAAAATATGAGAAACAATGTTATTTTTATAAAATATCATTATTATTATTATTTAATCTATTCTATTTTTTTTTAGAAAGTAACCCATGATCTAGTGAGCTCGAGACAGATGGTCAGTGATTGGCCAAATCTAGGGATATTAGGAGCAAGTTTTGGGAGCTTGAAGCTTTTCAGAAGTCGAAGCGATGAACTTGAAGAAAATCGTCGGGACATTATTCATCATTGATTTCTAGAGGTAAATCCCCCCTAAGTTTAATAGTTTGGTCAAAATTGGGGTGTCTACAGTGAGCCACATTTTGATCCCTTGAAGACTTGTTTAACTAATGTGGGATAAGTCAAATCAAATTAAAGACTTTTGCTTAGTTTTTGAAATAAAATGCCCAACTAAGTGAATTTAAAGTGTTATATCCCAAAATCAAAGTTAAGTAACGTACCCAAGTGACATGGATTAAATCCAACAATAGCATCACTATATTCCTTTCTAAATTTGGTATTCATCCAATATAGTTTTAGTTCTTCCTTAAAAAAAAAAACTCGTTTGGACATATATATATATCTCTCTCTCTCTCTCTCTCACACACACACACACAAAGCATGATGACCGGACTCATATTCCAATTTAAAGCATTTTAGTTAATTTATTAACCAAGTAGATGCATAATATTTTAATCGTGCGAAAGCACTTAACAGGAAATTAACAAATTCTCTGTTGTGCGGAAGCTGACAAAGAAGAAAACAAACAAAAATAAACACTAGCAACCTACGTCCGTCCCGGGGGCAATTATGGAACTTCTTCTTCATGATGGTAAATACAAATTTATAGCAGCCAAACAAAAGCTTAAAAAACCCTCTGAAGATTTTTCTCTCTTTTCACTCTATTTGGCCGAGTATATTTTGAAGCATACATTGGTCAACTTCTTGCTTTCCTTTGGCCGATTGACACTTCTTCTACATATATGTATGTCACATATCAGTCATGTTCTAAAGAGGGCTCTCTGTTTATTAAAGAGAGGGCGCCCTCTCTGAAGAATTTTCGTGTCACATATATATAACAATACATCACCACTTCACTGCCATAACCATAGCCTCAGAATTTGACAAAAGGCAAAAAAAAAAAAAAAAAAAAAATTGGTCACCTCTCTAGAAGTGGCTTTTCTCTTCTTCCAACAAATTATTATTATTATTATTATTATTATTTTTCCGTTTTGTTTACTTTCAACATTGGTGGCTTCAACTGCTGTGGCCACCAAATTTCTTTTGAAAAATTGAAAAATGTTAGACCCACACAGTGAATCATACACTTTTTTCACAAACAGCTTTAACTGCTTGTGCTGTATAAGTGGGGCACAAAAAAGTGTAAAAAAAATTTAAACAACACAAGATACAAGCATTTAAAGCTGTGTGTGGTTCACTGTGTGGGTCTAGCATGACTCTGAAAAATTTACCACACCTCTTTCAGTTACTTTTAACCATGTTCAACAGAACTTGCCAACTAATTCCGACATTATTAAAGTATTATTTGTAAATTGGGCTGCTTAAATAACAAGTGAACAATTAATAAAATGACAGCTAAATTTTGAGGAAGTCAATGGCGAGCCAGATACGATTAATTTGACATAATCAAAGCAATTTCGTAGTAGCTTCTGCCCTTGTTACACTAAAACAACCACCTACAGTTTTAGCATGCCATATGCCCTTTAAAAAAATTGAAGCTAATTCAACATCATTTTTTGTGTATTCCACATGGCTTCTCAAAGCAAAAGATAAGCTTCAACATCATTTCTTGTTGCTGTGTTCAGTGGATCAGAAAGAAGAAGAAAAAAAATGGCGGAAGCAGCAGTTTGTATGGTCATAAGCAATTTGGTGCAGTTGTTAGATGGTGAAGCAAAATTGTCAAGTGGTGTACACAAAGACGTAGAAACCATCAAAGATGAACTAGAGAGCATACAATGTTTCCTAAAGAACGCTGATGAGAAAGCTGAAATGAACGAAGGCGCAAAAATTTGGGTGAAACAAGTACGACGAGTGGCGAATCAGATAGAAGATGTTGTCGATGAATACATGCTTCACTTGGCAAAACAACCTCAGGAGAATGGTTTCATCGATTTCTTTTGTAAAGCCACTCGCTTCATTATCAAAGTGAGGCCACGACATCAGATAGCATCTCGAATTCAAGATATCAAAATATCAATCCTAGAGATAAGGCAAAGAGTTGACAGATATGGATTCAGTTCCATAGAACAAGACAATAAATGGCTTGACCCTCGCGTGGCTTCTCTCTTCATTGATGACGATGAAGTTGTCGGAATCGAGTCTCCAAGAGATGAACTGATAAGCAGGCTTGTTAGGGAAGATTTGAATGAATCAAAGCGAGCAGTTATTTCCCTCGTTGGGATGGGAGGACTAGGCAAGACTACTCTTGCCAAGAAAGTGTATGACAACAAAATCGTGATCGGACACTTTGATTGTCGTGCTTGGATCTCAGTCTCTCAATCATACAAGACAGAGGATCTCTTGAA
Source organism: Hydrangea macrophylla (assembly GCA_033977485.1). NCBI lineage: Eukaryota > Viridiplantae > Streptophyta > Magnoliopsida > Cornales > Hydrangeaceae > Hydrangea > Hydrangea macrophylla. The sequence continues at coordinate 82,694,458 of CM066998.1, read as the reverse complement.
GAAGATGATAAATCAATTTCGTGAATCAAGAAAAGAGCGTTTGCTAGAGAATATCAACACCATGGAAGAGGCATCCCTCGTCACCAACTTGAGAGAATATTTACAAGATCAAAGGTATGTGGTTTTTCTTGATGATGTATGGAACATAGACTTCTGGCAATACATCAGATCTTCTTTGCCCAATAATAACAAAGGTAGCAAGATAATAATTACAACCCGTATGGAAGATGTTGCTTTGTCTTGTCTAGAGTCACCACTAGATCATGTCCATAGAGTCCAACCTCTACCACAAGAGAAAGCGTGGGCGCTCTTTTGCAAGAAAACGTTTCAATACGACTTTAGTGGACTTTGTCCTCCGGAGTTAGAGAACTGTTCTTTGGATATTCTTAAAAAGTGCAATGGATTGCCACTCGCGATTGTGGCAATAGGTGGTCTATTGTCAACAAAAAACAAGGTTCTATCTGAGTGGAAAATGTTTTACAAAAGCCTTGGTTTAGAATTAGGATGCAATTCTCATCTTACTAATATATCAAGGATTGTACTCTTTAGCTATCATAACCTGCCTTACTACCTCAAGTCTTGCTTCTTATATATGGGCACAATACCGGAAGACTACTCCATCGACTGTCCAAGATTAATTCGGTTGTGGATTGCTGAAGGTTTTGTAAAAGAACAATCGGGAAAATCTTTGGAAGAGATTGGAAAAGAGTATATAATCGACCTAATTCATAGGAATTTGATGCAAGCATCGTCTTTTTTTGTCGATGGAACAGCTATGTCTTGCTGCATCCATGATCTAGTCCGTGAGATAATCATTTTGAAGTCTCGCGAGTTGAGTTTCTGTCAAGTACTAACAAAAGAGAACACAAGGTTCGATGTAAAACTCGACGCTTGGCAATACATGATGGCGTAGATTACACTGGAGAAACATTTACTAACTCCCAAATTCGCTCTCTTCTCCTATTTAGAGCAGATGTTAAGTTGTCAGTTTCTTCACTGCAAAAATTAATTGCATGTTTCAAGTTTTTGAAGGTACTAGATCTTAACGATGCCTCCATTGATGAACTTCCAGAAGAAGTTGGAAATCTGCTCCATTTGAGGTACCTTAGTGCGAAGAATACAAAAATGAAAATTATTCCAAAGTCCATAAGTAACCTACGCAATTTACAGACTTTGGATCTTACCAATTCGCTCGTACATGAACTACCAATAGAGTTCAATAGGCTCCAAAAGATGCGACATCTTTTTTGCTTTAGCACTGAAAAAGAATTAAAATTCCATTCGATTAGAGGAATGAAGATTCAAGAAAGGATTGGAGTTTTAAAGGAGTTGCAAAGTCTATTCTTCTTGGAGGCAAACCACAATGGCATCGACCAAGTAAAAGAGTTGGAAAACTTGACACATTTGAGGATTTTGGGTATCGTGAACTTATGGACAGATAGTGGAAGGGCTATCTGCACCTCCATTGGAAATATGGAACACATTGAGAAGTTGGATGTAAGGTCAACTAGTGAACATGAGATTTTGGATTTACAGTCATTATCTTTGCCTCCTCAATCTCTTCGAAGTCTTGCCTTACGTGGGCGTTTAGAGAAGTTGCCCGATTGGATACCAAAACTTCAAAATCTTACCACTCTAGATTTGTTTTGGTCCCGTTTAGAGGATGATCCAATACAAGCTCTTCAAGCATTGCCTAACTTACTGTCTCTTACGCTCTATTTCGGATACATTGGTGAGCAAATGTATTTTGAAGCACACGGGTTTCACAAACTCAAAAAACTACGTCTACGTGAGTTGAACGGTTTGAACTTGCTGAAAATTGAGGAAGGAGCATTGCCACATCTCGAAGATCTATTGATTGGGCCATGCCCAAAAGTGAAGGAGGTCCCCACGGGCATACACTATCTCAGTACACTCACAACTCTTGAATTTGTTGATATGCCTGAAGAGTTGTTAGATAGAGTAGAACCAAACAAAGGCAAACAAGACCATTGGATCATTAAGCATATACCTTTGGTTCGACTGTGGTTCAAGGGCAAGGGAGGAAAATACACTGTATATAAATTGGGGGAAATGCGCAAATAAAGCATGTTTCTTTTTAGATTTTGGAGTTGCTTGATCATTCATGGACATGACAAGTTTTTGCCAAACGTGGCCAATAGGGGAGTGTAAGAATTGGTGGCCAAAGTCTTCCTTCAGCTTTACTTTCTTATTAATCAATTTCGTTTGTGTCTTGTAAACCTGATTTTTGTTTATCTACTTTTTGAAAACAAAACGCTTTAAACTAGCTGTGTGGTTATACTACGAGCCCGTTTGTCTGTGCTTATGTTTATGCGATCGATTTTGATTGTAATTGGTAGATCTACTTAAATGTGTGCTTAATATGGTTTCGGTGTTTGGCTGATATGTTGTGCAATTGATCAAATATAGAGAAAATCGTGAAAAGCATCCCCACCTGTTTAATGAAAACACAAATTTCCCCTTCCAAAATCGCAAATCTTCCATCATGACTTGGGCAAACAAACACTTGTGAACTGTGTTTGGTGCTCAGATATGCGATTTTGACCCATAAATTGCACAGACAAACCGTATCCCAGTCTCATGATAATGATTATACTAGCTTATTCTAACAGCAATTACTAATATATGATTTGAATTTAGGAGCCTTGGGGGATTATTTTCAATTTTGAAATTGTGCAAAATGTTACAAGTAGTTTTAAGTTCAAACTTTAATAATCTGATTTCTATTACACCGCATAAACTGGTATTGCCTAACAGTCATTCGGAAATCTTAGTTTAATGGTAGCCTTGATTTCCTTGGAACTACTTTCAAAACTTGGTGTTGCAGAATGCATTGTACTTAGACTAGTGCACATAGCATTACTCTTGTGCACTACTCTGGCAAGAATTATACCTAGTCTAAGTACAATGCATTCTGCAACATGCACATAAAGTGTGCACATAAAGATTTGGATCATTTATTTCGGTGGGGTTCATGCCTGCATACATGGGATCCACTGAAATTAATGGCACAGATCTTTATGTGCTCACTTTATGTGCACATTTTATGTGCACGAATCATTACACTTCTAGCCAGCACTTCCCAAAAGCTCACACAACGCACTACCCAAAATTAAAGCTCACACAACACGTGTCTTCGGATAATAAATAATTCCACGTCTTCAACGGTTGATAATAATTTGGCATGAATTTGACACTTTACAGTAAATTACCACATAACATTTTCGTAATACCATTCCTAAGAGAAAAGTCTTGAGCCAAAAGCCATACAAGCCAAAAGTTGTTAAGTCAAATAGTTTTTAAGTCACAAGACAAACAACCATTAAGTCAAAAGCCAAAAGCCATGGAGCCAAAATCCATTAAGCCAAGCAGCCATGAAACCATTGTACCAAATAGCCATATTTTCTAAATTTGAATTTAAAATACCTTTTCTCATAATATTAAAAAAAAAAAAAATCAAAATCAAAATCAAAATACTTTACTAGTTCTGCCACATGCTGTGATAGTAATTGATTGAAAAAGTGTTCAAAAATGCCGAAAAAGGACACACAAAAAAATTTGATTTGACACTAAACCGACTAAACACCGATTGATCGATTTTTATAAAAGAATATACAAGCAGAAACTATCCAAAAATCGCTTAAATTGACCTACCGAAACTGAAAAAATCAATTTTAAAACTACTTAAAAACTGACTACGAGCACATATTGGTACAGCTCAAGTGACAACGAGCTTGACATATATAAGTTTCCTCCAATTTATAAGTTCAAAGTTCAAACCTCATCCCCTCCCCCATATCAAAAAAAAAAAAAACCCGACTACGAACACCCATAGTTGATAACACTATAACACTTCGTTTGGATTGAGAGAATCGGAGAAAATAATAGAGGAAGGGAACCACTTTCTCTCCAGTTCTCTCATTTGGATAGTTAAGTCGGGAGAGAAGAGAATGTTAATGGAGAGAACTGGAGAGAACGTGAGGAGAAAAAAAACTCAACATTGGTTCTCTTCAAATCGGAAAGACTGAGGAGAGAAAAGAAGATAATCATAATAAAATAATATGTACTAGTAATAAAATTTATAAAATATAATATGTACTAGTAATATGGTTGGGGTGATTTAAATTTATTTGTAAAATATAATATGTACTAGTAATAAAATAAGTGAGGTGCCCTTACTAATTAAAGTAAAAGATAAAAAAAATTAATGTTTTTTAAACTTAAAATTAGGTGCCCTAATTAAAAAATGAATGTGCCTTTATTGGCACTAGAGAAAGTATTTAAACAGCAAAGATTCTCTAAAGAGGACCACCTCTCTTTATTAAAGAGAGAACCTCTGTTTTGGCCGTTGGATTGTGTTAAAAACTGTGAAATGACAAAACTGTCATTAATGAAAACACGATCCGACGACTAAAACAGAGGTCCTCTCTTTAATAAAGAAATGGCGCCCTTTTTATAGCCTGACTGATTTAAACAGTCTTAAGGTTTAAATTTGAGAATATTAGAATGGAAAAAAATGTTAGACTTACACACTTTTTCACATCGTATGCTTTAAATGCATGAAATTTATGTTTGAATTTTTCACATTTTTTTTGTGCACCACTCATACATTACGTGGTACATGCATATAAAAGATCGGGTGTAGAAAATTGGGGGGTGTGTTAGTAATCTATTAGAATTAAAATTAGCACAAAAAGCGTTATTCAATTCGCAGAAGAGAGAGAGAGAGGGGGCCGAGGGAAGGAGACGGTGACGACGATAAAGAAAGAAGAAGGCGCACCTCGGGATAGAGACAGCGAAGACCCAAACAGTTGTTGTTGTTGTTGCGACGAAGAAGAACAAGTGGTGATTTTTTTTTTTTTTTTTTGTCCTTTTCTTTTCGATCTTCTTACATTTTGTACCGTCGCCTCTTAAATTTTATTTTTGTGTTTCTGAATCTTTAGTTGTGAAAACACAAACCTTTAACTCCTGATTATGGTTTTTTAAAAGTTAGGTTTTTCAAATTAGGGTTTTTCTCCATCTGACAGTGCTAAAGAGTTCAATTTGTCAGATTCTTCTTATCCACATGCTTCATTGACATGGTGCTTCAATTATAGTTTGATATGGAAGTTTGAGTGGGAATATTTCAAATTCATCTCATCTTCTATCCGTCTATGTATGTATCCTGTTACTTGATTTGGTTTATATGGATGTAATTTGATGTGGGTTGATATAGTAATCTGTAGATACATATCGAATATATGGATTAGTATCGTTACATTCAAATTAACCTTATTTTCCAGCATATGATTGTTTTGCTATGAGCACGGACACGGACACGCCAACAAATCCTTTAAAAAGTGCACATGGACACCGCAAGAAAAGTGTTCGCGAAGTGTAGTGGTGTGTATGTCGAACACGACGCTAACACGTTATCTTCTTAGAAGTGTCCGTGCTTCCCAGTTGTTTTACCTTGAGAAGTATGGGTTTCTTCTCCTAGGTTGTGATAAATCTATCCACATGTGTATATGCGTTGTACGCAAGTGTATAATATGTGTAGCCATGTAGGTAATTAACTGCGCGTTTCTTATTGGCTGAGAATGCAACCTTGTCTTGTCATTTGAAACTCAACTGTGCATTGGATTAACATTGACTAATATCTTCGCACTGCTGAAGTGCTTGAATCACATTATTGGTGGACCCGAAGTGCTCTGAATCGTTTCAAGCTCTCTACTTTTTGGAATTGTCATATGATGATTGCTTGAAGTTTTTTTGGGTTGAATAGTGCCCTTAATTACAAGTTATGAACACTTCAAAACAAGTAACTAATATAGTAATATTTGGTCTGTACTTGTATGTCTGTGTCCTAATTATCTTAGTATTTACCTTATGGTCTTCTTGTTTCCGTCTCTCCGTAGCTATATTTGTATCCGTACTTCTTAGGGTTCAAGTGCACTTGAGTACTCTGTTACAGTAAGTGCCTAACTGGGAGTGTCTTAAAATGTGTACATTTGATATAATGTTTACTTTTTTTTTTTTGGCGAGGTGAGCAACTTTACTAGACATACTATTGGGTGCGTCCAAAAAGCGTACAAATATTTGATATACATATTCAATATCTAATTATTAAATAGATTGACATAAGATATTTTGATTGTAAATTTTGTTTTTGAAAGTCTTAAGCCGTATGTTCTGATATAAAAATATTTCTGTGGTAAAATGTCGACCAAAATAAGAACTTGAATCTATTTATAAGCTATTGTGAGAGTTGGTTGTGATGGGAGCGGGGTGGGAGCGAAGCTCTAACAGAGGGGAGCGAGGTTCCGACTAGCTTCTTAGTAAGAAGCGTGGAATCAAGAGTCTAACGAGAGAGCGTGACCACTTTAGAAGGTTCCTACTTCTAAGGTATAGAAATATGGACTAGCAATGTTTGATGTCAGTTCCAAGAGAAGTCTTTAGGTTTGTTGTTTGATAAATTACGTATCAAATTCCATCATCTCCTCTGGCTTTTGTCATTTAGTATTGGTCGTGCAAAGTGCTTTCACATTATTTCACCTGCTCCACATGTGTTTTTGTGTGTGTGTGTGTGTGTGTGTGTGTGGGGGGGGGGGGGGGGGGGGGGGGGGGGGGGGGGGGGGGGGGGTATTGTTCAGCATAGCTCATGCCCAACCTAAAATCTTAGCCCTAAATTTGGGCTTTCGTCGATCCTTCTCTTTTCTGTCTATTCAACTTGTCTTTTCTTTATTACCTAGTTCTCATATATGAGATATAGTTCATACTAGTAGTGAGTTGTAAATATACTTTTCATGTAGGTTACATGTTGGAGACGCACACATACATAAGGGCAAAGGGCAAGTCCACTGTTGGCTTTGAGGAGGGGTAGATTTATGCAGCAAACTTTCGTGTGTATATGCAATAATATTCATTGATATTTTTAAGGTATCTACACCCAAGTGTAAGAATCGTATCGTTTGTTACTAATGCTTTTATGTGGTATACACACTGATACCTTAGTGAACAAGTAGTAGGTTAGTATTTCCCGTATTATGAGGTGGCAAATATTTTTTTTGTTTGTACTTTTAGAAATGTAGTAGGTTAGCATTTCCCGTATATATGTATACACACACATATCTATACCTTTTTGGCAAGAAATCCAAAATGTTGCTGTACTAGTAGTGATCCTGATTCCACCCACCTCACCGCTCTATTTTACACCATTGAAACACTAGTTTAAATTCAATTATTTTTCCTTTTTGTTAGTGAACAAGATACGTTGTGTAATGTAATGATTTATAATGGAAAGCAGAAATTTTGTTCTCTTGAAAAAAATTATTTGACCTGTATTCAACAGATCCCCTCCTGCTTTTTGCTTTTCTGGTGAAAAATCTTCCAACTCTAGATGAGACCGGGTGTTCACTAGGCAAACATAATTTGATTATTGTCAAATTTATTAATCCTTTTTAAAAAAATGTTAATTGCAGGTCAGAATAATGCCAAAGGTGAAGACAAACCGGGTCAAATACCCAGAAGGCTGGGAGCTCATTGAGCCTACTCTTCGCGATCTACAAGCAAAGATGAGGGAAGGTATTGGTCTTTTCCTTGCACTGTTCAGTATGTTGTTTCCTTGATTTTTGTGTGAAATTCACCAACGCCTTGTTTGGTATAAAAGGAGGGAAGCAAGGAATCATTTGCGTGGTAGAGTGGCGGGGGGAGGGAAGAGACATCCTTCTGGGCCCACCATTTTCATCCCTCTAGTAGTGGATGGATTGGGAGAGAGAAGATGCCCCCCTCCTTTTTGACTTTTTTTTCCTTTAAATAAAAATTAATCTTTTGTTATGGAAGGGTGTGAAATACACAATATTCCATACTTCACTTCATCCTTTCCTTTCCTTATTGAATTAGACATAAGGAGGACAGAGCCCCTTCCTATCCCTAGGGATACCTCTTCCCTCCATCCGTCCTCCCTTCCCTTCCTTCGACTTTTCCAATTCTCCTACCAGACATAGTATAAACTAATAGCACTAACATTTCTTCTTCTATTTTGAACAGCCGAGAATGATCCACATGATGGTAAAAGGAAGTGTGAAGCATTATGGCCTATTTTCAAAATAGCTCATCAGAAGAGCAGATACATATTTGACCTTTACCTCCGCCGGAAGGAAATCTCGAAGGAGTTATATGAGTTTTGCTTGGACCAAGGCTACGCGGACCGTAATCTAATTGCAAAGTGGAAAAAGGTTTTTTTTTTTTATTATTATTATTTTATTATTTTTTTACGACCTTTTGAGTATCTTTTACTCTTGGTGTTCTTTGTCTTCACTTCTACTTTTTGTGTTTGTTTATATCAAACAGTAATGAATTTAGAACTTGGAACTGTTCTTATTTTCCCAATTATGTTTTAAAAGATATCAGGTCAAATATGAGTTTGAAAAGAGAAAATATAAAAGGTCTAGGTAACATTGGTATGTCTTCTTATCCAATTTAAAAATTAAATAAATAAAAAAGAAATTAGTATGGACTTTGTTGTTATTATTATTATTATTATTTATGCTTCTTGGCAGTTTGGGAATGCCCTGAACTAGGATCATGTTTAGTCCTATTCTCATTTTCTATTTGGTTTTAAAGTAACCAGTGTCTTTTGCTGTACTAACAACCTGATTTAAGAGTGATTCTAGATCGGACAAAGAAACTCCCATGCAATAAAATGACATTTACCAAACACTTGAATACAAAGAATTGGTTCATTAAAGAACCACATAACCGTCTCTGAGCCCTTTGAATTACTCAACATCATTTAGATATTGCGGAAAATCTTGGTAGTTTGTCAACACTAGTGTAACTCATTCGATCATGTTACATTTGATAAATTACTAAGAGATTTAAAGAAAAATTGCTACAATAGGCTTATCTAAATATTCTTACCATGGTTTGTTTTTGAAATGTAGCCCGGTTATGAACGTCTTTGCTGTTTAAAATGCATACAACCTCGGGATCACAACTTCCAAACAACGTGCGTGTGCCGAGTCCCCAAGCACCTAAGGGAGGAGAAGGTTATAGAGTGCGTTCATTGTGGTTGCAAGGGCTGTGCAAGTGGAGATTGATCACTTCACTTCTCTTCTCTTCTCTTCTATCCTATATCCAGTGGATGATGATGCTCTCTGAAAGCTATCTATGTGTAACATGTTATAGAGAGTTTTTTTTTTAGCAACTGTTGTTATTATGTATTTCTATTTATGCCTCTAGTGGTAAATGGTTTTGATGATTCACTGGACTTTGTATTAAAGCATTCTTAGTTTGAAACCTGATCTTAGTTTGGCCTTGATGACCGGCAACTCACACACACACACACACACACACACACACACACACACACACACAGATTCACAATTTTTTTGGTTCTTCCACCGAAGTTCACATTCTTTCCAAGGCTCCTCGTTGAGGATTTCATTCACTAGCTAGTGTTCTTCACAGTTGAAGACCAAACTTTCTACACAATTGTCGTTCCATGGGTGTGTTCCAAATTTTATGATAATCATAGTTATCAGAACCGGCTTGGGCATTTCTAGGAGTTTCGTATTCGATTCCTTCGAAACGAGTCTAACGCGATCATAATAGCCAAAGATAGTCAAAGTTATTTGGTGGATGAATTATTGGTTCCAACTGTTCAATTGTCAGATTAATTGGTCGGACGAGATATATAAGTTTAATTTATTGACTGAAAAATAGTATATTCAAAATATTAAATAGTGATAACAAACTAAACAAAATGCTACAATAAAAAATAAATTTATCTTAATGTAAAACATGAGTTACACGACACACACATGAAAATATGAATATGAATGGTATCGGTAATATATATATATATATGATACTATCTAATATAATCAGTTCAAGTTCAATAGAACATATGATTGGTGCCAACTATAATTGAAATTTATCCCGTCAAAGTTTAAAATTCTCTCTTATTCCTTGAATGGTCCTATAGTCATATATAGTTAGGGTCAATTAGCTTTGGTGCCTTTTGTTTTTTATTGATTGAATGCCAAAAATTCTTTAACTATTTGTAATAGAAGACAATTGTTAAGAGATAGGAGGATAATGATTAGGAGCTCTAAAAAATTGTCCTTACTCGAAATTATTGTAAAATTGAGGGTCTTTAATATACAAATTAAAACAAAGAGCCTAGAATGAATTTAATTATTATTTATTTTATTTTTTTGAAAAGAAATTCCAACTACCGAGTCCTATTTGACACTTGTAGATATTATATTTGAACAAATATCTTCAAATGAGCCGCCAAATCTTACTAAATCTACAAGGGAAGATGCAAAGAAAGACTTCTTCTCAAAGCAGCCAAAACTTTAAACGAGATTCCATTTTATTTCCTTAATTTGCAGGGGAAAAAATCCCAGAGAGAGGCTTGCAATTTAATTCAAGTAAGTTCTCCAAAATTACTCTTTTTTATTTGTATTTTTATCATCATTCACTAGCAATGTGTTATGTCAGCAGCTTCTTGTTTTTCACCAAATTTTTTGTGATGAAATTTAGATCAATTTCTTAATAATGTATTTGTATTAAGATATGGATTTTTTTTTTTTTTTTTTGGTTTTTTCGGACACGCACCCACCCACTCACGCGCACGTGCACACGCACACCACAAGATAACAATGCACCCCCGATAGACGAGCCCAAACGTGAGATAAGCAGCTCAACACTAAGCAACAAAATCAACCGCCCTATCCACACCTTGCTTGTCAAGAGCATCGGTGAAAAAACCGTTTAATTTCTGAGAAATTTGACACACAAACGCCCTTCCCAGAAGACGAACCAAATTATGGATTTAATAAAAACCGATAAGTATTTCCATAATCACCAAATCAGACCACCGTTAATTAACCCAACCCACATCAACCATAGAGTCACTTTCGACAATAGTATCAAAATCTCTCACCCAACTCACACACACATGCACCCAGAGCTTTAAAAGCTTCGAAAATAGCAACCAACTCCGCAAAAAAAAATTGAATCAGCTACTCCTACTTTATTTTTAGAGAAGACAACTTTGACAGAGTTCCGTTGGCATATCCCTCAACACTCCACCAACTCCAGAGTAGACCCGTCGTCAACATTAAACTTCAGCTCTCACCATAATTAGGACATTTGGAATCACAAAAGTAGCATCAATGTTTTAAACACATAGTAGTGATCTCTAAATATCCAAGACTTGATCTATCTGAGGCGAGCCATTACGAAACATAACATTATACTGTCGACATTGACAATAAATGGAACAATAGAGCTCGAATAAGACCAATCCTCGAAAACTTTACAAAATGATTTAATTGAGAAAATGCCTTTGAAATCACTGAATTTTTACAATAAGCCTTTATACTTTTGACCATTAATCCAGTCATCGTCCCAAAAACAGCTATATTAAGCAACAACTTAGTAGTAATTAAATATCATTTTGTGTCATCAAGGTAAACACAGTAATGGTGGAAAAATGCTAGTGGTCGTCTTTCAAACCAAATTAAACTCACTCTGCATGATTGTTTTCTAATTCTTTTCATGCCAAGAACACTTCAACTTTGTCTAAACATGCCAATCTCTTGCTATATTTGAACATTTAAAACTTACTTGTGCATATTTTCGGTAGACTACTGGCAATTACTTTGGTGCAAGGTGTTATATTATACAACTAAGGAGATAGAAATGTCAAAGCAAAGACTTGATCATGTCTCCATCTGTATTGACAAAAAACTCACTCTTTTATCTCGCACACATTTGAAACATTGTATTTCCCGAGTCCATGATCATCAATTGCGCAAAGAAAATGAGGAAGCCTATGAACCAAAAGTAATAGGAATTGGTCCCTACCACCATGGTAAGAAAAACGTAAAAGCGATGTAAGAGCACAAATTACATTTATCTTCAACAAGTTCTTCAACTAAACAAATGAGTCGAGCGTGGGTAGATATGTTATGGTCATGAGAGATTTGGAAGAAGGTGTTATGCAGAAAAATCTATGAACACTAGTAATGATGACTTAGCGGAAATGATGCTTCTTGATGGATTTTTTATTATTCTCTTATTTCACAAGTTGATGTTCAAAGACATAAAAAAAAAAAAATAATAAATAAATAAATAAATAAATTCGATCCAAGTGACCCTATTATCCAATATGCTCAAACTCGCTACATAATCCGTCGTGATTTGATGATGTTTGAAAATCAACTTCCACTGTTTGTTCTCGTCCAATTATTGGACATGACTAAGTTTTCAAATGCGAAAGACAGCATCATTGATCTAGCCTTGTATTGTTTCAATGGAATGCTACCACAAACTCTAAATGCTTTATATGAAAGTCGGCACTCTTCATTTACTGAAGTGGTCTCCCAAAGAAAACATGAAAAACATGGAGTTGAATATAAAGCTCAAGAATAATCTCAACGTTGGATATAAAGTTCAAAATCGGAGTCATGGAGATCCCACCTTTAGTCATTGACGACGACACAGCCTATCTTTGGAAATCTAATTGATTATGAGCAATATTGTCAAGGTACTTGTATGAAATATGTCACTGACTATGTAACCTTCATGTCTAAATACTTCACGATTTGGTATTTTTTGGAACTGATTGGTGACGATGAAGCCATTTTCACCATCTTTATTCAGTTTTAACCAGTACTATGCTTGAAGCATTAAATAAAGAAAGAAGATAGAAGAGTAAAGAATAATTCTTTATTGCAACACGTTAGAACAAACAAATAAAGATATTAACTAAAAACAACACTTCATTTTGGGCGATTTAGAGATAAGTCCTTTACGACATTTTACTTTAGTGTAAAGAATAGTTAGAATTCTTGATTAAGGAAAGGTCCTTCGTACATAAATGTTAAGTGAAATTTAAGTGGACCGTGCTTCAATATTAAGTGAAATTTCACTAGGCCGTGCATGAATATTAAGTGCAATTTCACCTCAACAAACTAAGAATCAAATTGGGCTTTCTTGGCAGTTGCTTCTACGAACTTTCACCTAAAATGTCATTTTATGCCATCAAGGTACAAGTAGCAACTAGACAAATGTCTAATTGATTTTCTGTCCCAAAATAACGAACTCATAGGATAAAGGTTTGTTTTCGAATTCTTTTTAGTTCAAGCACATTCAAGCTTTGTTTCAATACACGAATCTAATGCAATGCTTGATAATTCATTTATTTAAAACCTTTTATGCATTTTTTTTTTTTGTAGATTATCAACATTTACTTTGGCAAGGGGTGTTGTCCAATTGAACTATGGATACAGAATTATCTGAACAGAGAGTAGATCAAGTCTCCGTCTACATTAACGCAAAGCTTGCTCTCTTGTCTCCGACACATTCTGGACATTGTATCTTCAGAGTACCTAATCAATTGCGCAAGGAAAATGAAGGAGCCTATGAACCAATAATGCTTGCAATTGGTCCCTACCACCATGGTAAGAACAACCTAAAAGCTATGGAAGAGCACAAATTTCGTTATCTTCAACAGGTTCTACACCTAAGTAATGAGTCAATCGTAGATAGATACGTTTTGGCCATGAAAGATTTGGAAGAAAGAGCGCGTAATTGTTATGCGGAATCCTTTAACCTTGATAGTGATGAGTTTGTTAAAATGCTGCTTCTTGATGGTTGCTTTGTAATTCACTTCTTTCGCAAGTGCGGGTTTGAAGACATTAGGTATATATATCCAAATGACCCTATTTTACGAGATAATCAGACTTTTAGGAGCATACTTCTAGATTTAATGTTATTTGAAAATCAACTTCCTTTCTTTGTTCTTGACCGGTTATTTGACATGTTAAAGTCTCCAGACCCTAGAGACAACATCAGGGACCTAGTCCTACGTCGTTTAATGGTTTTGTTTCCATCAGGTTCGAATGCTTCTGAAATTTCTCTTCGAGCTTCAACAAACAATGTCCATCATATATTGGGCCTTGTACATGGAGTTTGGTGTTCTTCGTTTGCAGAAGTGCTCTCCCAAAGAAAACCGGAAAATCTAAAAGAAGATTGGGAGGTTATAAAATGTACTACAGAGCTACAAGAGGCGGGAGTTAAGTTCAAGAAGTCTAGCCAAACAGAGATTCCCTTCTTCGATATAAAGTTTGAAAATGGAGTCATAGAGATCCCACCTTTATTCATTAGCGATGATACAGAGCGTATCTTTAGAAATCTAATCGCTTACGAGCAATGTTCAATGAGCACTTGTAAGAAATATTTCGCTCACTATAGTAACTTCATGGATTGCCTCATCAATTCTGCAAAGGATGTAGAAAAACTTCGCCACAAGGGAATTATTGTGAACGCGTTGGGTGATGATGAAGCAGTTTCCTCAATGTTCAACAAGCTTTGCAACCATGTTATGTTTACTGAACCTAACTATTACTCGGAAGTTTTCGAAAACTTGAACATACATTGCGGGCAACGTCGAAACATTTGGTTGGCAAATTTAAGACGGAATTACTTTTACAGCCCATGGTCTGTCATTTCATTCATTGCTGCTGCTATGTTGATTCTTTTCACATTCACACAGACTATATTTTCGTTTCTTTCCTATTTTAAAAGTAAACCCTAAAGTCTTGGTTGTTTTTAGTTTGACTTCAATATCATAGTTTGGAAATTCTATTGAAGAATAATTTCTAGCTATTTGAAACCATATATGAGAATATGCAACATGGTAAGCTATCAATTATTGGTAAGTTATTTGTTAAAGGAAGTTACATGCTAGTGGTAGCTTATTAGAAGTTATTTTTATGCTTATAAAGAATAATCAGACCTGGAGGTGGTATCTTAAGCTCACAAACACCACAAGTTTAGTATAACTGTTTGTATGTCTTTTTTTTTTTTTTTTTTCCCTGGTTTTTGACTCTTCTTTTTTTAGAATTATTCATTTTTGTTGCGAGTCTTGCGACAATATAGTTGTAATTCACTTCAATTTCTAACTTTTGAAATGCCATGTAGTCTTTTTTTCTTATCCAGTTATGTCATTGTCTTTACACTGTGCTCAGTATGAACTCCTATTTACCTTGATCAATTATTGCTCTACGTTCCTTGTTCAATTAAAATTACTAGTTCATTCGTTTAATTTCCTTCTTCTTAAATTTAAAGTTTTTTCTCTTTAAATTTATTGAGACACCTACAACCTAAAGGGAATGACAATCTCTACTTCCAAAATTCACCCACCCAGCGATGGGGGCATAGTCTGGTTATTAGTTTGAGACTGTGTTAGACTCTCACACAACTGTACAAATTAAATTAACTAATTTATTTATTTTTCTGTTTGCAAAAATAATTGGCAAGACTGTGATATGAAGCAATGTTTCATCCACAAGTCGAGATGATGAACGGACTTGAAGATGGTATTTATTGTCTTTAACATCGAGAAATACCGAATTTATAGTGAGTTGGTGCAATGTATATCTTTGCAACAATATTTGCTCCAGAAGTTAAGCAGCATCTCAAATCGGAGAGACACCGATATATAAGTAATCTTGATGGAGAGATTCATCATCTTGCTATTAAAAACACTTATTTTGTGTTATTGTGTGGAGTGTTAATACCGCGGGTGTAAACGATGGGCCAAAAAATCTTATTTGGAAAACAAAACCCTCCACGATGGCAATGTATTTTACTCATTTGAGGAACAAAATGGCAAATAATACCAATGAAAGATGCGCCAAAAAAAATTATTTTTTCAAATGGCATTGCCACGGTGTTGATGCATTTTGCTCTCTGAAGGAGTAAAATAACGATGAAGCCTCGAACGCAGACGAGATGAATATTGTTATTAGTTATTACCTCTACAAAGGCGCGCGGGTGTCTTGATAATTTTTGCTCATTAGGGGAACAAAATGAGGAGCCAAAAATTTCCCTAGGCGTAGTAAGAGTAAGCCTTTGAGCACAAACAAATCTCACAAACACAATCCACACACACCACAATGTATCTCTCTCTCTCTTCTATGGACCCCGCAGTGTCAGTGGGGTCCACAGAAGAGAGAGACACACATTGTGGTGTTTGTGGATTGTGTTTGTGAAATTTGTTGTACCCAAAGACTAGCTCTTTTACTAATGGGCAAATGTCAAAACATGTGGATCATATATCCACTCCACATTGATTAAAAGCTCAGTTGTCTTATCTTGCACACAATCTGAACATTGTATCTTTAGAGATTCAATTGAGTGCACAAGAACAAAGAGGAACCCTATGCAGCACAAAGAACAAAGAGGAACCCTATGCACACAATCTGAAGTCTGAACATGTATCTTTAGATATTCAAACAAAGAAGAACCCTATGCAGCACAAAGAGTTGCAAATGGTCCCTACTACCATGGTAAGGAAAACTTACAAGCTACAGAAGAGCACAAATTAAGTTTTCTTCAACAAGTTCATCAATTAATTAAACTAATAGTCACGAGAAATTTCGAATAAAGAGCACACAAATGTTAAGCAGAATCCATTAACCTTAATAGCGACAATTCTGTCAAAATGATAGTACTAAAAGCTGCCAAAATTTAAGCCATCCCTATTCAATGATGTGCAAGACACTATTATCTGGCTAAATGTGTTGGGACAGTTCACATACAATAAAGTGCGTATCAATATTTGACCTCCTCCCATAGTAAACACCAAAAACATCTCTCTCTCAGCCTATCTCCCTCTGGAATATCAAAGGCTGCACCAAAAATCCGATTTTCCTGGGGAAAGGAAGTAACAACGCTCTTCCTACTTGAGAAAATCTATTCAAGAGAAAAGGAGCTCTCTCTTATATTTGCCCGATCGTCCCGGAAGCCACAGAATCCATAGAACACATGTTCTTGCTCTGTGTAGTTTGGCTCCCCGTTGCACCTTTCCCCCATCCCCCACGGTTATTTCTCGCTTTGACATCTGGCTAGATCTCATCTTGAAGAATCTTACCTCAGACCTTAGCTACACTCTGATAATCTCTTATCTTTGTGTGCGAATATGCTTGTTGGGCTATTTGGAGGGGAAGAAATGCAGCCGTCTTCGAAAACAAGAACCCTGACCCCTATGATATTCATAGTGCTTCAATTTCCTCTGTGGACTACCTTCAAGCTCTGGCCCCCAAAAGGATACCCTCCACTGTCGAAGGACATTTGGATAGCCACCATGTCCGGCTATATTAAAATTAACACCGATGTGACCTTTGAGGCTCACACTCTCAGAGCATTTTCTGGGATTGTTGCTAGAAATCATAATCGGGTTTCGGTGGCAGGTTGTAATTCGAAGACATCATTGTCCTAGCCCCCTTGTTGGAGAAGGTTTCGTGATGATCTGGGCACTTGATCGGAATTTGACTAAAGTCATTTTTTTGTTGGAGAAGACTTCGTGATGATCTGGGCACTTGATCGGAATTTGTCTACAGTCATTTTTGAAAGTGATGCGTCGCCTTTGATCCAGGTTCTTAGCCCCAACACTGTCAAAGTTCCTTGGGAAATTTCAGGCCTATGCTCCAACGTCAATACGACCTCAGCAAATTTTGAGGCTGTTCGCATCTCTCTCTCTCTAAAAGGTCGGGTAACAAAAGAGGCTGATTGGGTAGCAACAACAGCAAAGAGAGGTTTCCTTCCTGAGGATTGGGTCTCCGCCACCCCAGATTGCCTTTGGGCTATCCTTTGTGAAGACTTCCCCCCATGGGGCTTGGTTAATCTGTTGTCTTCTTGTTCCTGTCTCTTTGCTTTTGCTTATATTTTGACCCAAAACAAAAAAAAGTTCTACGCATTTAGGTCAACTAAAAGTGTAAAATAGGTTGACCTACGCTTAGGTCAGAAAAGTACTCCACTAAAAGGGACCCTAACTTTCACTAATCTCTCTCTCTCTCTCTCTCTCTCTCGGGTGGGGGGGGGGGGGGGGGGGGGGGGGGGGGGGGGGGGTGGAGATTTGAACTCCGCCTCTAATTCTAGTCCATAATCGGCGTGGCACTGCTGGATGCTTCTGAATAGAACAGGAAATGGAGTCAGCCAAGAGTACGAAAGCTCTTCGAATGATGCAAGCAATGGGATACTCAATCGAGGAAGCCCATGAGTTGTGCAGATGAAGAGGAGACCAGTGGGCCAAGGTTTCTCGAGCCACTAAGTGCCTGAATAGGCGATACTTTACATAGAGTGAACAAATAAATACAAGTAAAAACTTAACAATGTTATTGTGATTTGCACAATAAAAGGTTCCCAAATTTGTATTTGGTTCTTAAATAGTGTGGCAATGGGACAATTGAAAACAACTTTCAATGAAAGTTTATATAATCCCACAGAAACTAATTACGGTCCGCTACCACATTATTTGGAGAGCAAATTTGGGAACCGCAGTATAAATTCTTGCGATTTTCGTATGGTACATGGAATAGGAAGCACATTTAAACCACCCACATGGACATGTTGCTTCAAATGTTAAAAGGCATTCCGAAATCAGCAAACAAAGAACACTGCAGTACCATTTAACGAAAAACAGTGTCCATAGTAATCTTTATACACTTCGTTGCATGGACATTATGATTCAATAACCACAAACAGTTGTCAAATAATGGTAGCCTAAATCGAAACGCGTAAACATGTGACTGTACCATCTGTAATACTGCTAACACCAATATCAAGCTCCAGAACAATAGCTTCATGGGCTTTAATGTTGAACTCCTCTGCCAGTGAACTAAAAACTCTACAACAGCTTTGGCAACGTGCTTCACACAAAACAAAATATATATTCTGGCCTGTCACCACTTCCTTTTCTGCATTCAAATGGACAATAAGACGTTCAGTATCTCTACAAGCCTATGGACAGGTGGTGTTTAATAACCCAATTAAGTAGTGAAAATGAAAACTTGTTTAGCATTTATTTATTTTTTATTTTTTTTTCAGTGCGTCTGATAATGCACCACTTAATTGAAAAGGCAACCAAAAATCGACTGAAAACTTTAAGTGAAACATTCTACTGATGCAATCTATTACAATACTTGACACTGTTTTCAGTATTGCAAATTCGTTCGCTTAAAATTTTCAACACTTAAAATCCAACACTTAATTTTCAGTTTTATCAAACGGACCCTGAGCTTTGTCTGCTTCATGGATTTATCAAGGAAAGGAACATAAAACATGAAAGAAAATACTTTTCTTTAGTGGTTAATAAGAAAAAAGGTGAGGAAATGAGATGAAAAAGAAAAGAGGGCAACCGACAAAAAAAATGTTGAATTCTGTGAGTCACTTCCCTCCTTTTCTTGAATTCCAGTAATGTTTTGAAGATGTTGAATTACTAATGTAATTTTAAGTACGAAGTAAACACAAGGAAAACTGTTTTTCTTTCCTCTTTCATTTCCTTCTTTAAATTCAAAAACAAACACAGCCATAAAATGTAATTGTTGAGAACCTCTCATGAAAGTGGCCAAAAATCAAGAAATAAGCATGCAAAGTGCGCGCGCACGCGCACACACACACGCAGATAATGACTACCAGAACACTAGGAAAATGCTGGTGCATGTATATATAATTATATATTACTTGTGAAGATGGACAGAGCAGTTTTCTGATTCTCATGCTACATATGGATAAAGTGCAGTTCAACTTGATCTTAAGGGGGATTTCACTTGTCTGTCATCTAACCATTACTTGTCTTATTTCTAAGATAGAGTTGATTTTTCCAGTGCTATTTCTTTGTTCGAAATATGTCCACGCACACACACACTATATATATATATATATATATATGTATGTATGTGTGTGTGCGTGTGTATAATATTTTTTTTTAAATCACCTTGAAATATCTATATGTATAGTTGTGTGTACAAAAGCTCACCCTATGGAAGCATTACAAGTTACCTACTATCATTACCAACTATATTTTTATAACGGTCCTTTTATTAACCTTCAAATGTTAAGGGTATGTTTTGTTAATGGATTTGGCGAGAGAAGGGAAAAGAAAACACTGAGGAAAACACTTTTCTTTGTTTATTTTGCAAGGAAAAAAATGCAAAAAAAAAATAAGAAGAAAAAGAAAACAGGCTGAAAATTAACTTCAATTATTTGAATTTTGTAGCCACTTCCGTTCCTATTTTCTTGAGTTCCTATGATATTTGAATTTTTCTAAATTTCTAAATGTTAGTTAAGCATGGAGGAAAGTAGCTGGGGAACTATTAGGGAAAAAGTGTTCCTTCTTGTTTTCCTTCTCATTCTCTAAATCCGCAAACCAAATGGAGCCAAAAGCTAAAGATCATTAAGCCAAACAATATTCACAAAATGTCCAGAACCACCCCAACCTATATTTAGAAATGTATTCCTTGTGCACAAAAAAATAAAATTAAGAGTCGAGTTCCCAAATAAGTAGAACAAAACAAGGATGAACCAACATGCAAAATAATCAATTTGAAAAACAAGCAGTTGAGAAGTACTCACTCTAAATCCTCGGGCTATCTATTTTGAGAAAGCTTCTGCCTTTTTGCTTCAAGCTCTTTTAGAGTGTCACGAACAACTTGAACTTTTGTCGAGAGATGTTCATTATGGTTTTCAACATCTTTCATAAGACCAAGAAGCTGTTCATGATAAGCTGCACTTAACTTTTTCTTAACCCGCAGTTCTGCAGTAAGTTCCTGAATTTTCTTATCTTTCTCGTCCTACAAGTTGCACAAAACAAATTAAACTTATTAGGAACAGCTCCAGGTTTTTAACAAATATCGGAAATTTTATAACCATGCACAAGCAAGAAGGGCTATCTCTAATAATTAAATGAATCAAAAGATTCAAGCAGAAGTAATAATGGTGAAGATGAACAAAACTAAAACATGCAGTATCATATAAGATTGATCTTAATTATAACTGTTAAAGCTTTGCACTTGTACAAATGGAAAGCAATGGAAAAGCATATAAGGGGGAGAAAACAAGAAATTTATATGTTAGGCCAAAGGCCTCTGTCCATCAACTATAATATTCAACTCAACTTTCCAAAAGAAAACTCAAATCATGAAGTGGTAATACTAATACCAATAGTAACAGGAAATCATGATAAGATAGAGATAATATTGTCCGTCTATCCTTATCCTCGTATCTTTAAGCGACACTCAACATAATAAACTAAGAGATATACTAAGATGTTACATCATTAACTCTAACTTTCCCCTCTGCTGAGCATGGAAAAGGGACAGATTGTAATGCTCTCGCAAATAAGATGACTTTTTTTAAACAACAAGACACTCAACATAATAAACTAAGAGTTACACTAAGATGTTACATCATTAACTCTAACTCCCCCCTCTGATGAGCATGGGAAAGGGACAGATTGTAATGCTCTCGCAAATAAGAGGACTTTTTTTAAACAACAAAAAATTAAATAATATGGAAAATTCTTTCTTGAGCCTATAGATAAATTTTCAAAATGCAACAAAAAGGAAGCTTTGAAGCAAAGCTTTATAAAACTCACTTCTTGTCAACTGAAACTTTCATCAAATCAAAGTTCGCACAAGTCCAAGAAAAGAGGTGATCCATGACTCGTCGTCACAAAACACGGTGTCAAAATGCACAAATGTGCTTTATAGCATTACAAAATATGGCTCTGCGATAAACAGGCAGAGAAAAAAATTTGGAAAAAAATCCGTTGATCAAGATATTCTCAGGTCTCTCACACTTCCTTTCTAAAAAAACAAAGAATACATAAAGTCAATTGATATTGAAGACGAGAAGAGCTGGAAAATTCCAATTAGGGCAAGGTCCGCTCTAATACAATGATAATTTCATATCCATGTTATATGGAAAGCAAAGAAAAGCATGTGACGGGAAGAGAAAAGAGACTTACGTGGTTCTGCCAAAGGCTTACATCCAAGGGAGATAACATGTCCTCACATGCTCAAATCATACATTATTGATGCCTATATTAATAGGCATTCCCAGATTTAAAAAAAAAAAAAAAAAAAAAAAAAAAAAAAGAGATAATATCGTCCATCTACCCTTGTCCTTAACTCTTTTTAAGATATTTAACATAGCAGACGACGAAGTATGCTAAGATATTATATCATCATCTATAACATAAACATATAGTAACAAGGAGTACATAATAAGATTCAAAGACACATACTACAACTATTTTTTATCCCCCAACAAAACACAGGTAGAGATTTTAGCCTTCATATTTCGAAATCTTCGTTTCTCAATCATCTCAAAGTTACCTAGTTGATACCTCACCAGTTTAAAAATCACTAATTTGATAGACATGTTAGCGTCGGTCCAGTCTATTGGGTTCCCTAATGTAACAGTAAATTGCCTTATAAGGCCCTATCTAGGTAAGATTCGGTGATCACGTCTGGCTAGGGGTGTTCAAAATAACCGCTCAACCGAGCCGACCGACCGAAACCGACCGGACCGAACCGAACCGATATAGTTGGTGTTTTGGTCTGTCGGTCGGTGTTCGGTTTCAACATCTATAAAATCCCAGCATTGGTTCGGTGTGCGGTTGGTCATCTAATTAGACCGAAACCGACCGAATGCATACAATATACATATACTTGGATAGGCTAATGACTAAAATAATATACATATATAGGTTCATGTGTGAGCTGACTACTCTTTGGATTCACGTGAAAGTGGAGTCAGTCAGGGGCGGACGCACAATATGTCGGGGGGGGGGGGGGGGGGGGGGCACAGGCCACCCCTCAAGTTTTGATAATTAAATTTTTACATATAGTATTTTATGATTTTCATAAATAGGCCCTCCCTGATTTCTAAAAGACACCATGTAGTATTTAAGTTTCACCAAATATACCCTCAAATATCACCTTTAAGAATTAAAATTTTTCATAAATGACCCCCGAATTGGGGGTGTAAAAAGAATCTATACTTGCTATCTCATCATTTAATCTGACATCTTTTTGACTTTTGATCCTCTCATCATTTAATGTCATTTCCATTTCCCATAAAAAAAAAAAAAAAACACTTGTATGGATGCATAGAACCACTTTCTTACGTTATCTTTCCTTCTCTCCTTTAATTTGTCCTCTCTCTCTCTCTCTCTCTCTCTCTCTCTCTCTCGCTAATATGATAATATCACAAATC
Organism: Hydrangea macrophylla; assembly: GCA_033977485.1. Lineage (NCBI taxonomy): Eukaryota > Viridiplantae > Streptophyta > Magnoliopsida > Cornales > Hydrangeaceae > Hydrangea > Hydrangea macrophylla. The sequence goes on along the minus strand of CM066998.1, from coordinate 82,671,376 downwards.
AAGTATAACTGCAATCAAGAAACTCCAAGTCTGAGTATCAAAAAAAAAACTCCAAGTCTGCGATTTAAAAAAAAAAAAAGAAAAAAGAAAAAAAAAAACGTAACTCCAATTCTCCAATATAACAAATCCACTATCTTTGTGATGCTGCTCATGCACACACAAACATTTTATATGTTTTAGATATAGGCCATTTAACCCAAATTATGGGTATTAAACTAATTCTATATACGATTCTACCATTTTACACATAATTATGTATAAGTAGACCCAAAAAAATTCACCTCGGGGGCTCTGCCCCCGAACCCCCGTATAGACTAGGCCCCCCTGGCCAAAAATCTTGGGTCCGCCCCTGGAGTCAGTGGACTGACAACAATCATGGGGAACATACAATATATATACATTTTATAATATAATAAAAGCAAGGGAGTACATACTATAGATATAGAGATAATCAAGCAAGGGAGTACATACTACAGATACAGAGATAATCATTTGTGAGCTTGGAGCCACGTGAAATTAGCGGTCAAAAAAGGATGGGAAAGTTTTGGGAACATAAATGATACAATATAGATACACTCATATACATCAATTTCTCTATCAATTTCTTACTAGCATTCAGTTTCTCTCTCATCTCACTGCTCTCTATGTGAACTAGCAAGTCTAGCATCATCCACCAAACCCTAACTAAATCGTCCGCCACCTCAACCCTCCGCCTCCACGAACAACCACTACCACCACGACATCAGATCTATCGCCACCACGATATGCCACTGCCACCACTCGCAACCTCCACCACATAAGATACTCTCTCTCTCTCTCTCTGATCTGTGGAGTGATGACTATTTTTCCTTGAAAGAGTTTTTTGTTCATTTGAACATTTGATTTTGTTCAGATCTGCCACCGCCACAACTCACAGCCTCCACCACACACGAAACTCTTTCTCAGATCTGTGGAGTGATAGAATTTTTTTCTTTGAAAGAGTTTTTTGTTCATTTGAACATTTGATTGTAATGTTAAACCTTTTTTTTTTTTGGGACAAAGATTTGTAGGACTTGATTTGCGGTAATGTCAACAGACTCAACAACAAACCCCTCTATTATAATTTTTTTTTTGGTTCTAAACTTGTTCCCCCGAACCGACCGTAACCGACCGAAAAAACCGATACCCCGAAACTGATCACAACCGACTATGAGTTGGTCAGTTTCGGTTGTTGAATTACCAAAACCGAAGTTTCGGTTCGGTTGAAATTATGCCTTCAAACCGACCGATGTTCAGCCCTACGTCTGGCAATTGTCGTTGCGGACGCACAGTAGCCAAACGGTTTGGGAACCGCGACTGGAAGCCCAATTGCATGATTAGGACTTGCGGTACCCAATCGGACACCAAGTAAATTGTTTATGGGTGATGCAATCACAAATAAGTCCAACAAACTCAACTTCACATGGATATTATATTCGCCGTATACTTGAAGAAGTAATATTATCTTACTACAGCCTTCCTGTACTCATTGCAGTTCTATTGCCGGACAATGCACTCTATCCCAATAGATTATAATATCAAAAACAGATGGTCATCTACTTTATAGTAAAACAACGATTCCACGAGTAACTACAGAAAAGAAAACATCACTTGCAATTCCAGGTAGAAAATAACTCCACCTAAGCAAACTAGACAATTACACTATCTTTCACATATCTTGAAGTTCTACATACATTGTTGGGTCCTTTCTCCAACAGTTTTAAGCTTTTGGAGTAACTAGTGACTTGATATTGTATCAGAGCCTTAGATTTCTAAACATGGTATCAGAGACTTAGTTTTGGGAGGTCTTAGGTTCAAATCACTATCATTCTACTTTGCATATTGCACTTTGTACTGTGTCTCCAATATGATTGAGTTTCCTTTGTTGCCTCACCATGTGCAAGACAGGGTTGCACCTCAAGGAGAGTGTTAAAATTTGATATACATTGATGGGCCCGTTCTTAACAGATTAAGATTTTGGAGAAATCTATGATCTAACATGATACCAAAACCTTCTAGGAGGTCTTTAATTTGAATCTCCATCCCCCATTTTGGCATGCATGTTTGTAGTTTGATATTTGTCTCCATTATGATGGAATTTGTCTGTTTGGTTTGTTGCCTCTCCACAAGCGTGACGTAGTCGCAATTGAGAAAGGGTATTGAAGCTCCTTTTAAGAGTTCAAATAAAAAGTGTAGCTCCTCTTTTCATACTTTTCAATGGCGAAATGACTCATCCCATGCCTTGTCACTCATCACGGCATAGAATGCACCTTCAATTGTGTGACAATCCGCACTTTGGAGATATGACTAGTGATTTCTCTTGAGCACCTTGTAAAACTATGTGGTGACCACCAAATGCAAGATCTTATTCTTTCCACTAAGCCTGGTACGATTAAAAAACGAGATCATCAGACCTTGCATCCATACTTTGCACAGGATACGCTGTGACCTGACCCGCTATATGCATTTGAAATATATAAGTATATTTATTTTGCAGAAATAAAATGAGGAAAGGACTTTAACTTTAATATGGCGTGAGTTCTACGTCAGAATTGGAATCTAACTACTTGTTGCCAGCATTCAGGTAGAAAAAGTTGAGTTGAGTTTCCTTGGGGTTACTATTTGTTGGGAGATATTTCATCTTCGTGGTTTAATTAATGAATGGTTAATTTTTTTTCATTCTCTGTTGGTATGACGAGATATGCTTCCAGGTAGTTGTTTGTGTTGTAATAGGCTTCACATGCTTGTTCTCTGGATCATAAGATTCTTCTTTGCTGATCCAAAAGAAATGCAGGAAAAAAAATAAGGAAGAAAAAGAAAATATCTATACATAAACACATGACTAAGTACATAAATTATACGTCTCTGTGTGAATATCCATGGATAAGTTACTTAAACATGTATTTTACTTTCAGAGTATTGACAGACTAACATACTACTTCCCTATATTGAGCAACTAGTAATAATTACAATTTATATCTATGTATGTAATACCAATGATAATTTGTGTTCAAGCTTGATATATATCTCATATCAGCTTATGATAGTGTGCTTAGAGATTTAATTTGGTGGGTGCTAGAGAAGAAGGGAGTGATCAAGTGTTATATTGATGTGGTGAAGGATATGTATGGTAAAGCGGTTACTACAATTAGATCACCGGCCGGAGAAACAAGCAAAATTCCCAATTACCATAGGTTTGCACCAAGGGTCGGCCTTGAGCCCTTATTTATTCGCCCTAATTATGGATGAATTGACTAGACACATTCAAAATGAAGTCCCATAGTGTATGTTGTTCGTAGATGATATTGTCTTGGTTGATGAGAGGGAAACTCAACACTAAACTGGAAGCTTGGAGAGAAGCACTGGAGACTAAGGGGCTAAAGATAATTAGGACGAAAACATAATACATGGAATGGAGTTATAGCAACAAGGGAAGTAGAGATGACGAAGTAGTGAAGATCGAAGATCAGGAGATCCCAAAGAGGGAACACTTTCGCTATCTAGGATCAATGATCAGTAGAGATGGAGAGATTGGTTATGACGTGATCATAGAATTAAAGTAGGCTGGCTTAAGTGGAGGAGTGCTTCTGGAGTATTATGTGACCGGAGAATACTAGCAAAATTGAAAGGAAAGTTTTATAGGATAGCTATTAGGCCAACTATGCTCTATGGGACAGAGTGTTAAGCAACTAAGAAACAACACATTAGGCGTAGCTGAGATGAGGATGCTAAGATGGATGTGTGGTAAGACTAGGAGAGATAAAATTATAAATGAGTACATTCAAGAGACTGTAGGAGTGGCACAAATTGAGGATAAGTTGAGAGAGAATAGACTTAGATGGTTCGGCCATGTGCAATGAAGAACTGTAGATGTACCTGTGCGAAAGAGTGATAAGATCATAGTGCCTGGAATGGTTAGAGGAAGAGGCAGACCTAGACTGACCTAGGAGTATGTAGTGAAACAAGATATGAATATACATAATTTAAATGAGCATATAGCTCTTGATCGTGCAGAATGGAGAAATAGGATTCAGATAGCCGACCCCAATTGATTGGGACACAAGGCTTGGTTTGGTTTGGTTTGGTTTGTTGACTTAATAACTCGCATACGATTTCTAGAAAACTTAGAATCATATTGACCAAATATGAAGCAATGGCGCTCAATTTTGGCTGACGTATCAATGTCGGATACGTCTAGGGTACGGACACGCTTTGGGACACGTAAAAAAGTGTGTCAATTATTGTTTTAGTTTTCTGAATTTCGAACACGTCCCGGGCAGGTTGGGGACTTGTTCTGAACACGTTAAGGACAATTCAGGTTTTTCATATATATATATATATATATTAATATACTAGTGTGACAACACGTGCGTTGCACGTGGATGATATCTATTTATTTTGACTTTGTAGCCACATTTAAGTAATTATGCAAACTTAATGCATTATGGTAATGAAGAGAATAAATACGGAACTTATATATGATGTATTTCTTGTAACAAAGGTTTTCTTTGGTGAAGTAATTTTATACCAATGTGCATACATGTAATATAACTCTATTCTTGTGATCATTTTTAGTGAAAAATTAAAAATCCTTGCATGGTTGTGTTATTAGATATAATACTAATTCTAGTCTCTCTTTTTTTTTTTTTTATTGGAAGTCAAGTTAAATATTAGTTGGTTTTTGTACCTTTTTTTTTCCGAGAACACTAGTTCCATATATTCCAACCAGGTATTAAAATTAAAAATGACTATTCTTTACAAGAGATCTCATGAGTGTTGAAAAATCAATAAATATACTACCTCCGTCCCATTTTATGTGTCCATCTTGGGGAATCCAACTATTTAAGGGGACAAAAAGAATCTACATCTACTTTCCACAATTGCCCATAATCATTGCACTTTCTTTTTTTGTTTTGTTTTGGTGTTGATTGCAAGGAAGGGTAGTTTGGGAAACTAAACAAAATTTGCATATTAATTTAGGAAAGTGGACAATAATTTTGGGACATCCCAAAAAGGAAAGATGGACACATAAAATGGGACGGAGGGAGTACTTATTACTTTTAAATAGTTTACTCTTGGTTTTTAATTTTTGTTGAATATAAACTATTAATAAATAAGTACTTTAAATCAATGTACAATATTGGAGATATAAGGTAATGTATCCAAATTAAGTTAATACAATATATAAAAAAAATGGTAACGTTCATTTCATTTCTCTCCCAACTCCCATTCAACTGTCACAGTCTCGCATTTATAATTTTGATAAAGACAAAATAAGTCTAGATTCTAGTTTGTCTCAGACTCTCATTGGGTCCCATAGTTTTAGGCTTATAGTAATTATCTAATTTTTAATTTTTCCCTCCTTGGTTTAGTTTCAATTTGATGTCTTTATGCATATTTTTAAAGGCAACATTATATTGTTAATATTTTTATGCTCACCTTCACACTTTCAGAAAGTCTCTATTTTTCAATGCTAACATTGTTTAGAAAGTAGTTTAGTACCATGGATTTCTTCTAACCTCTATTGAAACCCTTTTTGATTTCCTTATATGTCCACTTATTCCTCTTTTTAATTGTCCTACGACTATTGTTTAAACCTAAGTCTTAGTTTCATTTTAAACTCCATTACAATTAAAACGAAATAACAATCACAACAAAGCTATGTTGTAAGCCATGCATAGTTATTGGAGACCTCTACCAATAATTCTTGGTTTCTTAGTTTATGGATTCTTTTATGCACATACGTTATTATTGATTTTTATAATGATATCTGTATACAGATTTATACACACACACACACACACACACAGACACGCAAAAAAAAAAAAAACACGTTCACAAAAAGATTTAAATATGTGAAATTTTCTCAACCTATTTATGTGTTGTATTTACTAAAAGCGGGGCCTATATGTGAACCGTCACCGCTAAACCCACTAATCAAGTAAGCCCCTAGCTTCATAATAATACCAAAAAATGAGAACTAAGAAATGTTGTAATCTATAAAAGATGTTCAAGTTTCTTTTAGTTTTGTGTTTCTAAAAGAGTGTGTATAAATTAACACTACATACAAGAGAAAACCAATATGTTCAAAATAATGAGAAGTCCTTTTTTAACAGAGAGAATGATCAAATTTCAGTCCGTATAATAATATAACATGGATTTTTTTGAAAGAGCTTTGACTCTTTTTTAATACTTTCACATTAAACCATTGCTTGAAACAACATATACGTACATGCACATACTAATATAAATTAGCTACTTTAAAATTACACTGTCCTATAAAATTATGTTATGGGTACAAGTTGTAATGTGGGAGGGTAAATGATTTTTCTAGTGAAGGTTCAATTTGAATATATATATATATATATATATCTTTACCAATCAATGCTTACTTATAAACGGTGTTTTTGTGCATCATATATTTATTATCGCTAATCTGAATTATTTGTACCATAATTTCTCCAGTATATATCTTTCTAGGTTTAAAGGATAAAATGTTTTGAGCACACCAAAAATAAATAACACATTTAGGAGTTTTGTGCCAACCTTGCCACATAATTCGCCAATTTGTATATAATAGAAATAATAGGATACAATCATATCAAGGTGAAAAAGGAAACAATAGCTTACCATCCAATCAATAAGCTTTTGTTTTTCTTTTATAAACTTTGTTTCTAGTCTAGTACAATAAAATTCTTAATTCTATGCTATTTGATAACGATCACTAATGAAAATACTGATTTAACAAAGGTTAAGTTTTTTTTTTTTAAATTACTAACATCTATAAAAGTACTTAATTTGACATTAATGGGTTTAAATTTAACTAATGTACTACTACAAAAAGTACTATTAACTTGGTTTTACTAAATCCTATAATATTAACGTGACAAAGCTTTCTATAATAAGGCATAAATATAGCCAAGACCCTTGTGGTCTAGTGGCATCAATCCCTCTCCCCCAAGTGGTAGGGGAAGGGTTCAAATCCCATTAGGGATTTTTTACTTGCCCCCTGTTGTGTGCTTAAGTCATAATGAGTGGCCCTTGCTGGCCTTTGCTATGGGTCATTGAGGGGGTTGGGGTTGGGGTTGGGTTGGGTTAGGTTGGGGGGTGTGTGTGTGTGTGTGTGTGTGGGGGGGGGGGGGGGGGGGGGGGGGGGGGGGGGGGGGGGGGGGGGTGTGCGAATCCAGGTAAGTATAAAAAAAATAAAATAAAATAAGGCATAAATATAATGTAGTGTGATAATTTGGGTGACCAGATATAGTAAAACATTTTAGTTACCTTCTCATTCAATAATATGGTTTGCGTTTATTTGAAACTTTTTTCATTATTTTAAATATTCTTTAATTTATCCATAAAGTACACAAAAAAAAAAAAAAAAAAACACTAATAGAAATGCTAGCTTTACTTTGGGTAGCGAGTCCTAAAACCAAAAATATAGTGTAATCTCTAAAGCAACCAATAAAAAAATACTATAAGAAAAACGTGAGCAAGCAAAAAAAGGAGTCCATAATATTAGAGCTACTTTAGTTAAGAGACCTAGAACTATAAGCAAGGTTACTTCTGATTTTAGTTAATTAAGAGTCCTAAAATTAAATACAAGAAAGTGATAGTAACATTAGTGAGTCAAGCAAAGAAAGAGTCCTCAAAAAATAAAACAATGGGTTAGAGAGCCCACTAAATAAATACTATAAAAAAAATAAATAAATAAATAAAGCAAAGAAAACAAAAAACATTAGGACTTATGGACGGATTTTAAAAAAAAAGTAACATACCAAACTAATATACTAAGAAAACCACTTAATTAAAAGTGCTAAGACTGATAAAAGGGTAAAACACTTATGGTCATTGGTACATTTATATATACTATATAGATATATATATATATATAGGGCCAGGCTCTTAAGTGAACTGGGTAGAGTGAACTTACCCAGTGAACTGAGTTTCTAGTCTAAAAGAATCCGCAGGTTGCCCCGCTGACCCGCGGGTTCTTTTATGCTAAAAGGTCAATTCACTGGGACCCAGTTCACTTAAGAACCTCTCCCTATATATATATATACATGTATATTAAATTTAGGTCCCAATTTATATTTTTTTTTCCCTCTTTCAAAGTGCAATTCCTTTTATTGTTGGTATCTATGCCTAGTTCCTAGACATTTGTAAGTGTAAAATTAAGTTCTCAGTGTAGAATGGGCTTTTTGGTTGAATTATGTTTGATGCTATGCCTTTTTATTTATGAACTACAGTGATTTTATGCTTTTTTGTTTTAAATTGGAACGTATATAACTCCGAATTCTCTCTCTTTTTTTGCCCTTCCTCACAAAGCTTCGGACAATCCCCATTTCGCTCTGCAAGGAAAGGGTTAAAGCTAGGAAGCACTATTAATGACTTACAATTTTACCATGAAAAGTAAAAGAAATAAAAAGAAGACTAAGGGGGTGTTTGGGAACTGCTTTTGGGGTCCCCAAAGAAATTTTCCACCCATTTGGTCTGCAATTTGCCTGCTTCGGCTGAAGTAGCTTATGGACAATTGCAAAAAACTGCTTTTGACCTCTTTTTTCCTTTCCAATTCTACCACTTTACCTGGTTTTTAAATATTGTCCATAACCCAAACAAATTTCAATTTTTCTACTTGCTGGGTTGTTGATTGACCCAAAATAAAGTGTATTTGTGAATCTACTCTTTACAATTGGACTTCACATTTTTATATGAAGAACTAAACATATATAAGTGCATCAAATATAATAAAGATATATTAAAATGATGAATATATTGAAAAGGTATATTTAGATTTCAAATTCTTCACTATCTATTACTTAGGTTATTTGCTATTTATCACTGTTAGCATATATTCGTTACTTCTGTTACTTACACTATAACATTGTCTAATAATAACCTAGTACCATACACCACCATTATAACATTTTACCCATAATCAACAATCAAGGAACAAGTAGGTAGGAGACTTCAATATATGATAATTGTAAAAAAGCAAAAACATATGTAATCCCACATGGACTCTAAATATTGGAACTTCATCTAGGAATATAATTGATAAATGATTAAGGGCAGAAAACTTACAAAGATCTGACGTCGCGTTGGCAGTGAAACAACTAGAGGGTGACTATGGTCCCTCACAAACTTTCTAACCACCCACTTCCCGGGTTTCTCTCTCTTCGCCAAAATCATTGCTGTACAACCTTCTCGTCGGCTATCCCGCCGCTTTTGGGGGGCACCACTATGCCGCTTTTGAGTTGCAACACTACCTGTCTTGTTATTATCAGAACCCCCTCTGCAACCAAGTCCGCGAGAAATAACTGAACCATCACGTTCTGATCTACGGGAAGATAAAACCCTGGTTATAAATCCTACTCGAGCAGCATATTCATCATAGTATCCTCTAGCGGCTTCTTCTGATTGAAATATCATGCCCTCAAATGGTTCTTGATCTCTGTCAGCTTCAGATAAAGTTAACTCCCCTCCTGCAGAAGCTTCTATCCTTTCGACTCCATCGTCAATTGGAGTCTGCATATCCACTAAAACCCAAGAAAGGAAGATATGACATCAAACTATTATCTATATACACATTGAGATATGGAAACTTGTTGCCAACAAAAACACTTAAGAAAGGTCCCTGCCATCAGCAATACATTTTCTTTATTTTTTATTTTTAAGTTTATTAAAATCCATCGGAACAGAGGAGTGGTGTTGAAAAATTGCATGAACGCACTCCCACATCTAATTCTCAATTTCCAGATGAGTAACAGGACTTAAACCAAACCAAACCAAGCCTTGTGTCCCAATCAATTGGGGTCGGTTGTATGAATCATTTTTCTCCATTCTGCACGATCAAGAGCTATATGCTCATTTAAATTATATATATTCATATCTTGTTGCACTACATATTCCCAAGTCAGTCTAGGTCTGCCTCTCCCTCTAACCATTCCAGGCACTACGATCTTATCACTCTTTTGCACAGGTGCATCTACAGGTCTTCGTTGCACATGGCCGAACCATCTAAGTCTATTCTCCCTCAAGTTATCCTCAATATGTGTCACTCCTACAGTCTCTCGAATGTACTCATTTCTAATTCTATCTTTCCTAGTCTTACCACACATCCATCTTAGCATCCTCATCTCCGCTACACCACTTTGCTAATGTGTTGTTTCTTAGTTGCCCAACACTCTGTCCCGTAGAGCATAGCTGTCCTAATAACAGAACTTAGAAAGAAAAAAATTATATATAAAAAATACAGCCTCCTAAATTAGATTACGTAGTAGGCTGACGGATTGCGGGGTTTTTCCATCTGGAAGAAAGGTTGTAAACTTCATAATTCAGAAGGTATAAATACGGTTAGTTTTTTCGCAGGAAATTCAAGAAAAGCACTGCAGAAATTTCTGGAATGCGAGCTTTTTAAGGTTAGAGAGTTGGAGAGATAAGCTTATATCATTGGGATTTAATCTTCCAAAACTTCCACAAATATGGTATTCACTAAATCCAATTACACGACTATTTTGTAGACATGTAGACTGTAGTCAACCCTGACTCTAGAAGTTTGGAATTAGGAGATTTTGACTTGTAAAACCTATTTACGCTCGCCATTTTCTTTTATTTTTTCGACTAAAACCTTTATACACATACTAAAAAATCTACAAGAACACCAATACCACAATTTGAATTACATGTCATATCAGTCACAAATGCATGTCCACTCAGCTAAACTCTGTTATTATGTAAGTTTCACATGATTGCTACTTAATGAATGAAGTGCATGAATGAAGTGCATGCATGAACTGTCTATTTGCATAAATACATTATTTTATCAATATTTGGACTTGGGGACTTGGTAAGTCTGACCCCTAATGACACACAATCAAGTCCGATTAACTTGCATCTTGTTTTGATCACCTGCCAATCGTTAAGGTGTTAACCCTCATCCTTGCCAAATTTGCTTCCCAACCCTCCCTTTCCTTAATGGAGTTAGGGTTTGAATTGCAAACCAAAGGAAATGGTAAATAACAATACTAAAAACACATCAGAAACTCAAAAAAAAAAGAAAAGGAAAATTTGTCTCTTGGACCTTAGACTGTGTTTATCATGGGGTACCGGAAAAGGATAATCAAGGGCAGAGCAAGGATTAGATCTCAGCGGGGGCACACACTTACATGGGATTCGCCCGACCCAATGTTTTTTGGTAGAAACACAACAACTTTTGGTTACCAGGAATTTAAATTTTGTGTGGTTGTTCCGTGAGTTCCAAATATAATGGGTTGAGGGTTAAATATATTTATTCAAAGATAAACTAATCACTCTACAACTCTTTCAAAAAAATTAAATAAATAAATTGTACTCACATACTTAGTTTTATTTTGTTTCACTAATTTCTCTTATAAAGAAAGAATCTTTAGTATTTTAAAAAGGGGTACACCGTACCCTTAAGACCTTCAATAATTGAGATTAATTGAGTGAATAAGATGTTTACTTGGGTGAAAAGCATAAAAATTTAAGGACCAAAATGAGATTTATGAGTTTAGAAGCGGTAAATTAAAATTTTCATGAAGGGCATACATACAAATAGTATTAAATAGGTAGGGTAGAAAATTTAGGTTCACAAATTTGATGTCTTTCTCTATACCAAACATTCTCAGCGCAACCAAACAGATACTTACAATAAATTGAAAATAAAGCAAGGAATTGCAGAGAAAAAATAAAATGATCCAGGTTCACAAAGCAATGTTCTAAAAATCGCTAGGCAGTAGGGGGGCGGTGGAGGGGGGCTTAGCGCCTAGGGGCATAGGCGGGGGACTAGGCGAAAAATTAAATTTTAAAACAAAATTAATAATTTAGAGACAACCAAAACTCACATTATCAACAAACTAAATTTCTAATTCATATCATCAAACCGACCGAAACCTTTCGGTATCGTAGTTGACCGAAACGTAACGAAACCCCACCAGGAATCACGAAATTCCAGTGCTGCTTCACACGAAATGAAGACGTTACGGTGGTGTGCGTGTGTGTGTGTGTGTGTGTGTGTTTCGTCTCCAATGTTTCCAAGGAAGAGAGTAATCGTGTTCGGAGAGATCGAGACCCATCCCATGTGAAAACAACTGAAAGTAAGTGGGTGTTTCAAATTTCAATCAATTTGGAATCAATCAAAATATGAATAAATGAAAATTGGGGAAAACCAGAGAGATATTGATTCTCTGGAAGAAAAAAAAAATTTTATGAAATTGATTTTGAGGGTTTTTGGTTATAAATCACTTACCTAGCTGAGTTGAGGAGTCTCTTCTCTTCTTCAACAGTCTTCGTCCGATCTGGACTAGGGTTTCCCTTGCAGTCGTCACTCTTCTTCTTCTTGTTGGGCTTCTCGCCTAGGGTTCCTGCCTTGCTGGTTGGTCTCTCTCTCCAGTCTCCTCCCTTTTCTTTTTTTCTGTTTTTTCTTTTTTTTTTTTTTTTTTTTTTCTTATTGAACACAACAATGGTCTAGAATACTACGTGGCTATAAAATTCTTTGTATGAATTTATGTATGAAAAATGCTAGACCTACACAATGAACCACACATTTTTTCCACACACATCTTTAAATGCTTGTACCTTGTGCTGTATAAGTGGGGCACAAAAAAGTGTAAAAAATTCAAACAGCACAAGGTACAAGCATTTAAAGAAGTGTGTGGAAAAAATGTGTGGTTCATTGTGTGAGTGTAGCATGACTCTTTATGTATTTCCGATTTTTAGGAAAATTCTTGTCTAATTTTACCAAAAAAATTTTGCCAACTTGAAAAAAATTTAAAATATGTGAAAGGGGATAAAAACATAGTTGGTATTACCATGATACCTAATACTTACTCCTCTCGAGGGATAGTAACACACGCACCCTCGAGGGGGTCATACATCACTTTAAAGACAATATCTCCCTTGCAAATTCTCCCGGGAAGAATCGAACACACAATCACCTCGATGGGCGATGGATTCTGGTCAGTTCGGCTAGCGAGCTGGTTCACTCAATCTCTTCATTATATCTAATTTAGAGTTTTATTAAGTGGTGCCCTACACTAATTAGAATTTTATTTAATTAAGGGAAATGTTAACGTGTGTCCTAAGGGCACATGTTAAGGAGCTTAAAGTATTAAAAAAAATACATGGAGAATCTACACTGATGAAAAATTAGGTTTGATTCTCAATCATTTATTTATTTATATTTCTGGCTATTTTTAACTCCTTAACATATGTCCTTATGTTAATAGAACATTTTAATTAATTATGTATCTCATACATATAGTTTTAGCAATTGGTTTATATTAAAATATTTTAGCTTATGATGGTGCTGCTGTAGCAGAGAGGAAGTCTGAGCACATGTCATTCGACCGGTCGAAGGTATCCATCACTGTAGCTATAATCTCACGTGATAGGGTACACACATCCAAGTTGATAATATTCTTTTCTTTTCTTTTCTTTTCTTTTTTTCTTTTATTTTCCCTCATAAAATTCAAGAACCAAACAGAGGCTAAATTGAACATTTTCCCATTCCACTTCAGATAAAGACTTGATTTTAAGTAGTAGCACAAAATCAAGTATTGTCCTACTAGTTCATTTCAGTTTAATTTTATTTTTCTCATTCCAAAAGAGATAATTAGCGTTAAGTCCCTAGTTCTAAATTTAAGAGTCTAAAGGATCTTAAGCATTTACAGTTTTGTGAAAAGTACTTGCTTACATTCACTTTTGTGAATTTGTGAAATTTCACAAAACTACTTTTGTTAAATTCGTAGTTTTGTGAAATTTTAAAATATAAATACAGTGTACATATATAAATGCAGAGCTTTTCACGAAAGTGATTTTTTTGTTGGATCTATGTCTATACAAGAACCATAAACTACTCAACAATTTGGGTGTAGTCAATGAGATTATAAGAGGTTTAGGACTAATTATGAGGCATGGTCTCGTGCTTGCATGAGTTGGACTGAATATTGCTGCCGTATCTATAAGACATATAATGTTCATCTTTGTGAACACCCGGAGCCTGGACCATTTTGTGCACCCGCTCGACACTCTACAGCCAATTGGATGTAAATTTGTTAGATGAACAACCATATGTATTTTAGAGATATCCTATTAGCTCCTTATGTGCTTATATGTAATTATTTTTTTTCCCACAAGTTTCTTAGTACTTTCAATTGTTTCTGGTGTTTTCACATGTTTTCAAAATGAAACCAAAACGTTTCTGTTTCTTGGCTCACTAAAACAATAGACCGAATAGATATTTAATCCTTGCCTCTAATACTCTCTCACTCTATGGGATTCAAACTCGTACTCTTATCAAAGTTAACTCCCAATAAAACTTAACCGATCAAAGTTTTCATATTTTTCAAAAATACCATTGATTTAATTTAATCTTATTTTACTAAAATAACATTCTTACCCCACATTTTAAAAAATATTTTAGAAAAGACCTACCTAGTGTCACGGCTTGGCATTTTCTGAAACATTTGGTGTGCAGCCTATGAAAGAGTGTTCTAGTATATTGCATAACTTATTCATTATATAAGAATCTAGGGCTTCCTACGTGTCTTTATATCTTGTACATTGTAAACTTCAATAGAGAATTTTAGAAAATGGTAAAGCTTGTAAATATCTAGATATTTCCTATGAGTATTCAAGATAATTGATGATAATCGTTAGATCGAAATGATTTAGATCACCGTCCATTGTATTCTTAGTTCCCTATAAAAATGAGAGACTCTTATTTGGTTAAACCATCTAATAGTTGTAAGCATTTGAGAGCAATACAATACTCTTTCTCCCAACTCTCCATCTCTTTTTCTACTTTGAGTGCTAGCAAAGCTTACTTATCTTACAATAGTGCGGGTAAGTCCAAGTGCTGCACGAGAAGGTATTAAAAAATTCAAAGCCCGTGACACTAGGGCTTGCCTAATCTCCTGGGTGATTTGTACTAATTAGGGATGTCAAAATGGCCCGTCAGGCCCGGCCCGGCCCGACATTGATCGGGCTTGGGCGAGCTTGGGCTTTGGCCCATGGGCTCCTTCTCTCTTTCGGGCTAGGCCGGGCTAGAGGGTTCATGCTCTAGGCCCTACCCGAGGGCCTAGGGCTTTGGGCCTCGGGCCTCGGGCTGGGCTTAGGGTCTCGGGCCTTGGGTCGTGCAGGGCCGGGCGGGGCCTAAGTTGTCTTTTTTTAATTTATTATAAAAGATATAAAAACATTATGAATATCATAATATGTAAACGAGTGAAAAAGTAACGGAAGTTATAAAGGGTTAGAGTCTAATTAAATAAATAAATAAAAACATTACCTTTTATTAAAAGAACTTAGAAATAAAAACGATTACGCCCCAAAGGCCCAAACAAAGAGTCTAATAGTACTAAAAGGTGGAAAATTGCATCAGTACAAGACAAGTACATCCCAACTAGGTTGGCACCTACTACTTACTAGTTTGTTTATCATTTGCATAACTCTGACCCAAAATTTACAAATTGCTATGAAATCATCTTCTAATATAAAATGTACATGGGAAAATAACTATTCTGAATTAATATCTTCTAATGCTTCAATATCGCCTAATAACATTGCCTCAATGTCGGCTTCAAAATTTTCTTTTTCCTCTTTGTCTTGTGTCCTCGAGTCTGCAAGCAACCAATCTCTAAGACATGTCAGTGCCTCAATTGTGTTTGCATTAAGTCGGCTTCGTGTCTCACTTACCAAACGTCCACTTGTGCTAAAAGCTGATTCAGAAGCAACTGTGGAGACAGGAACTGTTAGTATATCACGGGCCATGGTGGAAAGCACACGAAACTGCGATTGATGTGCTTTCCACCAGGCCAAAATATCAAATTCAGGAATGTCATCCTTGACATCGCCCTCAAGGTATTTTTGTAGTTCAGACAACGAACTACTACTACTAGAACTAGGATCCTTCTAGACTTAATTCTATCCCATATCCCACATCCCGATGATTGTGAGTGATGTTGTGTGGGTGGTGTTGGAGGAAGTGGCTCAACATTATTTTTGTATTCATCGAATAATGATCTAAAAGTTTTAGTTATATCATTTACTTGGGTAGTTTCAGCATCACCATAAATGTAAAATATCATTTCTTCAAAATCATAAGATCTATGCCTAGGATCTAAAATCAAAGCAAATGCAAAAATCAATGGTAAAGTTTCCCAATATTTATTAAATTTTTCTATCATTTTATAATGAATATTATCAAACTCTTCCCTATTATAGGATTGAAAAATTTCAACTATTGCACCTAATTGAGCAGCAACTAAATTAGAGGTCGGATAATATGTTCCAGAAAGTAAAGTGGTTGTAGAATAAAAAACTTTTAAAAATTCCATAAATAACTGTGCTAATTTCCATTCTTTATCAGAAGGTTTTTCAAATTTTTCTGTTGAACTACTACAAAATCAATCTACACCTCTTCTATATTCTATAGCAACATTCAACATTTTATATGTGGCATTCCACCTAGTTTCTACATCCATAGGTATTTGTTTAAATTTTAAATCTAAAACCGTACATGTCTCTCTCCACAATTTCAGTCTTTTAGGAGAACTATTAATCTTTACAACTAGATGTCTTATTTTGAAAATAGCAGGACCTATTATTTCTAAACCGTCTTTTACGATTAAATTCAATATATGAGCACAACAACGATTATGAAATAATTCTCCAGTTAATGGCAAAGAAGGCATACGACATTTAACGTAATTCACTGTATTTTCGTAATAAGATGCATTATCTAAGGTAATAGAAAAAATTTTATTCTGAATATTCCAGTCAAGAAATTCATTATACATTGCCTCCCCTAATGATAACCCAGTGTATGGAAGCTCTACTTTTTTAAATGAAATAATCTTTTTGTTTAATTTCCAATCTTCATCAATGTAATGCGCAGTAATACATTGATATTCTATCATTTGTCTTGATGACCACAGATCAGAAGTCAAACAAATTTTTCCGGAAAAGTTTTGAAAATAATTTATTAGCTGTTGTTTCTTATCAAGATACATGTTCATGCAATCATTTTTTGCAGTATTTCTTGAAAATTTATTAAATTGTGGAGTAAAAGCTCGTTGAATTAAATTTTCAAAGTCATCACTTTCAACAAAATTAAATGGTTGCTCTTGCTTAATTATAAACTCTACGATATGTCGTCTAGCATTTCCAGCATTATAGAAAAATGTACCTAAATTTCCAGTTGATGTTTTACCTAACTGCATTTGAGTTCTAATATCAATATTTTTGTCTTCTAAATGTCTTTTTGCGTGTCTACCTAGATGAGAAGTACCCCCCACAGAACTTCCACTCAAACATTTTCCACACACATTACATTCTGCTGCAACTTTAAAAGTTCCATCTTTTTGATGTATTTTTATTTTTTTAAAATGGTCCCACACCTTAGATTTATTACCCTTTGGAGTACTAGTAGATGGTGAAGGATCTACAGATGGAGATGGAGATAGAGATATTGGAGTGCTACCAGACATGGGTGAAACAATTGGCTCAATGTTATCAACATCAATAGGATCCATTATAATATTTTAAAAAATGATAGAATAACAATAACAAAATGAAATAAAATATAATTGTTACCAAGCCAACAAGAGAAATTCAAACTTGAAAAATTGATCACTTGAGCACACTTGAGAGTTGAAAATTTTAGACCACTTAAGCAATTGAGAGAGGCTAGTACTTCGGAGAGTAGTGGAGTAATTGTATATTGTATGTAAATACTAGAGAGGGGATGGATTTGTGACAATTAGTAAGGGGGATAGGGGTATTTATAGAATTTGGAAGGGTGGCAATTTGAAAATTATGGAATGCAAGGTAGAAAAGTTGACCGTTGCAATTCGAAATCATGGCATATCTCCTTGTATCACTCCATTTGATGGAAACTGGATCACTGAGAAATTGAGAATGTATTGCCAATGGCAATTGGCAGAATACAATTGGTTTTCAACTTTTAAGTTTTAAACTTTCTTAATTTGTTTAATTGTTTGTATAATTAGAAAATCAAGATTACCTTGATGGCTTGATCCAAGATTCCAAGGCTTATCATTCGAGATACAAAATTTTGGAAGTATAGCATTACTTAATTTACTCGCAAGCTGTCAATACTATAATTAAATTTTGTCACTTGCAATTTTGATTATTAGAAATTCTTGGAAATGGCAAAAAATTTAATTGTTAGAAAGCTTCTGGGCCTGATCGGGCCGGGCCTCGGACCGGGCTTCAAGTCGTGCTTGATCAGGTCGGGCCACGAGCTGGGCTTCGGGTAGGGCCTGACCAGGTCGAGCCTCGGACTGGGCTTCGGGTAGGGCTGACCGGGTCGGGCCTCGGGCCGGACTTGGGCTTCAAGAGATAGGCCCAGGCCCTACCCGGGGATGTAAGGGCCTAGGGCCGGGCTGGCCCTACCTCGGGCTTGGGCCGGGCATAAGGCCCATTTTTTCGGGCTGGGCTTCGGGCCGCCCGTTGAGCCGAGCTTTTTTTACATCCCTAGTACTAATGCCTTGGAAAAATCGCGGCGGCCAGGCTTCGCTTAGCGCCTAGGCTGATTTTTAGAACACTATCACAAAGTACAAAATTTTAATGGTATTTTTCAACAATTAACCCAAATGCAGATCAAAGAGATCAAATGTTGAATTTTTAGGGTTTAAAAAATCAGAGAAAATGCTCCAAAATTCTGACCTTTACGAAGAAATTGAACACACATACAAATAGCAACATGCAAAGACATATATATACATAGACATACATAGATACAGGGAGATAAAGACTTACTGAAATTGAATCTCCAACTTGTTTCAATTTACTTGTTTGATTTTTAGTCTCTTGGGTGAGAGAGAGAGAGAGAGAGAGAGTGTGTGTGTGTGTGTGTGTGTGTGTTTTTTTTTTTTAGGTTGCAGAACTGTAAGAGGAACGACTTGTATTGTATCCTCAGAAGGAGGTGGCACGTGTGATAGTATAGTGTTATGTTTCCCAAACATATGTGGCATTGGACCTAGTTGATTGGGATTTGAGGATATTGAAGTTGTGTCGCACTGTCACGTGTATTTAAAAAATATTTTGTGATATAAAAATTGAAAAGTATATAGCATTAGTCTATAGTTTAAGATTAAAATCTTCGAAACAAATTTGCTCCTACAAATACAGAGTAAGTGGGACCTATCAGCTTTCATGGTTAAAATAGGAATGATGAAAATGGTGGGTTTCACTTGCTCAACCATTAAGGTGCTTGGATGGCCAAGTTTGTTCTCTAAAATCTTATAGCTATGATTGTTTCGTGAGACCAAGTAGGGGTATGCCAAATAATGTAAGATTGCACTAATAGTTTAATTTAATTTAATTCGATTGCTTGTTATTTGATGTAAGATATATATATATATATATATACCAAATAACGTGGATTGGTTGTTCATTTTAATTGAACAATCCTATATACATGCCACCATTTTTTCTCAAGAGTGTCGTGCTCTGAAAAATCATTGGTTTTTGTCGAAGCTTTTAAATGTAACATAATTGAAATTTGAAAACTGGAAGGGCCTTTGTTTAACTTTGAGGAGTCGACATCTAACATCAATTTAAAGATGTCTTAAGTCATCTAAAAAGAAATTTTTTTTTTGAAAACTGGGCCTTGTCCTAGGACATATAAAAAAATGTTTTTTTCTTGAAAACCGAGTCTTATGAAAGAGTAATATTTCACACAACTTGTAACGCTCTAGCATAGAAAAATAAAGAAAATTTTTTATTTATGTTTTGAACTCGTAGATCATGACAGGTGATGGATCTCTTGTCCTGTACTTAGCTTTATATATATATATATATAAACAGGGTATAAAAAGCAACAACAAAGATAAATATTAATAATCGTTAATACAACTTCAAATTATATTACATGGTCTTGAATAAAATATCTCTAAGGCACAAACCATCTTTATTCAAATTAAAACATTATCCTTTATTACAACTTTAATAAAGAAAAGCATAGAGATTCTTTTTGTAACAACATGTATTTCATTTAGTTCTAAATTTGCATTTCCATGTTTAATTTGTATTCCTAATTTTATTTAAAATTCAATTCTCATGTTTTTTTTTATTTTATTACTGATTTTATTTCATTATCGAAATTCTTGTTGGGGTCAAACTATATTTTTTTTGTAAATTTAGTAATACCCTGTTGGATTTCAAATCTGTATTTTCAAGACGGTGGAAATATCTTCTTTTAATTCAAACTGTATTTTTATAAATCGGAAAATCATTTCTTGCATTAAAATGAATTTTCGGTATTTTTTAGGAGAACACCACGCCGCAAAAATACCAATTTATGTTCACAAATTGTCCGCGCCGCGTTGCACTCCCACAATCTGGGATTCTCCACCAATCAAGATGCGATATTTTCTTTTTCCATTTATGGCAACTCATGATTGGTTAAGTTTGTTTGGCAATGCTTCACAAGGATGGGTAGAAATTGTACCATAAGCTTCATTTCCCAAACACCTTGAGTTGGCCCCTAGGAGTCTATACTTGACCCTTAGCTAATATGTTCGGTTAATACTATCAGTATACATATTGATGATGCCAAAAATTGGTAAGAGAGATTGAGAAGAGAGATATGGTGACACAATCAATTGTATGTGGTTCGGCCCCGTTAATGAGGTGACCTACGTCCACAGGTGCATCAGTGCGTTTCACTAGCAGATCCCTAGAGGGCCTGATGAGCCAACAATTGGGCGGCACTACCAGTAATACCGGCCGGGTGTATGCGTATGAAATAAGTATGTGCCGATATTCTCTAGGTTAAGAATGCGATCCCCCTTAATCGGGGTGAGTGGCCCCTTTTATAGGTGCAAGAGACCACCCTCATAAGGCAATTGATTAGATAAGGAAGCCTAATCTAATTACAAGTTGATGAGCATAAATCATGGGAAGTTTCCTAAATGGCTTAAGAAACTATTTACACTTTCCATTAGTCTTCTGACTGATTTAGGAAACTGCTGAGTAGCTTGGTTGTCAAATTGCACCTCGTGGAGAGCTGCTGCGCTGCAATCCCGGGCTGTGCGAGCATCCCGAGCGGTAACACTCGAAAGACCTCAGGATCAGTGGGCCATAGGCTCCCTTGCCGGATAATCCGGGTCCTTCGCTGCTGACGTGGAGGTTTGACTATAGCAGAATATTTCTGGGCGTATCACATATGTATATATCACTACCTTATGAATACTTGGTGCATATTAATTTTGAAAACAAAATTCAATTTGTTGAGTCTTGATTAAGGAGCTTGGGCTCCAAGTAGTTAATTTAGGATTTCTATATATACACACTTAAACTCACAATCTGTACTTAGTAAGCTTGATCATCAAGATAAACCAGAGAGTAATAGAGGGAATTTCATAGAGAGGGGAAGCTTGAAGAACTCCAAAGCTTGGGTTTGATTCTTATTTTGCTATTATTTCTCAACAACTTCAAACACTTATCATCAGTGAGTATTTAGAACTTACTTTGATTGTAATTCATGCTTGTTTACTGTTTATATATATGTAATTGTAAAACCACCATTGTTAATTTCTTCAAGAACTTCATAGCTTGAAAATATGAATTTTTCAACCTTAACCAAAATACCTTTTTTAGATATGATTTTGAAAGAGTATAGTATGTAGAGACTACGGTTGCAATATTAGAGTTTAATTCATTTACGATGCGATGTATATTAAAATCGAAGTTTTGACGTCTCTCGAATTTTCGTAAATTTCGAGAGCTACGGATTGATTCATGTTAAATTGATTGTAGATTTGTAATCCTTGCGGAAAAAGGAAGAGATTCATATAATATATGACATATATACTTACAGATTTCAAAAAAATGGCCTTAAAATCTGAAATAGGGGAAAACCCACGAAGAAGATGAAGTCTCTGCCTGAACTCGCGCGCGCGATCGTGCTAGCGACCCCTCGCGAGCGGCCTGCACGCGCGATCCCTGTGGATATTGACAGTTGGAAAACTTTTATAAGAAAAACGAAATTGGGCATATCACGCAAGCGGTCCGCGCGCGCGACCTGGCAGTTTCTGGTTTTTGTCTGTTTTCTGTTAAGGGACTGTTTGGATTAACTTTTAAAGGCTGGTAAGGTTCTGTTTGAGAATTTTACTAAATCTGAATTCTGTTATTATGTTTGTTTTATAAACGCGATGAATTACGACTTATCTATCCTCGTACGCATGTTGTTCTTGTGTTTCAGTGATTTACATTTATGTATTAAGTCATATGGCATACATGTGGGGTCAAGTATACATGCATGGTGAGAGATGGTTAGTGTGATAAGAGTATGTGATTGAGAATATGATTGGACACTTCCTGGTAATTGTGTACCAAAGTGTGATGTTTAAGATTGTCGCTAGAGTATCTTTGAAATGTGACGGTGACAAAACTGGACACTCCCTGGCGCCCATGGTAGCACTAAAGTGTATGACACCGACTTGGACATTCCCTGACACCCATGGTAGTGCTAAAGTGTGGCCTACTGGACACTCCCTAACATGTGTGGTATGGTCAAAGTGTGAGGCATTGACACTCCCTAGTACCCCGTACTAAAGTGTGAGACAAACTGGACACTCCCTGGTACCCCTATACTAAAGTATGGTCATCTTAGTGTTTCAAAGAACTAGAGTGAGAGAGTTGGGTGTTGTATTGTCGAGAGAAAAGAGTTGGTGAGATGATAATGGTTGCATTGTTCTCAGGCATGGTCATATGGTTATATTATCCTTACCGTTTTATAAATCAAATTCATTTCTATGGTTAACATGTTGATTTACGAAACTGGGAATTGGACAATAGTAAATGAGTATGTTTTACATTCAAGCATGTGTTTTTAATACTCACCAGTTTCATAAAGCTGACGGCGTTGATGCGCCCTGGACATTCGTGTCTAGGCTTTTCAGGTTATGATCATGCTAGACCCCATGATTATGCGAACTGAGAACAACTACCTGAAAAGGAATTTATTATTATATATTTTAAGCTATGAACTGGAATTGTAATAAGGATGACTATAATAGATGATAGATATTATTTTGTTTCAAAGCGGTTTGTGCCTTTAGATGATAACGTGCTGTAATAATTATTAAGTTGGAAATTTTGTAAGCCTTGATTACTCTACTCTGATTTATATCATTATACTATTCGACGTTTGGGACGAAATCGATCCTTCAAACTGTCACGACCTACGGGTCCATAGAGAAAATTAAATACTTTCCATATTTATGCTACGTCGGGGCGTGACACTTTTTGCAGGATTTCCCTAGCTGGCGTAATCATATTACCCTGCATAATCATCTTCTGAACATTTTGGGTATCTACGATAAAATAAAGTCACCAGCTAATGAAAGCTGAGTGAGCATAATGAACAACACACGCAATGTATATAAAAGTACATTAATCATTTTAAATGTTGTTAAATAATTTAGAATACAATAAATCCAATAGTTCAGTTATCGCAAAATAACAGTTCATAGTTCTTCCGAATATAGTTAATCAATTATTCCAGTTATCGTATAAGAACATTAAATAAACAGTTTAAGTAATGAATATTTAAGATCGTGCATGAACAATGAATCATCTCATCTTATTGACTATTTTACCTCGACCGCAATCTCTCGACTCATTCGGTTCACCTAGAACCATCCGGCATAACGCGGTTAATTTAGAATATTTGTCAATATGTCTGCCGTATCCGAATCGGCCTGGACTTACCTAGACATCCAAGGTTACAAGAACTGCTAGACATCCTTATTAATCTGTCGTATCCGAGTCGGCCTGGAATAAGTTCGGAATATCCAACAATCGGTCTGTTATATCCGAGTCGGCCTGGACGCGATAAGATTGGTCTGCTGTATTTGAGTTGGCCTGAACTCAAATCTTTCTTAATTAATATGCCGTATCCGAGTCAGCCTGGAATAACTAAGGCTATCACAAAACTCTGACTGACCTGCAATATCCGAGTTGTCCTGGACTGAATCCTTCTTAATTAACTTACCGTATCTGAGTCGGCCTAGGATAATTAAGGCTCCCGCACCCAAGACATCCTCTTTTGACTTATCTCACAAAACATACATGTCGACCCGGCCAAATGACCATTTCCAACATGCCGTCTCGACTATGTAAATGTGTGACTTATTCTCTTTCTTATTACATGAACGTTCGAGCAATCGTATGACTTATTCACTTTTTACATATTATCTCAAAAAGGTATCAAAGCAGTTTCTACTTTTCCTTTTACATATTTCCTCATAGAGGTATTAGGGCGATATAACTTTGATCTTTCTTTTCGCAATTTATTCTTAAATGGTATCAGAGCTATTTTTACAAATGATCATTATCGATAAAAAAATGACTTATTCAAATCTTGCTTTCAAAATCAGTTTTCATTTTCCTTTTTAAAATAGTGGCATTGAAACATAATTACTGAAACAGAATAGACAACAACTTACAACATTAAAAACAGGATATGTCCAAAAAAGTCAACCGTTGACCCAGAATGGCCAAAACGGCTAAGTATGGTAAAAAAATAAAACTGTCGATTCAAGCGTTTAAAAGTTTCGCTAATAGTTCATCTAGATCCCATATATCAAATATCATTTTAAAGAATTTTTAAAGGAATGGAACCTAGTAAAAATGATGCTCCAACATCATACACTGCAAAAATCGGTCATTTTTGCCTTCGGAGTGTAAGTTGACTTTTTATCTATAAGGAATTGATTTTTAAAGTATTTTCATTGAATCCAAATAGGGGGTATTTCGTTAATTGCATTAATGACTTAAGTAAAATAATAAATGGAAAGGAGAAATGATTTACTTAAAAGGCATGAATGGAATTAACATGCAGTGAAGGCACTATATAATGAAACTGCTCATTACAGCAGGGAAACAAAAATCTAGAAAAATTGCTTTGAAGGATCGATCTTGGGAGGTTTGATCTTTAGAGGATCGATCTTCCAACGATCTACCTTCTGCAAGATCGATCCTTTAAGGAACGATCTTCTATTGTCTTATTCGCAGAAATTCTGCAGAACAGAGAACTATCTGGGTTTTCATAAACTATTTTAATCAGTGCTTATAATATATCGTTATCTTCGTTTTTCCGCTTAGATTCCAAATATATATGTCTTGTTTTCCAATTATTAATGTAGCTCAAGTTATAGATGAAAATCTGAGAGTCGGCGAAATTTCGTTTCAATCGTTTGTCGCAACCGTTACAAGTAAGCTCTAATATTCGAACCAGAAGTTATTGGGACTATGATCTTTCATTTCCAATTCATGAAATCCATTTCCGTTGAGTATGGTGAGACCACCATTTTTAAAGCTTCAAAACTCTATAAATCTATACGTATTCACCCATATTTGGTACCCTCGGCTTGTGCAGAACGACTAATAGTACAATATAAGTGAGTTCAAGAGACTCACCGGTTGCTAGATTGAGTGGCGCTAGTTGCCAAAGAATTCCGAAAAACTGTAATGTGAGTTTCAATCGTTGAAATCAATGCCTATGGCTCCGGGCTATTTTGTCTCTGTATTTTCTTTATTTTCGTTCAACTTCCCAAATATATAAGTGTGTGCTTGAGTGATTTGAGAGAGGGATGATAGTTAGAGCTATGGAAGAAGCTTTGAGAGTGGATGGGAGTTTATTGTGAGGGTGTTCGAAATATATGATTGCGTGTATGATCCGAGAGAGAGGGAGAGTAGTGGGGAGGGAACTTTGAGAGAGATCAATGTCAGAGCTTGAGAGGGAGGACGCTTTGAACTTACTGTAAATGAAAATGTGTGTGTGTAACAATTTGGTAATGCTTTGCCAAATTGTGTGTTGTGTGAATTGTGTTTGCAAGGTGATGTTTATATAGAATTTCATGCCCAAGGATCCTCGGCAACGGCTGCCGTGTGGGCAGCACTTTGCAGTGCTTGCGTGGCGCTTGCAAGATCACATGATAATTTTTTTTGCAATTTTTAAAAATGCAAAAAAACTCATCGTGTGGTTATGCCAATGCCACGTAGGTGCTACCCGAGGATCCAAACTCAAATTTCATTCTTCAGAAGTAAATTTCGTTTGTGGTGTTTAGTAAGCACACACCTCACACAATTCTACTTGGTTTAAAACTAAAGCAAGCAGGTCACAATTTTACAGCCATGTGAATATCACCATTGTTCTCAATCAGGAGACGTGGATAACAAGGCTGATTGATTGAGTCAAATGACTCAAATCAGCCCGTTAGCTCGATTAGTTGGTCCGGGTAGTCTAAGAAAATATTCCAAATAATTATTTGGGACCAAAAATGTAAATAACGCGATTAATGTTTTATTACTGGTTTTTAATCCCAAATCATTGGGTAACTTAGGGCGACGTCTTACATCATAATTATATAATTAAAATTACTAAGGATCACCGAATAAAAGGTAATTGTGTTAACAAACGTAAATACATATTATTTGTTAAGATGATGTTCCGACTAAAAATAATACTACTAATAAAATAAAATCTGGCATTTATTTATTATTAGGGAACTCGAACTTACGGTTGCTACATAACGTTTTGTTCACAATTCAAAAAATGTGTTTATTTCTCTTCTGTAATGTTAGCGAATCCCACAGTGACACATGAGAGAGATAAACACATTTTTTACAGTTGTGAACAATAAATTGTGTGAAAGTTGTGTGTGAAGAAGTATTACACCTTATGAAAACAGTTTTGAGTTCTAAAATTGAATCTAAAAATCCTGTTTGATTAAAGATTTGAATGACTCCAAATGTTACCTTTTCATTTTCGCTGTTCCTATGTTTTTCTTATAATACTTCCGCAAACCAAAATGGAGTTTAGTAATAAAAAAATAAAATCATTTTATGGTATTTTCTTGGCATTTTCCTTACTAAATCCATGGCAAAGGCGTGTCAACAGATTGGATTCGGACCAGATTCATAATCCTAATCCATTTGTAATGAAAATCGAACTTGTCTAAAATCGGATTCATATTTAGATTTGTTAACTTTCAGAAATTCTAATGGATATCAACTCTACTATTTTTTTCAAAACCAAAACGTATGTTTCTTTTTTCAAAATTAATTAAACTTGAATATCTATTGGTA
Source organism: Hydrangea macrophylla (assembly GCA_033977485.1). Classification (NCBI taxonomy): domain Eukaryota; kingdom Viridiplantae; phylum Streptophyta; class Magnoliopsida; order Cornales; family Hydrangeaceae; genus Hydrangea; species Hydrangea macrophylla. Next base: position 82,644,220 of record CM066998.1, on the reverse strand, counting down.
TAAAAATCATTATTATTGTCCTTTGTAATGTATATATAGCATATTTATTGTGTCAAAACCATTCCTATTCTATAAGTATAATGTATTTATTGATTATTTATATTATTATTTAACATATAAAAAAAATGTAACTAACCAGAGTCGGATTTTAATCAGATCAGATTAGCTAAATCCAAATCCATTTCGCTAAACTAATCTACTAACGAATTCAGATTAAATCATCACAATCCAAATTCGATTAAATGTGATGGATTCGGGTTGAAATCGGAACAAGTACATGTTACAATTAGATTCAAATGAAAGTTTGTGCATCTAAACTTCAAAGCATCAGGTACAGAAAATTTATTGCACAAAACCAAATTTCAATTATGAATAACTGGAGGAAGAAAAAAATATCCCCATTAATTGAAATATACATCCCTGGAATTCTCAAACCCTTGGCACATGTATCTACAATTTTACACATGAGCTAGTAAAGTTCCATCAAAGCTAGAATTATACAGACTACAACATGCCTTCTTGCTAATCTGTCACTCTTTCCTCCTTCTCTTGCAATATTCATATCCTAAAAAAAACAAACCGTAAGTTGAAATCTATAAAAGCTTTTCCTCCACTTTTTTTTTTGATCAGATGACACACTCACACACTCTGATTCATCAATGATATATAAAAGTATATATTCATACGGAAATCTCTAGAACGGATGCCCGTTTACGGACCAGGGTTTTAGTGACAAAATTTGACTTTTACTAAAAGTCAAAATTTTTGTTGCTAAAAGTCAAATTTTTGTCGCTAAAAGTTAAAAGTTCGTCGCTAGAGCCCTGATCCGTAAACAGATGTCCATTCCAAAGCCAACCAATATATTCATATTATAACATATATATAAATATATACATACACACACATACAATGATACAACCAATCAAAAATAAACTTGCCAATTGAAATTTGAGGGACCTCTGAAAAAAAAGGAGAAGATTATTTCCTGCATAGATACCTATATGTCATACATACACACATATTGTATACATGTGTGTGTGTGTTGTGCGCGTGTTGGAGTGCGTCAAAATTTTGAGGGAAATCTTAAAAGAGAGAAGAAAAAAGAACATTAACTAACAAATATTCAAATAAAGCTCAAAAAACGAGGCACGTAACTCATGAGAAATAGACGGGTGGAAATGCAACTATAGTTCGATAAACTTCTCCACTCCAATAGGCAAAGAAAATATAGGACAAGTTCTAGAAAAAGATGTCGATAAGAACATCAACCAGCCAATTATACTGTACACTTGGGCCTGTTTGAAACAGGATTAAGTTCAGACCAGGTCCCAACTTTATCTAGTCTCTATGGAAAACCAGCATTATGTTAATTAGATGCAGAACCAGTTTTTAAGGTATATTAAGTCAGGCTCCTATGTATCCCCAAAAAAAAAAAAGCTACAAAGATACTCAACTATCTAGAACCATTTCTTTTTTAGACCACAACATAACCTGTTGTATTATCCAAAGAACCTAAGGTTGAATAATATATAAAATAAAATGAAGGAAAATAAATAATGCACATGTCAAACGAATCCACAGAATTGACTCCGTTTTATGCTGGGGGGTCGTCATCTATTATGTATAAGGTCCAGCTGAATAGGTTCCAAGTTTTTTAGATTGTTGACTACAACTTCAACTTTCTTTGATAACCGGTTACTATGATCTTCAACATCTTTTGTGAAAGCAATCAACTGTTCTTGATACACTGCACATAACCGTTTTTTACTCCGTAGCTCCGAGGTGAGCTCTTGAATTTTTTTATCCTTCTCGTCCTACAACAGTAAATACACACAACATATACTTGATTAGATATGAAATTTGCTAAATATATTCAGATTGTACGTGAGCTGATCATGAATAAAAGGCTGCAGATATAGTATGCGTACAGACTTTTAGATATATGCCATATATGCTTTCTACATTTATGTACATATAATACTCCGAGCATCATACGTGTATCATATTTGTCAACTTACATATGTAGAAATGGGTGTCTCTGTGTACGTATCATACTCTTTGTTCGGCATGTTCATGAGTTAGGTAATACAATGTTTCAAAATCTGAGTCGAGCATGTTTCAACTTCTGAACATTGGCACACAGGTGCACGAACACACAGATTGTTATTCAAAGCAAAAATATAATATCACCTTATCAATGTTCTACAGCTAAAGTAAGGGTGTGTTTGGAACGAGATTTTGGAATGCATTCTCACCAATTCTAATTACAATATCCTTCATATTTTCAACCTCTTTAAAACATAAATCTAATGCAAGTTTACATTTTCAAAAAAGCAAGTCTTAATTGCTTTTACTTTTAAGTTGGAGATGGTGTTTTACATATAAGAACATGAGATAGAGGTTGAAGGAATCCTCAATTTCTTAGCAAATAACTCAACTCTTACCATATTTATATCTACATCTCTATCCCTCTTTCATTTGTTCTCTCTCTCTCTCTCTCTCTCTCTCTCTCTCTCTCTCTCTCTCTCTCTCTCTCTCTATAACATACCGATTTTCATACAAGTAACGCAAAAAAAAAGGAGGTTTTTTTATATTCCAAATGCAGCATAACTTGTAACAATGAGATCTGTAATCGAAGAGGGTAACTTAAAAGTTCAGAAAACAGAAACTTCTGCTTTAACATTATGCAGTTCAACTGACCATCAGGTCTGAATATGGAAGCAAGAGAATATTCAAAAAAAATTCAAACTCTACCTTGAGATTGATGTTTCATCCCCTGAATTGGAGGGAGGAAAAGAAAAAAAAAAAAAAAAAAAAAACTAAAAATGAGGGGCAGAACTCTTCATATAAAATAGGAGGGGTGGGTGGTAGGGAACGGAATACCTATCTAGCAATTACCACTGTTGTAACTGCAGCACCTCAACAGATTTGGCACCAACTCAAGCAAAGCATGTTAAGGATAGAAGTTAGCAAATAAGAAATTTCACACCATGAATGCACTTATAATCAAGTTGGAGGTTTAATTTGGTCTTATTTTATGTCAATTGTCAATTTATGTGATGTCACTATAATTTAATTTTAATTTATAACTCGATAGTGTTAACAAGTCGAGGGCATTTTGGTAATTTTTCATTCCTCGGACATGGATATCAGTTGACTAGTTTATGGGTTCTAGGTTTAATCAATCTATATTATTTGCGTTTTCATACAGCCATATAGGGTTTTGGAGTCACCAAGCACTAAAAGTAACTGTCATCCAATAAAACATCATATTACCTCTTCATTTCAATGGAGTTTAAGTTATACTGTTATATGCATGTCAATCATGTTTGGTTGATGTGGCATAACCGATACGAGGATGAGCTGTGAAGATTCTAGATGAGTATCCTATGCTTCTTCTATTTTATTCTCATTTGTTCGTCTCACTTTGCTTACTACTTTCAAGGTCTATTTACAGCCCTATTTCAGCCTCAACACTAGACTTTACCAAGCCTATTACTTTCAGCCTTATTCGCTATCCATTGTCTTTTGATTCAACCACCAAACCCCCCATAATACATGCTGTCAACAAGTTTCAGCAAACTGTTCCTAGAACTAATCAAGCTTGTTAAGTCTCACTAGCTACTCCAAAGTATAAGTTGTTAGAGAATGGTCTAACAAAAAGGGGCAGCACATGAAACTCCATTGTAAGATTCATAACATGATAACAGATACACAACAAAGTGCAATATAACCACGCTGGGGAAGGAGGCTTGAACTTAAGACCTCCCAGAACCAAGGCTCTAATACCAAAGTACGTTATCAGTTGCTCCAAAAGCTACAGTAGTTAGAGAAAGTGCTAACATATTGTATATCAAGCTCTAACAAAGCCGATTTAGCCTTTTTCTATATACAAGCACTACAATGTCTTTCCACCCAGTTAAAACAAGCACTACAATGTCTTTCCACCCAGTTAAAATTAAATTACAAGCAACCTTGACCCAAGTTCACCATAAAAAGTTGTTTCAGCCAGTGAGATTCTTAGTTTTCTGAAGCTTTCCTACATCACCACCTCTGCGACCAGTATAAATTTCTGAAAGGCTATTACCACCATGGAAACCACATTGCCATTTCAACCTCTATTAGCGCCATTACATCCCCATCACTGCTAATACAACATACCACCCATTTACTCATCATTGTCACCACCATATCTTGTTCTAGCACCACCACCACCTAACTCTGTCATAATAACATTACCACGGTTAACGAGAAAATTTTCAATGTAGCGGTTATTTTGATGACATGGTATCACAAACCAATAAAATGTCCCTGTTCAACCGAGGTGGTATCACAAACCAATAGCAAGCCTTTTACCTGGCTAACACACAAAAAAGTTACCTGGCTAACACACAAAAAAGCAACAACCGAGCCTCTCTATTTGTTTCGATGAACACCTCAACGCTCGCGTTCTACGGGGAACTTTTTTTCCCCTATTCAACAACCTATCTATTCTATATTCATGGAAAACATGATACACACAAGTCCCATGTATGGTGATACAAATGGCGTAATATCATACTGGATATTTTCTCTTAGCTAGCCCCACAAGCACCATCGTAAATCATTCTTGTTACCATCATAAAAGCCACACTACTACAAAAAGACTTATGTTCCTTCTCACTTCTTTCCTAGGTTATAAGTTTAATATTTCAGGTGGTTCGACAATTTGCCTACGTACACTGCGGAGTGGGATCACTCTTATTATTGGGGAATCTATGCAACTCAAGCACTCACACTACAAGTGTGTAGATTTCTCAGTATGCTCACTCACTCAAACTCTCTGTTTACAGTTCAGTATTCTGCTTTCTTCTTGGTGTGCAATTGAGCTGCAACATATGCTCAATTTATAGGCAATTGAATCCGACACAATTAAATTGCTCGTGAATGAGAACAGGAGCAAAGGCAAAGTTTTCAACCTTGCAATTAAGACGATAATGATATCCATCCACATATTGGATGTATTCATAACACTTCCCCTTGAATGTCTTCTCTGAGAAAAAATTTCTAGTAAATCGATTGCTCCCCCCTCAATTCAGCATGAGTATGATTTCTTCATGAAAACTCTCGGAGTCGGCGCATCCCGATGTTATACTCTAGCTTCTTCCCAATGTTATACTCTAGCTTCTTCAATGTTGAAGTTGGTAATGCTTTAGAGAATAAATTCGCAAGATTGTCACATAAACATATCTATTGAACATTGATATCACCACTCTCCTGGAGCTCATGTGTATAAAATAATTTTTTGGTGATAGGTGCTTGGTTCTATCACCTTTGATTAGTGCGATGCATGTAGCATTATCCTCGTATAATGTCGTCGGGCTGTCTTTGATACGAAGATAAGTCACACGATTATCGAATATTACAGATCAAGGATCTTAACCAAATACATTCAAGACTGGCTTTATGCAGTGAAAGGATTTCAGAATGATTGGAAGAAGTGGTTGCCAATGTTTGATTCACAGATCGCCACGATATCACAGTATTGCCACAAGTAAACACATAATCTGTTTGTGATCGAGCTTTGTGTGGATCAGAAAGTTAACTAGCATCGACTAATGGTGATTGGGATCCTTTTGGATAAAATAATACCAGATTGATTGTGCCGCGGAGATAGCGAAATATGCGTTTGATACCACGCCAATGTCTTCGAGTTGGAGCAGAATTGTACCTTGCTAGCAGATTGACAGTGAAAGCAATGTCTGGGCGTATACAGTTTGCCAAATATAAGGGAGTGCCAATTGCACTCAGATTATGGTCGCCAGGACCAAGTTGATCCTCTTCATCTTCATGAGGACGAAAAGAATCTTTCTTTTACATCAAGCGATGGGACCACCATTGGAGTACTCAATAGATGAGCTTTATCCATATATCCAAGATGTGATGCCATTATCATCTTAAATGCAAGATTGAAAAACTTTGCCTTTGCTCATCTTCCCATTCACGAGCAATTTAATTGTGTCGGATTCAATTGCCTATAAATTGAGCATATGTTGCAGCTTAATTGCACACCAAGAAGAAAGCAAAAATACAGAGTGTAAAAAAGATTTTGAGTATATTGAGATGCCTACACACTTGTAGTGTGAGTGCTTGAGTTGCATAAATTCCTTCCGGAAAGACCAATGGGCTTGACTCACTCTCAAGAGATGCCTTATGAGGGGAGGATTACCCAGGCTTATAAGAAGCACAGACGGGGGCTATGTCGGACGATGTGGGACACAACAACACTCCCCCTCAATGACGGAATACTCGGCAAGCTGGAATACACAGCAGGAGGGCAGAGGGCAGACCCAGCTCTGCTCTGATACCAAATAGAAAGACCGATAGGCTTGACTCACCCTCAAAAGACTCCTTATGGTCAATAGAATCATTCATTATGTTGCTTTGTTAACAATGCTTAAATGGTAGAACTGGTAGTGCTACGGTATTTTCACGTCGTATTTTTGTTTGGGATTAATTCATTTACATCTTAGTTTTTACTTAAAATATTGTTATTTTTATGATATATGGTTAGTTGGCTACATAAATATAAAAAATACATAATATTGTTGTGTTGCCGTCGTATCGCTATTTGTTGTTGTGTCGCCGAATCTGTATTGGTGTTTCTTAGCTGGTTACCTCAAAGGACCTGTGTGTGTGTAGTCAAATATGTTTCTCACTTGCTTAAACCAAATCCTTCACAATTGATGTCGAAGAAACAAGAAGAGACAGAAAGAAGAGAAAGGTTTCCCGCTTTTCATATGAAGGGATTGACAGAAAAAATTTAACTTATATTCTAACAAAGAATACTGCTAAATTAGATAAGATCATGCATTACAACAATACATGAAATAAATTTTTTTATATGCTCCAAATGTGTTGATCTATACTCTACAGGACTGGGGTCCTATGCGAGTTGGCCGACAACAACTCCCTTACGCCTTTGGCGCATGTTTGAATCCCCCTCTCCTTTTTTAATAAAAACTTAAAAGTATCCGCATACCAGTATCTACCTTTCGGACACAGTGTACCCTGTAGTCCTAGGATTTGAAATTTAAAGAGGATAGGAACATTCCAAAATCTAACATGCTTATCGAAAGTGTTTTTCTTATTCTTAGTCGACTACAATACCAAGTTCTTACACAAGATGAGGTCAAACTAATTACTCCTTATTCCATTAATGACCAAGTGGCTGTAACATTTTTTTTGAGAGAAAAGGAGCTAGCTAAAAAGCTAGTTCGCTGAACAGAGGAGTGGCCATTGCAACAAAGAAGCATTAAAAGCAACTTCCATAAATAAGTTATCACATAATAGTCCATATGTCCAATGTCAACGATACACAATCAAATGCATAAGATTTAGCCAAACAAGTAACCAAACCAAACCAAACCAAGCCTTGTGTCCCAATCAATTGGGGTCGGCTGTATGAATCATTTTTCTCCATTCTGCACGATCAAGAGCTATATGCTCATTTAAATTATGTATATTCATATCTTGTTGCACTACATACTCTCAGGTCAGTCTAGGTCTGCCTCTCCCTCTAACCATTCCAGGCACTACGATCTTATCACTCTTTCGTACAGGTGCATCAACAGGTCTTCGTTGCACATGGCCGAACCATCTAAGTCTATTCTCCCTCAACTTATCCTCAATCTGTGACACTCCTACAGTCTCTCGAATGTACTCATTTCTAATTCTCAGAAATTATTAGCCAAACAAGTAATTAAAGAAAATTAATTCTCAGAATTAAGCACGTAGATTCTCCATATTAGGTAGAAAATTAATAAGCCCCATGAAATCATTTAAAAAAATACACTTAGCTATACAATAACAGAGTAAACAACTAAAAAATAAACGGAGAGATGAAAACTCACCATAGAGTGACGTACTTCACGGGGGGATACCACAAGTGGGTGATTATGGTCCTTTACAAATTTCGTGACAACCCATTTTCCCAATTTGTCGGATTTCACTAGAATCATAGCCTTACACCCTTCTCTAGTGCTTGCCCGTGGCTTCCTTACAGGCCCGAATTGACCTCTTATACTAACACAATGACCCTCTTTATTGCATCCGAGTCGACGTGCAAGAATCCTCCCATCCATCTCTGAACGACGACACGACATCACACGCATGACAAATCCTACCCGCCTCGCGTACTCATCGTAGAATACCTTGGCAGCATCTTCGGAATCAAATTCCATACCCTCATGTGGTTCAAAGAGTGGGTCTCCATCACAAGCCACCAACTCCCGTCCTGAACTGTCTAGTGCTTGAGCTTCCTCATCCAAATCCACTGCCCATCGAACAAATTTTCCTTAACGCTCCGTTTAGTTAATAGTTTTAGAGATGAAAAGTGATAGGAAAGGAAAACCATTTCCCTCTTAAGTAACAATTCATATGAAAATATCTTCAAAACGTGGTGGAAACTCAAGAAAATAGCATGGGAAGTGGTTCACAAAAACCAAACTCTTCAATTTATTTTCTACCCTGTTTACTTTTTCTTTCTAATTTCCTCATTTATTTTCTTTATAAGCCAAATAAAGAGATGTATGTTTATCAGTGCTCGCTAAATCCATGAATCAAGCAAAGCCTTGATGTTTTCATAAAGCTTGTTTGCTTATCTTCGAAAGAACTTGACTATCCAAGAAAAGTAAAGCGAATACACTCGATTCTCTGATTTATAAACTAAGTGAAAAACTAGAGATTTTATATTTTTCAGCGTGTTTAGCTGCTGAAAAGATAGGTTTATTTTCCATGTTAAATAGACTAAAGCAATTGAAATAATCTAGGAAGCACGACACTTCTAAGAACGTCACCTGTCGCGTAGTGTCCGACACACGAACTCAACTCGCGGACACTTTTCCTGTGGTGGGGTCGTGCAATTTTTTTTGGATTTGTCGATGTGTCCGTGCTTCATTTGAAATAATTGGTCCCAAGTTTTTATATCTTTCACATGGTTTACCACCAACACCACAATTCACTACCTCATAGCTATAAAGAAATTGATTTACGTCCCCACAAAAAACATCCCCTCGGGTTTTCAATTTACTGAACGGTTGGTAACTTGAACACCATTTAATGCTTAGAAACCGAAATAGGAGCATTATCAACAAAAACAATCCAGCCATATACTGAACTATTTAACTCCAAATAATAAGTAGAGGTTGAATTACTTAAACAACTAACAGATTTTGAATAAATTTGATAGCACAAGGACAATAAGAAATTGAAATTAACTGCTATTTTTCAAGAAGCAAACCCACATGATTGAACACATGATTAAAGGTTTGCTTTCACTAATTTTACAGTATTTACTTAGATCCAAATTCAAATAAGTAGAGGTTTTTGAAAAATTTTGAATAATTTAATAGCATAGAGACAATTAGAAATTGAAATTAACGGCCAAGTTTTCAAGAAGCAAACCCACACGATTGAACCCATGGTTAAAGCTCTGCTTCCACTAATTTTACAGTATTTGGATTCAAAAAGTTTTATAATTGATGAGTTTCACAGACACAAAACGATTCACTTCAGGAGTGTACAAGTATAATACAGTAGTATATACAGATTACAAACCAACGGAAGAGACAGATAAACTTAGAGGGTAGACAAAACTTACTCAATTATAGGAGTAAGAGAAACCACACAGATCTTCGTCTTCGGAGAGAGAGAGAGAGAGAGTGTGTGTGTTGAAAGAGGGGAGGAGGATTTTGGGTTTATGAGTGATGATTGTATGGGCACAACTCACAAGCCTATTTGTTAACTTATGGGTACCCTGTTGATTGATGCTATACTTTGTGGGACCATCTATGATACAGCCTAGAGGTTTAGACAGTAGTTTGGTCCGAAATGTTATTAGTTTGTCCAAAATGTTGGAACATTTTGGAAGCCACTTTGATCAGCCTACTGGTTTGGGCTGTATCATACTTGTGATTTGATCGCAAAATATTACAGTATAAGTTTGAAAATTGATTTGATTTAAGTTTGGAAACAAATAACAATATGTTGGAACATTTTGAAACAAATCATAATATATTGGGATTAAATCGCAACATGTTGGGACAGTGGTGGATCTATCGAGGGAGTCCTCTCTAGATTTTAAATTTTTTTAGACTTACTCTAAGAATAAAAAATTTATACTTAAGCCCCCATTCAAAATACAGAAAACTCCCTATTTTATTAGTATTTGAATTTTTGTGTTAATTTTAATAGCATTAGTCCATAGCATCGGCATAAATAGATTAAAAATAAATCACCTCTGGGGAAGCCGTAAACTTGGCCACCTTCTAGTTTCTCTCCTATCAAGCTCCCCTTCTTTGAATTTCTACACCCGCCGTTGTGTTGGGACCAAAAATTTGGTTTTGACATAATACAGCCTGAGAATTTCCCCAATATTATGATTCAACAACTCCAGATCTCACTTTCCGAGGATCATTAAAATTTGTCAACTTCACTAGTTGCAATCTTCTTGGGGTTAATAAGAAGAAACCCACTTCCAATCTTCTAATTTTTTGTGACCACTCCAACACAACTTTACAACAATTCACTTGGTTCTACACGAAGAAACCCCAGCTCAAAATACAAACTTAATGAGAGAAGACAAAAACTAAACAACCTTTTTCAAGGTAAGTAAATAAATTTAACGCGCACTTGAATTAATCTCAAATAGAAATTTTCAAGTTTGAAGCACAACTTAGAGAATTGATGGTTCGAGGGACTTTGTTGTTGATGCCTATTCAATGTAATTACAACAATGCTAGGGGTATTATTGCACAAATAAATCTCACACACTTACAAACACACTCTATTTCTATCCTGGGTGGTACTGTGGGGTCTACTGAAATTATCCAGACCCTACAGTACCACCTAAAAGAGAGAGAATGTGTTTGTATTTGTTTGTGAGATTTGTTTGTGCCCTAAATCTTACCCATGTAATTATACCTTATAGCTTAGATCATCAATAAATGTCCAATTTATAGATTGAAAATCAAAAAATTATAGCCAATAGTGAGCATCGCATACGATTAACCAACTCATAAAGCACGTGGTACCACTTGCATAAGCTGCTATATTTCGCTAACCGCACCAGTTATAACAAAATTTAAAACACAGATAGTGAATCATTTGAGCACCCAGTCCAAAAATCTCATTTTTGAATTTCAAGTCAAGTCTAACATCACATGTACAAATGATCAAAATACCCCTGTGACTAATTTTTCAGAAAAGTTTCAAATTAGTCTCCATTTTCATACTAAGTATTTAAATGCTCAATTAAGATAAACTAACATTTAAGCGCAATTAAAATGCAGGTTATTACACCCACTGCTGAGATAGTTCCTAGATTTTATTTATCATGTTCATTCTACAAAAACAAGATACGCAACAAAATTAATTTGCGCACACAAGTACAATGAGATATTAAGAGTCATATTGAAATTTCCTTAATAATTAAAGGATAGATCTGGGTGGCATGTAAATGAATCATATCATTGGCTAAAGTATAAAGTATATTACTACATATTGTTCATGTTCACAAGAATCAAACTGAGACTAAATCGAAATTTCAGAAAATGCTTTACATTAAGCAAAATAAAACAATCTTCTTTTTCACAAGAATCAAACTGAGACTAAATCGAATTTTCAGAAAATGACACTGCTTTACATTAAGCAAAGGGTAATACTTGGGGCACAACCTTCATACAACTTTCATACAACCTCCCCAAAAAATGTGTCTATCTCTTTCCTGTGTCACTGTGGGGTCCAGTGACATCACAGGAGAGAGATAGACACATCTTTTAGGGAGGTTGTATGAAAGTTGTATGAAGGTTGTGTCCCAAATATTACTCTTAAGCAAAATAAAACAATCTTCTTTTTGTATTTTTCGGTTAGCGTAACAAAGATGATCTTTTCAGTTCTGTCCTATTATTTGAAAAATCAATCCACCATGAAAAAAAAGAAAAGAAACAATCTTTTGATTGGTACCTCATGGTAGCAGACTTACCAAAAATTGCAACTGCAAATTATGACATTCACACAATTATAATAGGGCACCTACACTTAAATATGTAGAATCAGTTTGCTTATGAGCGAGGACATCGGTTCGGAGTCTCTCTGAAAAAAAATAAAAAAAAAATAAGTGTTTAAAATCCAATCCTTTATGAACCCAAAAGTACCAATGAAGATTCAGTGATCGATAAGTTCATATGGGAGCTTTGTCAATAAGGAAACCAATTTACTCTTTTGTTTTTTTGATAGGTAGCGAAACCAAGTCACTTTATTAACTCCTCTATTGTATTTGATCATTGTAGACTTTTTCTTCGCCATCAGAATCTTATATTTTGTCTCCTAAGTTTTTCCATTTTCACATTAGGAGAGAAGCAGTGAGGAAGGGGGATGAGAGGGCAAGACTAGCTAGATAAAGAACAAACCTAGTTCTGTTCCCACTAATTCCGAATGTCACTTAGGAGGGGAGATCTTTTTATCCAAAGAGTAAGTTTATTTCTTTCTTGAATCAATTCTTTTCTTATTTGTGGTAAACCAAACGGACTGTTAAGGTTGTTAATGTTATCAAATATGATCAGCTGGTAATTGTTCACCTTTGTGATGTTTCATGACATTACACGTACACTTAAAATTAGTGATGTTTCATTAGGCTTATTGGAATAGATGATGTTAAAGCAAACCTCGTGTGATGTTATTGATATTTGTTGGATAAAAATTAATTTTGGCCATGTTTGAGGTCAAATAAATGTGGGATCCATTTAGAGTTTGAATGGGGTCCTTGTGGATTTGTGTTCTCCTCCATGAGGAGATGGACTTTGGATATTTACATGTCCAAAATTATTGTGGAGTGAATGAGAAATTAATCCATTGAATACATTTATATAATGTACATACATGAATGCATGGGAAAAATGTATATACATGAGTGTATTTATTCTCATTCATGGATAATGCACATTCATAGATGAATCATGTATATACATGGATGAATCTATAGATTCATAATGGATATACATGGATGAATCCACAAATACATAATGTACAAATGAATATACATGGATGAATCTATAGATTCATAATGGATATACATGGATGAATCCACAAATTCATAATGTACATCCAATGAATCCTCTCTCCCCTTAGTCCTATATATTCTGAGCTTTCTCCTCAGAAATTTCAGAGTCAGAAAAACAAGAGCTATTTTCCTTCCTTCCAATATTCCTTCCTGAGAGAGACACAGAACATAGTTGGTTCGCCGGAGCAGTCGAACACCGTGCTTGTCTACTGCTGGTTATTGCCGCTGTATCCTGGGAGGCAGACGCCGGAGATATCCTCAAGCACTTCTGGTGAGGCGGCGAATCTGTTTTAAGGAAACTGTGAAATATCACAGGCCTCGGTTTGATCTTATTTTTGTTATAGTTTTCCTATTATTGCTTTCTGTTTACATATTGTAGTTCTGTTTCAATTCAAGTTCTATTTTCCAGTTTGTAATCAAGAATCTGTTTCTGTTTTCCAATTGTATCAATGTAATTTTTCCAACAATCTTAAAACAGACTTTGATATTTTTCAAAAAAAAAAAAAAAAAAAAAAAACAGAAATCATATTTTGGAAACACAGTTTTCGTTTTACAAAAAAAAACTGCTACTGTGATTCTCGTTTTCTGCCCAAACGGTGCAGAATCTGAGAAAATTGCATTAGACAGAAAGTGTGCAGAATCGAGTTTTTCTTGGGACAACGCGGGCAGAATCTTAAATTTCATTCGTTTTCCTAACAAAAATCGGAAAACAAAAATCTGCTACTGTTAAAATTAAAAGAGAAAGGAAAAAAAAAATATTAGATTTAATTTCTTTTCTCTTGTGATAATTTTCAGAAATGGCAAATGAGAATGTGAACACTGCAACCGACGGTGCTACTGGCTCCAACACCGTCGTGATTGGCTCCATACCGGTGAAGGTTCCCTCAATCCAAACGATTCCTGTGAACCACGGGGAGAAACCCGAGAAATTCAATGGCATGGATTTCAAGAGGTGGCAGCAAAAGATGCTGTTCTACCTTACCACCTTGAACCTTGCGAGGTTCTTGAAGGAAGAGGCTCCTGTGCCTAATGAAAACGAACAAGACCGAGAGGTTGTGCTGGCTATTGATGCTTGGAAGCACTCGGACTTTCTGTGTCGAAACTATGTATTGAATGGCTTACACGATACACTCTATAATGTGTATAGTGTTAAGACCACTGCTAAGGAACTGTGGGAGTCCTTAGACAGAAAGTACAAAACCGAGGATGCCGGTTCAAAGAAATTTGTAGTGGGGAGATTCCTCGACTATAAAATGGTGGACTCGAAAACTGTGATCAGTCAAGTTCAAGAGCTGCAAGTGATCTTGCATGAAATCCATGCTGAAGGGATGACCTTAAGCGAAACTTTCCAAGTTGCTGCTATAATTGAAAAGCTACCCCCTGCTTGGAAGGACTTCAAGAACTATTTGAAGCACAAGCGAAAGGAGATGAAGATTGAAGATCTCATCGTAAGGCTTCGAATTGAAGAAGACAACAAAGGGGCTGACAGGAAATTGGGGGATTTTGGGGCCAAGGCTAATATGGTTGAGCATGGTCAAAAATCACGTGGGAAGAAGAAAATTCCTTCTGGCAAAGGGTACAAGATGGGGCCAAAAGGTGGTATCGCCAAGAAGCCGAAATTTCAGTTTCAAGGCAAGTGCTACAACTGTGGCAAGACTGGACACCGGGCTTCTGAATGTCGCCTGCCAAAGAAAGTCCAGAATAATCAAGCTAATATGACTGAGTTAGATTCTATCTCAAGGGATGTCTCTGACATTAATCTGTCTGCTGTGGTCTCTGAAGTGAACTTGGTGGATTCAAACCCAAGGGAATGGTGGATAGACACTGGTGCTACTCGCCACATATGCTCCGACAAGGCTATGTTCACTTCCTTCGAACCAATGACTAATGGTGAGAAGATGTATATGGGAAATTCTGCCTCCTCAGATGTTGAAGGGCAAGGGAAAATAATTCTGAAAATGACTTCAGGAAAGGAGCTAACTCTCAACAATGTCCTTTATGTACCGGAAATTCGCAAGAATTTGGTATCCGGTTCTCTCCTAAGCAAGCATGGCTTCCGTATGGTCTTTGAGTCAGACAAGGTGGTGTTGACCAAAGCAGGAATGTATGTGGGGAAGGGGTATATGTGTAATGGGATGTTTAAATTGAATGTAGCGACTGTATTCCCAAAAATTAATAAAATGAGTACCTCTTCTGTTTACTTGCTTGAGTCTTCCAATTTGTGGCATGGTAGACTAGGACATGTTAATTTTAATTCTTTGCGAAGATTAATTAAATTAGACCACATACCAAACTTCCATATTGACACAAGTGAGAAATGTGAAACTTGTGTTGAAGCAAAATTAACAAAGACTTCATTTCAATCAGTTGAAAGAAGCACTGAACCATTGGGTTTAATTCATACTGATGTATGTGATTTAAAAATGGTTCAATCTAGAGGTGGCAATAAGTATTTTATTACTTTTGTTGATGACTGCACTAAATACTGTTATGTGTATTTGCTAAAAAGTAAGGATGAAGCTTTGGATAAGTTCATTCTATACAAGACAGAGGTTGAGAATCAACTTGGGAAAAAGACTAAGGTGTTAAGAAGTGATAGAGGTGGTGAATATGTAGCACCATATGGTGACTATTGTGCACAAAATGGAATTATTCACCAAACCACTGCACCTTATTCGCCTCCATCAAATGGAGTTGCTGAAAGGAAAAATTGTACCTTAAAAGAAATGATGAAATAAGTTCTGGATTGCCACAGAACTTGTGGGGGGAGGCAATTCTCTTTGCAAATTACAAATAAGGTGCCTCGAAAGAAAGTTGATCAAACCCCGTATGAACAGTGGAATGGTCGAAAACCATCATATAAATTCTTACGAATGTGGGGGTGTCTTGCAAAAGTTCTTGTACCTACTCCTAAGAAAGAGAGGATAGGTCCAAAAACTGTTGACTGTTTATTTATTGGCTATGCACATAATAGTAGTGCGTATCGGTTTCTTGTACACAAATCTGAAAACCCAGATATACACAAGAACACGATTATGGAGTCTAGAAATGCGTCGTTCTTTGAGAATATATTTCCTTGTAAAGAGGAATATACTTCTAAAAAACGCACATTTGAGACTGTTGGGGAAACTAATAAAACCCAAGAAGATGATGTTAATGTTGAGCCTAGACGTGGGAAACGCACTAGGACCTCAAAATCTTTTGGTCCAGACTTTCTAACTTATGTTATAGAAAGTGAGCCTCAATGTTATAATGAAGCTATTAGATCACCAGATGGTCCATTGTGGAAAGAAGCAATCAAGAGTGAAATTGATTCTATCCTACAAAACCATACTTGGAAACTGGTAGATCTTCCTCCTGGTTGTAAGCCGTTGGGCTACAAGTGGATTTTTAAAAAGAAAATAAAGACGGATGGTACTATTGATAAGTATAAGGCAAGGCTTGTCATTAAAGGGTATAGACAAAAGGAGGGTCTAGACTACTTTGATACGTATTCTCCTGTTACGAGAATAACTTCCATTCGTATGATTATTGCGATCGCAGCTTTGCGAGGTCTCGAAATACATCAAATGGATGTTAAGACAGCCTTCCTTAATGGAGATTTGAATGAAGAAATCTACATGGAACAACCTGAAGGATTTTCTGCTCCAGGGCAAGAAAATAAAGTGTGTAAGCTTGTTAAATCATTGTATGGCTTGAAACAAGCTCCAAAACAATGGCATGAAAAATTTGACAAAGCTGTACTCTCTAGTGGGTTTAAAATCAATGAGTGTGATAAATGTGTTTATGTCAAAGACACGAATGAAGGCTATGTCATCTTATGTCTATATGTTGATGACATGCTAATAGTGGGTAGTAATGATAAGATCATTAAATCTACTAAGAAAATGTTGAATTCTAAATTTGACATGAAAGATATGGGACTTGCTGATGTTATATTGGGCATCAAGATCTCTAGAAATACCAATGGACTTGTTTTATCACAGTCACATTATATAGACAAGATTCTAGAGAAATTCAGCAAGTCTGATACAAGTGTAGCCAGGACGCCTGTGGACTTAAGTCTACACCTATCCAAGAATACTGGTGAGAGTGTTTCTCAACTAGAATATTCTCGAGTGATAGGAAGCTTGATGTACTTGATGAGTTGTACAAGGCCTGACATTGCTTATTCAGTTAGTAGACTGAGTAGATACACTAGTAATCCTAGTGCTGAACACTGGAAAGGGATAATAAGGGTACTGCGGTACTTACGATATACACGTGATCAGGGATTGCACTACATGAGATATTCAGCTATATTAGAAGGATACAGTGATGCGAACTGGATATCCGACATGAAAGATTCAAAATCTACAAGTGGATATGTTTTCACACTTGGTGGTGCAGCTGTATCATGGAAATCTTCAAAACAAACTTGTATTGCTAGATCGACAATGGAATCTGAATTCATTGCGCTAGACAAGGCAGCTGAAGAGGCTGAATGGCTTCGCCATTTTGTAGAAGATATTCCTAGATGGTCAAAACATGTGCCAGCTATTTGCATACAATGCGATAGCCAATCTGCTATTGGAAGGGCACAAAGTAATATGTATAATGGTAAGTCTAGACATATTCGTCGTAGACACAATACCATTAAACAACTACTCTCTAGTGGGATTGTCACAATTGATTATGTAAAGTCAAAGGACAATATTGCGGATCCGCTAACCAAAGGGTTAAATCGAGAGTTAGTTAACAAATCATCTAGAGGAATGGGACTAAAGCCTATGACGTTGCAAGGGAATGGAATGGAAACCCAACCTAGTTGACTGGAGATCCCAAGATCTAGGTTCAAAGGGACAACCTAATTTCATGTACCTTAAGAGAATCACTGAGAAGATATGTTCTTCTGCCCATTTCCATAATTCAACAGTGATACCTGCATGGCGTGAGGGTAAGCTTAGCTTTTAATGACTATGTGCGTTGGTATAACCAAGCGGAGTATAGTAGGATACTCTAAATAGTCACCTATGTGAATGTGAAGTGGGGCCGCTTCTAAAAGAATTTGAGAAAGGCGAAATTCTTTGATAAACATTCACTGAACCAGGCGAGTGTTCAAGGCCAAAATGAACACAAGTGTAAGAACTAAACTATGTTAATTTGGAAAGCTCCTGTGTGATGTCTGTCGGTTGTTTACACTAATGGCAATCAGTTCAAGACTATACGTTCACTGGTCAGCCAGTAAATCTGATAGATTGTCACAAGGGAAGGTTCAAAGCCAAAAGCTACCTATCCTTTGCAGGAGTGATCCGTTGTGCTCTCTCTTGTCGAGTCTATGTTGTCTCACATCGTTTCGATTAATTTCATTCATGTGGGGGATTGTTGGATAAAAATTAATTTTGGCCATGTTTGAGGTCAAATAAATGTGGGATCCATTTAGAGTTTGAATGGGGTCCTTGTGGATTTGTGTTCTCCTCCATGAGGAGATGAACTTTGGATATTTACATGTCCAAAATTATTGTGGAGTGAATGAGAAATTAATCCATTGAATACATTTATATAATGTACATACATGAATGCATGGGAAAAATGTATATACATGAGTGTATTTATTCTCATTTATGGATAATGCACATTCATAGATGAATCATGTATATACATGGATGAATCTATAGATTCATAATGGATATACATGGATGAATCCACAAATACATAATGTACAAATGAATATACATGGATGAATCTATAGATTCATAATGGATATACATGGATGAATCCACAAATTCATAATGTACATCCAATGAATCCTCTCTCCCCTTAGTCCTATATATTCTGAGCTTTCTCCTCAGAAATTTCAGAGTCAGAAAAACAAGAGCTATTTTCCTTCCTTCCAATATTCCTTCCTGAGAGAGACACAGAACATAGTTGGTTCGCCGGAGCAGTCGAACACCGTGCTTGTCTACTGCTGGTTATTGCCGCTGTATCCTGGGAGGCAGACGCCGGAGATATCCTCAAGCACTTCTGGTGAGGCGGCGAATCTGTTTTAAGGAAACTGTGAAATATCACAGGCCTCGGTTTGATCTTATTTTTGTTATAGTTTTCCTATTATTGCTTTCTGTTTACATATTGTAGTTCTGTTTCAATTCAAGTTCTATTTTCCAGTTTGTAATCAAGAATCTGTTTCTGTTTTCCAATTGTATCAATGTAATTTTTCCAACAATATTTATTGTAAAAAAATCAAAGCGGCTTGTTCTAGGGCAAAGCAACCCAAGCGGTCGATTTCATTGTAACTATTAGGCAATTATGTATAATTCATGTTTGATTATAAAAAACAAAATTCGATACATAATTTTATAAGAGTAAATATATGTTTTTAAATTTTACACCCAAAAAAAATTCTCAAATGAGATGCCTCTAAAATCATATCAAATGCAATAGAACAATATGAATTTTCTATTAGAAGTTCTTTTAGGTGGTCCCTCTGCCACGTCATTTATAACTTTTGGGATATAAATTTGGGAATTGTAGTTGTATTCAATAATTTCAATCTCTACAAAAAAGGACGAGTGATGTTGTATACCCAAATTTAAATCTTGAATTTAACTACAGTGGAGTCCACTGAATTTTCATTAGTAGTTGTTATATGTGGTACAACATTTAAAATATTTGAGAACTAAATTTTGGAATTTATTTTGAGACCTATAAAAAAAACCCAATCACCATAAAAGGTTTGGGGAGGAAGAAGATCAAAATTCACCACTATAAAAAATCACAAGCACTAGACCTTTAAGCTATCAAAATGGCCAAAAAGACTCACTGCGTAAAACCGTAATCTTTTTGGTACAAAAAAACCTACCCACAGATATGTACAAATATATCCAATATTATTCGCCTCGAGGCATTGCCCCTAAATCTTGCGTGGTTTCAACCCGACCTAGTTAGTTTGCAGGCTTAAGCAGGGCATATGTGAAAAGCAAGTATGCCACTCGTGGTCACCATTACTATTTCAACAAAGCTAGCACTAAAAACAATTCTAAAATTTGGACAGATTAACTACCCAGATTTCCTCCCAACTATTCATTCTTTGAAAATATATATCTTGACCAATCAAAAATATATTTGAAGATCATAACCGGTAGAATGTTAATAAGTAACGAAATTACAAGTACTGCCATATAAAGGGAGGCCATAGCATGGTTCATCGTGGGGGCAAAACTGTCTTTACATAGCATAATATATCTAGATCAAATTGAGATCTGGCTCTATGGAGAAGTTATATAGCGAGTCCGTTACACCAAGTCACCATACTAAGGTGGTGTGACGTTTCAATAATATGGGGTCATATGACCCTTAAAAATATGGGACACATGACAAGTAGTAGTAGAGGCATAACATGTTAGGAAATTGTATTTCCTAATAAGAGTGGGCAACATATTAATATCAATTATATTATAAGGCTATTAATTAAATGGGTTTATATTATGTGGTCTAATTGTAGGAAGCCCATGGGCTTCTACTGGGTATGAGTTTAATGAGTGGATACCAAATACTGATTCTATTAGGAATAATGGGAATCCTAACATATCAGTATATAAAGACATATAGGTTATGGTCCCCAATATGTCAAATCATTATACTACTTCCTCCTCCATCCCATCAAGAGTAGGAACCCATTACAGATCTAAGGAGATTTGACTGAGGAAGACATAACCGGTCATCATCGTTCTTGTAAGGTTTACTAATTGCTTCCATGGATACATGTATGTATTTTAATATATTGTACCCTTAATAATATAATATGATATGATCCTAGGGCTGTGGTTTTACTACTCTAGGCTTCTACAATTTTATATATTACAAATCTAACAAGTGGTATCAGAGCAAGTTACCATGTTGATTATTAGGGTTACTGATATAATGTTCATGTTGACTGGATACAGTTTCAACCGAATTGAATTCGTGACCATCGTAATTCGTATATTAGGCCCAAGATGATTCGACTGATTCAAAGTATAATTATGATGACACTTGATATTAAATATATATATTTCTCTTACACCAGTAAATTGCTCTCACATGCAATATATATGATAGACTTACTCCTACAGTCTTCGTCATAATCCATCCCATGGATTACAGAAAGAATCATATATATATATATATATTATAAGCTTGTGGTTCATATGGTCTACATATAAGATGGAACAGTGCAGAAATTAAACAAGCCACTCATATTGACACTTGTTCCTATTAAATATTATTACACATAATTAAACTATATGATTCACGGGACATAACCACCCATATGTGTGGATTTTGTTTGCTACCATGGATACAACACTTTAATTCATGTTGTTTATAACATAAATTGAGGTATTTTTATTGGACAAAGAATATTGGGTAATTCATCACATGAATTATGTTCTATGGTAGCTTAAGTTTTTGGGGTCTATTTTAGGTCCCAATACAATAAGTCGGATATTTCAAATAAATAAATTGAAATAATATGTTGCCAAAGTAACCTCTATTGTGTAAATTTATTTATTGTAAAAAAATTAAGATGGTATATCTGTTATTCATGCGATTAACAATTGGCCCAAAGGAAGATTTTTAATTGGCTGAATGACGGGTGTACATGTGGTGGTAAATATGTGACAATTATTAAGCTAATTATCCATGTAGGCAGTGAGTCGGCCCAAAGGAAGGCCACTGTCTGACAGGACTTATTGTCAGTATTTGATCACTACCCGGGGAGTACCACTTACACTTGATATTTCTGTCCAAAGACTAAATATCAATGTTGTTCTAGGTATCCTGTGATGGGCCCACCATTATGTAAATTATTTAATGTGTCATGCATGCATATATATAAAGTATTTATGATATGTTTATGTTATGACATGTTATTAATTATGAGCATGTTATTTTATTTTATTTTGTTCTCTATTCAGTTTCTGCTACAGCTACAAATGTTTCTGCTCAAATTAGTGCTATCCCAATGCTGAATGGGGGAAACTTTAAGGTCTGGAAAGAGAACGTGGAAATCATTCTTGGATGTATGGATTTGGACCTTGCGCTAAGGACCGAACGACCCACTTCGACTACGAAAAACCCGAATGAGGGTAAAATTGAGAAGTGAGATCGCTCGAATCGCATGAGTCTGATGATTATGAAACGTTCCATTCCGGAAGTGTTTCGGGGCTCGATCACTGAGAGCACAAATGCTAAGAAGTTCCTCTCTGAATTACAACTATATTTTGCTAAAAATGAAAAGTCGGAAACGAGTACCGTTTTGGCTACTCTGATTTCCATGAGGTATAAAGGAAAGGGGAACATAAGGGAGTACATTATGGAAATGTCTCATCTCAGTGGGAAACTCAAGGCACTAAAGTTAGAGTTGTCTGAGGACATGCTCGTGCACTTGGTTCTTGTCACGCCCCGGAGTAGCCAAAAATAGGAAAAATTTAAAATTTCCTTTCTGGACCCGTAGAGAATGACGAGTTACATAAAACTGACCTGTCCGTGCAACATATTAACATAATTTATATATCAGAGTAAGGCATTGCAAAAGCGTCTAATGGTATTCATGGGGGAACTTAAAGAGTTTGCTACTTAGGCTATTACAGAAGTTCCAAATGAAAACCACAAAAGATAAGTTTGGGCGATAGACGCCACTTAAGTTATTACATAACAAAAGATACTGTTATTTACAACATAAAGGAGAGCTTGATACGGAAGTGGGCCAGGGTCCTCCTTCTAGCTGGCAAACCCGTAACCCTCTTGATCATACACTTCCTGAAGGTCTGCCTCAGGGTCACCTTCCGGATAGCTCCCATCTTGAGGATAGTTATATGCGTCTTCAGGGTTATCTTGGTAATTCTCCTCATCATAACCTAGACGTAATATGTCCAGGGCAGGGAAGGAGCCGTTAGCTTTTGAAGCTAAGTGAGATCGTCTTAACCGATCACTTCTAATACAATTCAAGATATACGAATACAACAATATTTTGAAACTACATAAAATGAGCATATGACATGGTGGTATGACGACACGATGCAATATCAATTTATTCGATTCTTACTCAACCATGGACACCACAACTGACTCATGTGACTTGTTACATTACCAGTGTAACACCGTTGGCTTAGAGTAAAATGATTACGTTGCTATCGTCGCCTAACAGGGCCCTATAGCAGTTTTGATTTTAAAAAGAGTGTAATCATTGGACTCTTAGGTCCTCGTGACCTTGCCGGGAGAATATAATAGTTACAGCGCTATCGTCGCCTAACAGGGCCCTATAGCATTTGAAAAAGGTAACTATTGTATTCTGATGGATACATTGCTATTGTCGCCTAACAGGGCCCTATAGCGTACCAATCATAAATTCATGCATAACTTCAATGTTTTCAATGGGAACTCTGGCTATCGTCGCCTAGCAGGGCCCTATAACAGTTTCATTGTTGTTCCCATTTACTTGACTGTACCACTCGGACCACCGCGGTCCATTCAATGTATATATTGATATGATTGGGTTAGTCCCTGTGACTAACCATGCAGACGTCAATGTTGACATCAAGACTCGACCATGTTCATATGAATGTTCATGTGACTACAGAAATAGAAATCATGATAACAAGAATATCAGCGATCATTAACTAAGCATGGAGTATAGTTAACTAACATGCGTTCATTATATAAGAACCAATCTCAATGTTCATATAACTAATACTTATTAGTATCGTCCACACAGGACGTACTAGACATACATATATGATCAAAGAATAATTCTATAATATACCAAGTGAGTTAGGACGACTCACCTTGATGCGCTAGCGTAGAAACGAGTGTAGCGGTGGTTCCTACAAAGTATATGAATACCATAGAATAGCGGTTAATAAGCGTACTAAAACTAAGGGCATAATGGTAATTGTGCCGAATGTGTTCCTAGACCTCAACATGATGGTTTAGACATCATTCTGAGTCTAACGCCATTGACTAGACTCAAATCGGAGTCCGTCGCATAAAAGGCTGGATTTTCTATACCAGTGTGGACCCTAAAGATAAGCTGTATTTTTTTACTGTGTCGAAAGGCCACCAAACTTTAAGGGGATGTTTCAGACATTATTCTAAGACTCTAGGAATTGACCGTGTATTTTTTTTTTCGAGCTACAGTTTATTTTGTTTTTTGAATTATTGAAGTTCTAATTATATAATTATAGTCTCCGAGGTCCTATAATTTCAAAATATATCCTTAAAATATATTTGGTCCTTGTGAATATTTTTATTAAATACTAGGCCTCAAAATAGGCTTAGGGTATTTTTATCATAATTTTCGGGACTCGTTTGGTATTTAAAACAATGATAAACGACTCCGTATAATTTATTAAAATAACAGAGTTTAGTTTTATAATTTGTTAAATTATTAAATAGTCCTTTATGTCCTTAGGACACAATATATAATCTCTCGGATTTTAAAATAGGCCAATAGATATTTATTATCTATTTATCATTATTTAAAACTAACATTTATTATTTATTTGAGTCTAAATAAATAATGGCCATAATACACCAATACTAAAGTTTGGGATTTTGTAAATCAATTATTTTTAAAACAAAGGCATTAGGCCTTTAGATAAACGATATAATTTTCTAGACTTTTAAAATAGCCATTAGGTATTTAATACCTAATTATTTTGATTTAAAACTTAACTCCTTATTATTTATTTAAACTAAATAAATAATAAGTATACTATATGAATAATAACATATAATTTCAGAATATAATAAATATTATAAAGTAATATTTCAGAATCTAATATTTTAGAATGTTAAAGGCTAATTTATAACATTTAACAATTATTAGTACCATTTTATTTTAATCAAACCTTTATCATTTATTTATAACTAAATAAGTAATAACTATAATATATAATTAAATAATGTATATAATTTCATAACATACACTAATTATTAATAATGATATATCAGAATTATCAAAATTAATCTAAACAACTTTTGATATAAATCATTTTAGGTTAATTAACAAAATCAAATAATAAATTAAAGCCCAAAGCTTTGTTTGGCAAACTCAATTTTTAACATACAAAAGCTTACCCAAGAGCAGATTACCCAAACGGGCCTAAGCCCCAAGCCCAATACTTCATCTTCCCTAACAAGGATATACGGTTTATACGTATATATACATATAATTCGTATATATATATATACGTTTTTATACACAAAACTTTAAACGATTATAACTCTCTCAATTTTTAACGAAATTACGCAAACTTTATGTCGAAATCGAGTGCCTCGACGAGCCCGATCCAACGGTATAAGTCTTGAAGCCTAAATCCGAACGGTCTGTCGGTACGGGGGCAAAAACAGTTACGTTTTCCAAAGAATAATCGAACCGTAGGTCGTCCAAACGCGACCCAAGCTTCGAGCCGTTCATCGAGAGTGTTAAGGGAGTCGTTAGGGTCATTTTGGCATTGGTTTTGCGGGTTTTGGTGACAGTCCGAAAAACCCGAGCTTCGTTTGAGCTTTAATGGCCGTGCGGCCATGGCCGGAGCTCCTAGGCTCTGTTCGGGCTGTGTGTGAGCATGTGTGTGAGTCTGGGTGACATATGAATACAGGAAAAATGTAGAGGGGGTTGGGATTTTACCTTTCTCAGTCTCGGGTTAGTCCCGACGTCTCTCGGCGTCCCTCGGCTTCTCTCTCTATACTCGATTCTCTCTCTCTCCTCTTCTCCTTCTTGCTTCTGTGTGTGGTCTGAACGGAAGGGTGAGTGTGGGAATGCAGTGAGTGAAGGTGGGTAGAGGAAAGTGGGTGAGTGTGTATGCTTAACCCTCTCTCTCTCGGTGCTTGTTCCTCCCAACAGTGTCCTATATATATACACGAGGCAAAACATGTTCACCCTTATACATGCAGGTTGGAAAATCTGCTAGATCAGATGGGGGCTATGATGGACTGCAGTGGGTTCTCGGGAAGGAAAATGATCCGGCATTTGGGAAAAGTGTGGGCGTGCATGAGCTCTACAACTCTCTCTCTTATGGTTTACTCAACCTCTCTTCATTAGCCCCAGTACACACACAAATCCAAACATGAACGTAACCTTCCACGCAGGTGAAATTCAGCTTGTAAATCCTGTGGGCTAGGTGGTTTTAGATGGGTTCTCTAGGATGTGTTTGGGTAAATGGGTTTACATTAGTTGGGTAAGTATACTAATGTGCAAGGTAGTCCAGTTAATTGCAGATTTTACGGGTTCGCGTGATATGTCAGTCCGAGTCAAAATTTACAGTCTAAGTCTCAATAATGCGTATTATTCATGTAGACATTAGAATTAACGAATTTAAAAAGTACGGGGCCCAATTTATAATTAACGAAACTTTACGGGTATTACAGTTCTCATATCTCTTCCTGCACAATTCAGTCAATTTAAAATGAGTTACAATACCCAAAAGGACAAATGGACTCTTAATGAGCTCATATCTCACTGTGTGCATGTCACGCCCCGGAGTAAGCCAAAAATAGGGAAAATAAAAATTTTCCTTTATGGGTCCGTAGACACGTGACTAGTTTGTTAACCGTTCTGTCCTTCTAACTCCGCACCATAAAAATCATAAGGAAATGCTAGAACATAAGCATAATCTAAACTTATCAGAGCGTAAGTACAGCAGTGGAAATTAAACAGGGATTACAATAACTACAATCTTAATACAAGAGGCCATACTAAACAATTTATACAATCTTAAAACTTGAGAAACTGTCTATCAGGTCCTGGGCAATGCTTTATTCTCCTTGGCTCCACGGTACTGCATCCTGAACTCTTCTATCTATCTCCAAACCTGCAACACTCTGGGCATACGAATGCCCAGGGCGTAACATGCCGTCAGCCTTGGAACAAGGCTGAGTGAGAGTCTCAACCGCACAATAATCAATAGATACAACACATCTCTCAACTCACGTCATAGTTTAGTACTTTAAAGCACGGTTATTCTCTTATCAAAAGACGCATTCTCACCACGGGCATAATAGAGGTTTCAACAAGAAAGGTAAATAGATAAATATAACATCATAGAATACCTTCTCTTTATTATAAACTCGTGCGTGCAAATGCATGATCAATAAGATTCATTCCCAACCCTTTTCAAAGGCACTTGCTTTTAAAACCGATATTTTCAAAACCATTTTATTTTAAAACCAAAATTTTCCAAAACCAAATCATTTGAACCAGTTCATCAACTCAATCTCATCATTCGCTTTCTCTTTCTCATCCACTTGACAACACGCGGTATATCAAGGATGATAATATACTATCACAACCAATTCATACTCATTCCCTTGATAGGCCACCGGACGTCTTCACGGTGCACACTATCTGTAAACAATGAAACTGGCACATGGGACGTCTTCAACCATGTGTATACTCTCACCGGTCGTCTACACGGCTGAGAAATATATTAGAGCACTAGCCGGATGTATTCAACGATACATGGGACGTCTTCAACCACGTATGCGCATCACCAGACGTCTTCAACGGCGAGAGGCGCGCTAGGAACCCCAACCGTTCATGTCCACCTGGCTCGTCAGCCGTTGATCCCTAGGATCCAGAAATCACATCTCATCTCATTCACATTCTCATCAAACACTTCTCTTTCTCATACATTTCTCATACATGATACATGCTGACACATGTTATGAAATGCACGTGTGTCCATCATCAATACTCATATGCTATTCTACTTTTATTCCTCTTTATTATTAACATGGCATGCGTTATCTATTCAGTCAACAACATCGTAAAACGTGCGTTTAACACATAGCAGCAGAAACGTAACATATACAGCATGGATCATATAACATGGATTTGATACCGATAAACATATAGATAAAACCCTTGACATGCTCACGTATGCGATAGCACTACCATAACATGCTTTTAGACATCTTATAATTAACGGCAATACACTTGACATCATAAATCAGCTCATCACTTATACAGAATATCATACATGTGACTTTAATCATCTTATATTAGTCATAATAGGATTAGAGTGAGGTTAGGAAACTCACCTCGAGTCGCCGCTCCTCGAAACGCAGATAAACGTCAAGTTCTACAACAATAAACGGAATAAACAGAAGTAATGTATGAGTACAACTATAGGGGCAAAATGGTAATTTTACCAAATGAGGTCATAAACCTCAAGGTAGTGATCTACGTGTCATTTTAAGTCCAACGCCATTGACTAGACTCAAATCGGAGTCCGTCGCGTTTTTCGAGGTAATATGCGGGGCTTACTATACTAATGCAGGCCCTAAAAGACAGGCTGTATTTTCGACCGAGTCGAAAAGTCACCAAACTTTACGAGAATGTTCTAGACATTATTCTAAGACTCTGGGAACTGATCGCGTAATTTTCGGAGTCCTAGATTATTTATTATGAATTATTGAATATAATATATACCAGAAAATGCCCGAAACGGGATTTAAATACATAATTATAATAATACAAAAGAATCAGTACTTAGAAGTATTTTTATTAAATACTAGATATTAAAATACGCCACCAATATTTATTTCACAATTTTCGGAGCTCGTTTGGTATTTTTAATAATTAATATACTCATAAAATAGCTCCTTATTAATTATTAAAAATACTGGACTATAATATTATAACTTTATAACATACATTATATAATAAAATAGTCCCAGGGTCATTACCCTAATTTTTCTAGAATTTATAAATACACATAGGTATTTATTAACTATTTAAAATCATTTAAAACTAATATTTATTATTTATTTTTAACCATATAAATAATAAATATACAATATATATAATATAATAATGATATATAGAATATTAAAATAATATTCTATAATATTAAAAACCTTAATGGTTTAATTATAAATTAATTAATAATTATTAATCCACTTAAAACCTTTTAAACTAATAATAATAATAATAATAATAATAATAATAATAATAATAATAATAATATTAAATATATTCTGAGACCCGTCGGGTCAAACCCGAACCGACCCGACCTAAACGGGTTACCCGAATATACTCTCAACAAAACCCAAGGGCGCGACCCAATGGATCAGACCCGACCCGACCGAAACCCAAAACGGG
Organism: Hydrangea macrophylla; assembly: GCA_033977485.1. Classification (NCBI taxonomy): domain Eukaryota; kingdom Viridiplantae; phylum Streptophyta; class Magnoliopsida; order Cornales; family Hydrangeaceae; genus Hydrangea; species Hydrangea macrophylla. Next base: position 82,615,001 of record CM066998.1, on the reverse strand, counting down.
CTACCCATTTCTACAAACAAAGATACCCAAACCAAAAACCCATTCGGGTTGACCCTAACCCGAATCCGAAACCCAGATACACTCACAAACTAAACCTACCCGTTAACCCGCACCCTAACCAAACCCAAACCCAATCCTACTCACATACTAACCCAACCCGCTAGCCCAAACCCTAACTAAACCCGAACCAAACCCTGACCCATCTACAGACACACACCAGCCCGCCCCAACTACCCGTACCCGACCTAAACCCAGCCCGACGTCAAAACGACGTCGTGCTACTTAAAAAGCCCATGGGTTATTTAAACCCAACCCGGCCCGCTACCCTAACCCATCTACACACTCAGACTAACCCTACCCAAACCCGACCCAAACCCGCCTGTTATAACCCGAAACCCATCCGGGTCATCACCTTCTTCTCCGGCGAGACCAGGCCGCCGGAAAGTCGGGCTTCGCCGGAGTTTCTCTCTCTCTTCATATCTCTCTCAGTTCTTCATCAAAATTGATGAATCCAACGGGGAATTGACCGGGAAGACCTCCTCTACAACATACTAACAGCTCACGGCATGGTTCATTCGTTTAAGGCACCCACCAAACGATTATCGTTTCGGTCATTACGAAGAATAATGGCCTGCATGGCCAATCAAACGGTTCCTAAATCAAAAGCTGCTACATTGGTGTCTAACTGGGATCATGTGGGTCTATTTGGTGTAAAAAGAAGGGGTTTTGGTTGATGTTTAAGATTTGAGCTTCAAGGGAAGCTTTAATGGTTGCCGGAGGTTCACAGTGAGCCTCAGGCTCAGTTTGTGTAACACCCATACCCGGAGAACGGGTTAATTATTGTGATAATATGCATTAATTAATAAAATTAGTGTATAAAATGGATTAAGGGGGAGGCTTGGACTCGCCCAAGTAAAAAGTGTTCAGAGAGGGACACTAGTTGGAAAAGTCCCCAGAGAGGTGGGACAGGTATTGAAATTTAACCCATTGAAGGGTAAATTGGTAATTTGCATTTTAAGTGATTAAATGCATTTTTATATGATTACATGGATATTTGCTAAGTTGCTTTTAATAGATATTGATATGTGTTAGCATTAGTTCGGACACCCAAATAAGGGTATAAATGAAAAAGATGTAAAATTAGTAGGTGCGATAGCAATTTCACAAAATATGTGGGACCCACGTTGGGACCCATACGGAACTTAAACAAACCCTCATTAGATAATTGGGTAGTTAATGGAATGTTTTGGGGATTTCATAATAGGAACTTAACAAACTTTGGGGGTGTAGATGGAAAGTGAGGAAAATTGAGGGAGTGACAACACACTACATGCATGGCATGTGTGTGTCAATGAGAGTGTCTCTCATTTCAGCAGAATTAAAAGAAAACAAAAGAGAGCCGAGAGAGAAGACGGAGAAATCATCGCCGACGTCGAAATCTCGCCGTTCCGTCGCCGCCGTTCGTCGGATTTACGATCCGAGACCACTTTTGGACTCGTGGAGGTAAGACGGTCGTTTCTATACCTTCAATTTCTGTTTTACTCGCTGTAATTTTGGTAGCTTACGCCAATCGGTGACCGAGGTTGCCGAATTTGTATAGGAATTACTCCGGGGAAAAGAATTGGGCAAGAATTACTAAGAAATTCTGCATAATTAGCTTGATTTGGGGTATAAGCTGGGAGTGAGGTGAGTTTTCTACACCTAAATCTGATTGTGTTTAATGGGTTCAAGCTATATGTGATGTTAGAGATGTTAATTCATGATTAGGAATTATAAAGATGTTAATTGTGTGAATTCTATGTCAATTTTATGAAAATTATATGTTGATACATGAATATGTGTTATGTGCTTATATGTCTATGTGGTAGTCAATGAGCACCGGGGAAATGGTTCATTGTTGGGAGTAATAAGGGTGGCGAAGATGAAGAATCCGATAAATACGGAAGTCCAAGGAATAGAAGTGACCACGGGACCAAGGGAGGTCTTCGGGTCTGAATGAACCATATAACCGGTGACTCCGCGATTACGTTTATGCTTATGTGTTATTTGTAGCATTGCACGTGTTAAACATACAATCATGTTTAGAATGCTCACTAAGCAAATTGCTTAAGAAAACCGTTTTCCTATTTCTGTTGTGGTACATAACAACCACCGCAGGTACGGAGCAATACCCGGAGAGGAAGTGATGTGCTCGGGATTGGGAAGGAGATTTGGGTCTTGTAATTATGTTTATAAATTGTAATATAGTATAACTTGTGGGTTAGTATCCTTGACTTGTGAATTAAAGTCTTGACTTGTGAATGGGAGAGATGGGAGAGATGGGAGAGATGGGGGAGATTTGTGCCCCATGCTTGTAAATTACTTTTGAACTTGTACACAGATGTAAATTATGGTTTTACTTAAGTTGATGTTCATATTTGGACCCTAACTTGTATTTTGGAAAGTTTGGATGTGAATTTGAGAACCAATGTAAAATTCCTTTTGTTTTGCCCAAGTTGATGCAAGTTAATGGTTAGGACCATTTCGGCAAGTCCGGATGTGTCGTTAGTGTCTTGGACATGTTTCTTTAGTGTTTGTAATGTTAGTTATGACTTTGGGTTGAATTCCAACAAGTTTTATAAACTTTGAATGAGAATTGAGTTTTAAAGTTGAAAAGTTTGTTCTTGAACCAAATGAGATGAGTTCATGGTTGATTTGATCAAATTGTGAATATGGTTCTATAATCCATGCTTAACTTGAGTTTAAACATGTTTAGAAATGTGTTGGAGTTGATTTCCCAAAGTTTCATAAGGTTTCTATGAGATTTGGTTGTGTTTTGGTAAGTTAAAACTTGTTTTGACAGCAAAGGAAATTTGAGCAGCAGATTTGTGAAGGGGATCGATCCGCCCTTTATGAAGGGATCGATCCGCCCTTCCAAGGGGACATTCTGCGAGAATGTCAAGTAAATGGATCGATCCGCCCGTAAAGAAGGGATCGATCCGCCTTGTATTTTTCCCCAGCATGTCCGTTTTTACGGAAACATGCATAACTTCTTCTAGAAAACTCGGTTTTGTGTGCCGTTTGTTGCGTTGGAACCGGGACTCAAAATCCTAACTTTTGGTATAAAAATTTTACATACTTTATAAATGACCATTTTGCCCTTGGGGCCTATTTTGTAACAATAGAGTTGTTTAATATGGTTAAACACACGTGTTTCTTAGTAATTCGTATATTTCTTTACAAATTAATGTGATTGGGAGCTTGTAGCATTGTTACACGTGTCCTAATCCGCACGAGGCGGGTTGGGGTGTGACAGTTTGGCTTGCATGCAAGGGTCCTAGGGTCTCCTAATGGACATGCAGATGCTCAAGCATGTGTGAGAGGGGTTGAGTTTACCTCGGGTTGCCCCTGTTTGCCCCACTCTCAAAATCTTCTCCGATCTTCGTCTTCTCCCTCCTCTGCTTGTGTGATGTGCAAAGAGGGGTCCCAGTGTGTGTTGTATGCGTGTGTGTGTGAGCAGAGACAGTGTAGAGAGTGAAGAGAGGCTGTGTGTGTAGTGTGTACACAATGTGGGGTGTGGAAGTGTGTAAAAGCCGAGAGTGTGTGTGTGGTGTTTAGATATTCTCAAGCTCTCTCTCTTTCTCGGGCTCTCTCTCTCTAAGAATCTGTAGAGACAGATTGTGGGGTGAAATGGTGTAAAAAGGGGGGTGTGTTGTATGTATATAAAGGGAGATGGGGTTAACAAGTGTCATGCCATTGGTGCATGGCTTGACAAGTGGTGCACATGTATTGCCATGTGTTGAGGTGGTATGCACAATGTGTAAGTGGGTGTGTGTGTGTCCAAGGGTAGATTGGGGTGGGGTCCACATGACCGTCAAGGGGTGGTGTGGGTCCCATCTCAGGTTGTGCATATGGGTGTGCTCCTGGGTCCCAAGGTACGTGCATGTGTATGCTGTGTGTATCCAGGGGTAGATTATCAGGGTGGGGTCCACCTAGGGAGGTAGTGTGGGTCCCACATCACTCCTAAATACATTGTGGTCCTACTCACAAGTAAGTGCACTGGGAGGTGTGCCAAAGTTCTAGTGTAAGTACAATGATGTGAGAGTGAACTCAATATCAAAACATTAGAGTACAGGGCTGTGTACGGATCTAAGTTTAAATCTGTCTAAGGATTCCACTATAGAGGTTATAAACGTCGAGCCTACGACTATCTAATCTTAGTACTGGCTTAAGAATCCTATCGTCGTCGTTAGGATGCTAATTAAAGGATTTTTAATAAGGGTTTCTAGCTAAGGCCATCCTAATGGACCTTCTGTAATTGCACTACGGTGATGTCACCAATCTGATATTCCTACGTGGAATTTGTAGAAAATTCTGGGTGCTACATCTCTACCCACCTTATTTGAGGATTTCGTCCTCGAAATCTAGAGTTTGCTAGATCTTAAATGTGCCAAGTCTTACTCATATGGTTAGTTATTCTATACCAACTCAGGCGCTCTTATCAATCTAAATGGTCTTCCTGACCATAAGTTGTTGTCCACTACTCCTGGGTCTGATTTCTATGGAATACATCAGCTCCTTCTCACAATTTCTCTTGAACGTCCCCAATCATCTGGTAATATTATTTCCATGTAGAGTTTAGTGTTCTAGCAGTGGGCATGGTACCTTCAGTCTTTCATTTTATTCAGTGCTGATTTTGATTTGTTGATCTACGAGTTCTCTTTCTGGATTTCTGTGGTGGTGGTGGAGCATGGTTCTGAACTTCTTGTTCGGGACAAACTTTGCGTACATGCCCAGTCTTTCCACAATTGAAACACCGTACTTGTTTCCCGGTGAGTTGTCTCGGTGCTGTGCATTCTTTGGAGTGGTGTCCAAGTGTTCCGCACTTGTAGCAGATATCACGTTGCTTTACATATGTCTGAACGGCTGTCTGGCTAACTCTTCTGTCACTGATTTGCTGTCTCTTGTTATGATTCTGAGTGCGCTCAGAGTTTCCTCTGGTGATTACAGACTGCATTCGAGCGCTTGCTCGTGACACTTGATTGCCTCTTCGACTTTCTCCTGGGTTGGTTGTCTGGAACCAGTTGTCTTTTTCTCCTTGTGGGTGGCTTTTTAGTTTCTTGCTGTTCAGAGCTATGTTCTCTAGTTGCGTGGCTAATTCGACCATTTCTTCGAACGGTTGGTCAAGGTATACTGCTGCTGTCTTTTGAATATCTGGATTTAGTCCTCCGTAATATTGTAGTGTCTTATTTTGCTAAGTATCTACCATGAAGGGAGCAAATCGTGATAGTCTCTCAAATTTCGACGTGTATTCTTGCACTGTCATGTCGCCTTGAACTAACTCTATGAATTCCTTTTTCTTCTTGTTTCTTTCTGTTCTTGGGAAGTACTTTGCTAGGAATTTTGTTTTGAATGCTTCCCACGTCATTCTCCTTGTAACATCTTTGCCCACTGTAGCTTCGACAGATTCCCACCAGTCGGCTGCCGAATACGTCAATTGGAAAACAGCCAAGCGTCTTTTCTCCGTTTCGTTACATTCGAGGGCTTGAAACATTCGTTCCATATCACGAAGCCATTGCTCAGCTTCCCATGCTTCTGTCATTCCAGTGAAAGTTCCTGGTTTAAGTGCACGGAATCTCTCAAGCAGTTTATCTCCTGTCTGACGAGTATTTCCGTTGTTGATGACGCGGTCCAGGTGATTACTTGCTTGTTCCATGCGTCGGACAAGGGCTCCTATCAATCCAGTTGGATCTACTGCTGGAGGTATCACATTTGTTGGTCCGTTGGATGAATTCTGAGTATTCCGTTTCCTCTTAACCATGGTGTACGCTAGAAAGGGTTACACCTACGAGTTAATCACCTATTTGGTCAATACCTTATCTTATCTTGTCTGATCATATGACAAGTAACAATCATTGAGTTAACAGAGATTTCTAGCATATAACGATCATCACAACTACTACTAGGATTAAGGGTAAGGCATTCTTATCCTTGGTCTTTCTAGACTCTAGGTTGAACTGACTGTTCCGAGATATATCTCAGGAAGTTCGTCAGTGCCTAAAACATCTTATCGACTAGTGGTCACACCTATAATCTTGTTAGTAAAAACCATATAAGGGATAAGATTAGCAATTAGTTAAAAGTAAGAATCATCTCATCCATACAATTATAGCTAAGTTAAGTTATAAGCAAACTACTACTAATCAGAAAATAAGAAGGGTACAGTAAGAGTACGAATATTAGTTCCTCAAATCTGGGATACATCAAAACAAAGTGGAACAAATAAAAACATGCGATGATCTAGCTGAGAATCCATCCTCCATCTCTCTCAATATCAGAATCTGAGGTCACCTCTCCTAAATCGCTAGATGGTGGAAAGTCGATCGGAGGAATACCAATAAACGCATCCCAGGCTGGCTCCAAGGGCCAATCAGGGTCCTCTATCATCTCCGGCTCCGCTAGGGGGTCCTCATCTGGATCATCGTCTGAGTCCTCGTCAGAACCTGCAGGGGTAACATAGTGTACTATGTCCTCTTGTGGCTCGTCCTGGTCATGGATCACAAGGTTTCCAAGGGCATGCGAAACCTCCTCCATCTCAGCGGACAGTAAACGCGGTGCTACTACTCTGTGATACGCTATCTCTGGAACAGGTCTCTCACGGGAGAAACAGCGTGTCCATCTCCTTAAACTCTGGTGAACTGTATGTCTGATGGCGTTGCTAACATATCCCAATCCTCTAGGAGCAAACTGTCTCTCTAAGGTAACTCTGTACTGTCCATTCTCAGCATCGTGCTCTATCTCGTACTCCATGGTAGCCTGCCCAACACAGAAAACTAACTTAGTACTGGTGCTAATTAAAGACATATCTTAAAATTTTATAGTGATAAGGGGGTACCTTTCTTAATTCTTTCTAAACCTCAAGTCAATGCCAAGTGTTCCATGTCTGACTCCCTGAACCTACATTAATTCCTAATTCTATATTTATTACACTTTTGACTTCTATGGTTCAACTCATCGTGGGGATTTATTAGTCATTCTCATAGGCTAAAAGTATACAAGTTTAAATAAATTACTAATTAAAAACGAGCAGTATGCCCATGTAAAGAATATATGTGTCAGGTTAAAGAAAGTCTCCATAATTAGATTAAAACATAGTGGAACATAGTTATATAAAACATTCGCATCAGAGGTGCATACGTTAAGTAAATACATAGTAGGGGATAGTTCCAACAACAAATACATGAAAGGCGTACACGTTACTACTACTACTACGTGTTACATGCCTAAGTACAGCTATATACACAAAAGATGGACTAACAGTCCTATTACATAATCCTTCGATCATCCAGGTCCTAGATCTTCGACTTTCCCTTCCCAGCTATGTCTTTCTTGGGTGGCTTCTTGCTCGCATTCTTAGTTGGGTCAGCATTGACTGAGGAATCAGCATCCTCCACAGAATTGGTCTCCTTTGCTGGAACTTCTCCATCATCATCCTTCTCCCTATCAGTCCCCATGACTGACTCAACAGTCAAGGGTGTATCAGCTATGGACTCCTCTGGTACTGGAGGTGATATAGCAGAAGATGGTCCTACGCGTCCTGGTGGGGGTGTCAGCTTAACTCGAAAAGTCATGACTCGGAGGGTATAGCTGTCATGAGTCATCTCAGCAGCTTCCTGATGAACAAGTCTAAGGGTGTTTTCTCGATAATATGCCTCTCTCTGCAGAATCTCTGGGTCCTCAATCCCCAACACATGTACATCATGCCACATATTTTCCTCCAAATGTAGCTGAGCACTCCGTCGGATCCTTTGTCGGTACAATACTGGGTATGCAGGCTCTATACGATCTGGATAAACCCAATGTCCTCCAAACCCGTCGTGGACATAGAATGGTTCCATGCTAACCTGTCCAAGGTAAACTATCATAGGGTTAGTATCTTCATAATTGGGGAAAAGATCTAATGGTTTATAACTTAAAGTGCATAGGACAAACGGTAAATGCCTAACCTAGGCTCTGATACCACTAATCCTTGTCACGCCCCGGAGTAAGCCAAAAATAGGGAAAATAAAAATTTTCCTTTATGGGTCCGTAGACACGTGACTAGTTTGTTAACCGTTCTGTCCTTCTAACTCCGCACCATAAAAATCATAAGGAAATGCTAGAACATAAGCATAATCTAAACTTATCAGAGCGTAAGTACAGCAGTGGAAATTAAACAGGGATTACAATAACTACAATCTTAATACAAGAGGCCATACTAAACAATTTATACAATCTTAAAACTTGAGAAACTGTCTATCAGGTCCTGGGCAATGCTTTATTCTCCTTGGCTCCACGGTACTGCATCCTGAACTCTTCTATCTATCTCCAAACCTGCAACACTCTGGGCATACGAATGCCCAGGGCGTAACATGCCGTCAGCCTTGGAACAAGGCTGAGTGAGAGTCTCAACCGCACAATAATCAATAGATACAACACATCTCTCAACTCACGTCATAGTTTAGTACTTTAAAGCACGGTTATTCTCTTATCAAAAGACGCATTCTCACCACGGGCATAATAGAGGTTTCAACAAGAAAGGTAAATAGATAAATATAACATCATAGAATACCTTCTCTTTATTATAAACTCGTGCGTGCAAATGCATGATCAATAAGACTCATTCCCAACCCTTTTCAAAGGCACTTGCTTTTAAAACCGATATTTTCAAAACCATTTTATTTTAAAACCAAAACTTTCCAAAACCAAATCATTTGAACCAGTTCATCAACTCAATCTCATCATTCGCTTTCTCTTTCTCATCCACTTGACAACACGCGGTATATCAAGGATGATAATATACTATCACAACCAATTCATACTCATTCCCTTGATAGGCCACCGGACGTCTTCACGGTGCACACTATCTGTAAACAATGAAACTGACACATGCGACGTCTTCAACCATGTGTATACTCTCACCGGTCGTCTACACGGCTGAGAAATATATTAGAGCACTAGCCGGATGTATTCAACGATACATGGGACGTCTTCAACCACGTATGCGCATCACCGGACGTCTTCAACGGCGAGAGGCGCGCTAGGAACCCCAACCGTTCATGTCCACCCGGCTCGTCAGCCGTTGATCCCTAGGATCCAGAAATCACATCTCATCTCATTCACATTCTCATCAAACACTTCTCTTTCTCATACATTTCTCATACATGATACATGCTGACACATGTTATGAAATGCACGTGTGTCCATCATCAATACTCATATGCTATTCTACTTTTATTCCTCTTTATTATTAACATGGCATGCGTTATCTATTCAGTCAACAACATCGTAAAACGTGCGTTTAACACATAGCAGCAGAAACGTAACATATACAGCATGGATCATATAACATGGATTTGATACCGATAAACATATAGATAAAACCCTTGACATGCTCACGTATGCGATAGCACTACCATAACATGCTTTTAGACATCTTATAATTAACGGCAATACACTTGACATCATAAATCAGCTCATCACTTATACAGAATATCATACATGTGACTTTAATCATCTTATATTAGTCATAATAGGATTAGAGTGAGGTTAGGAAACTCACCTCGAGTCGCCGCTCCTCGAAACGCAGATAAACGTCAAGTTCTACAACAATAAACGGAATAAACAGAAGTAATGTATGAGTACAACTATAGGGGCAAAATGGTAATTTTACCAAATGAGGTCATAAACCTCAAGGTAGTGATCTACGTGTCATTTTAAGTCCAACGCCATTGACTAGACTCAAATCGGAGTCCGTCGCGTTTTTCGAGGTAATATGCGGGGCTTACTATACTAATGCAGGCCCTAAAAGACAGGCTGTATTTTCGACCGAGTCGAAAAGTCACCAAACTTTACGAGAATGTTCTAGACATTATTCTAAGACTCTGGGAACTGATCGCGTAATTTTCGGAGTCCTAGATTATTTATTATGAATTATTGAAGATAATATATACCAGAAAATGCCCGAAACGGGATTTAAATACATAATTATAATAATACAAAAGAATCAGTACTTAGAAGTATTTTTATTAAATACTAGATATTAAAATACGCCACCAATATTTATTTCACAATTTTCGGAGCTCGTTTGGTATTTTTAATAATTAATATACTCATAAAATAGCTCCTTATTAATTATTAAAAATACTGGACTATAATATTATAACTTTATAACATACATTATATAATAAAATAGTCCCAGGGTCATTACCCTAATTTTTCTAGAATTTATAAATACACATAGGTATTTATTAACTATTTAAAATCATTTAAAACTAATATTTATTATTTATTTTTAACCATATAAATAATAAATATACAATATATAGAATATAATAATGATATATAGAATATTAAAATAATATTCTATAATATTAAAAACCTTAATGGTTTAATTATAAATTAATTAATAATTATTAATCCACTTAAAACCTTTTAAACTAATAATAATAATAATAATAATAATAATAATAATAATAATAATAATAATAATATTAAATATATTCTGAGACCCGTCGGGTCAAACCCGAACCGACCCGACCTAAACGGGTTACCCGAATATACTCTCAACAAAACCCAAGGGCGCGACCCAATGGATCAGACCCGACCCGACCGAAACCCAAAACGGGCTACCCATTTCTACAAACAAAGATACCCAAACCAAAAACCCATTCGGGTTGACCCTAACCCGAACCCGAAACCCAGATACACTCACAAACTAAACCTACCCGTTAACCCGCACCCTAACCAAACCCAAACCCAATCCTACTCACATACTAACCCAACCCGCTAGCCCAAACCCTAACTAAACCCGAACCAAACCCTGACCCATCTACAGACACACACCAGCCCGCCCCAACTACCCGTACCCGACCTAAACCCAGCCCGACGTCAAAACGACGTCGTGCTACTTAAAAAGCCCATGGGTTATTTAAACCCAACCCGGCCCGCTACCCTAACCCATCTACACACTCAGACTAACCCTACCCAAACCCGACCCAAACCCGCCTGTTATAACCCGAAACCCATCCGGGTCATCACCTTCTTCTCCGGCGAGACCAGGCCGCCGGAAAGTCGGGCTTCGCCGGAGTTTCTCTCTCTCTTCATATCTCTCTCAGTTCTTCATCAAAATTGATGAATCCAACGGGGAATTGACCGGGAAGACCTCCTCTACAACATACTAACAGCTCACGGCATGGTTCATTCGTTTAAGGCACCCACCAAACGATTATCGTTTCGGTCATTACGAAGAATAATGGCCTGCATGGCCAATCAAACGGTTCCTAAATCAAAAGCTGCTACATTGGTGTCTAACTGGGATCATGTGGGTCTATTTGGTGTAAAAAGAAGGGGTTTTGGTTGATGTTTAAGATTTGAGCTTCAAGGGAAGCTTTAATGGTTGCCGGAGGTTCACAGTGAGCCTCAGGCTCAGTTTGGCTTGCATGCAAGGGTCCTAGGGTCTCCTAATGGACATGCAGATGCTCAAGCATGTGTGAGAGGGGTTGAGTTTACCTCGGGTTGCCCCTGTTTGCCCCACTCTCAAAATCTTCTCCGATCTTCGTCTTCTCCCTCCTCTGCTTGTGTGATGTGCAAAGAGGGGTCCCAGTGTGTGTTGTATGCGTGTGTGTGTGAGCAGAGACAGTGTAGAGAGTGAAGAGAGGCTGTGTGTGTAGTGTGTACACAATGTGGGGTGTGGAAGTGTGTAAAAGCCGAGAGTGTGTGTGTGGTGTTTAGATATTCTCAAGCTCTCTCTCTTTCTCGGGCTCTCTCTCTCTAAGAATCTGTAGAGACAGATTGTGGGGTGAAATGGTGTAAAAAGGGGGGTGTGTTGTATGTATATAAAGGGAGATGGGGTTAACAAGTGTCATGCCATTGGTGCATGGCTTGACAAGTGGCGCACATGTATTGCCATGTGTTGAGGTGGTATGCACAATGTGTAAGTGGGTGTGTGTGTGTCCAAGGGTAGATTGGGGTGGGGTCCACATGACCGTCAAGGGGTGGTGTGGGTCCCATCTCAGGTTGTGCATATGGGTGTGCTCCTGGGTCCCAAGGTACGTGCATGTGTATGCTGTGTGTATCCAGGGGTAGATTATCAGGGTGGGGTCCACCTAGGGAGGTAGTGTGGGTCCCACATCACTCCTAAATACATTGTGGTCCTACTCACAAATAAGTGCACTGGGAGGTGTGCCAAAGTTCTAGTGTAAGTACAATGATGTGAGAGTGAACTCAATATCAAAACATTAGAGTACAGGGCTGTGTACGGATCTAAGTTTAAATCTGTCTAAGGATTCCACTATAGAGGTTATAAACGTCGAGCCTACGACTATCTAATCTTAGTACTGGCTTAAGAATCCTATCGTCGTCGTTAGGATGCTAATTAAAGGATTTTTAATAAGGGTTTCTAGCTAAGGCCATCCTAATGGACCTTCTGTAACTGCACTACGGTGATGTCACCAATCTGATATTCCTACGTGGAATTTGTAGAAAATTCTGGGTGCTACAGTGCAAGAAGAGGAAAGAATTCAGCGAGACAAGACTGAAAGTGCTCATTTAGCATCAACCTCTCAGAATAATAAAAGGGAGAGAGTTAAGGATGCTGCAGATGTGACACCTCAGCAGAAGGAACTAAAGAAGCAAAATGAGGAATTCCTTTGCTATTTCTGCAAGAAGAGAGGCCACATGAAGAGAGACTGTCCCAAATATGCCGCTTGGCGTGCAAAGAAGGGTAAGCTTCTCGTTTTGGTTTGTTCTGAAGTTAATTTAGCTTCCTTACCTAAAGATACTTGGTGGGTAGATTTTGGTACTACTACTCACATAAGTATATCTATGCAGGGTTGCCTGTGGAGCTGGCCGCCAACTGATGCTGAAAGATTCATCTTTGTGGGTGATGGCAAGAAAGTTATAGTGGAAGCTTCAGGAAATTTTAGATTATTATTAAAGACTGGTGTTTATTTGGATTTGATTAAGACTTTTGTTGCACCGTCTTTTAGACGGAATTTAGTTTCTATTTCTTATTTGGACAAATCTGGTTGTGCTTGTTCTTTTGGAAATAATAAAGTTAGTCTATTTCAAGATTCAAAACTTATTGGTACCGGTTCTTTGATTGATAATCTTTATATGCTAAACACTGTTACTTCCTATAATGAAATTCTGCATACTTATTCACGAGGTACAAAGCGAAATTAAGTAAGAATTCCGCCACCTTATGGTACAAGTGATTAGGTCACATCTCTAAACAGAGAATTAAGAGACTTGTGCGTGACGGGATTCTTGGCCCCTTAGATTTGGCAAACTTTCAAGTCTGCATTGAGTGCATTAAGGGGAAATAGACAAACATAAAGAAATTAGGTGCCAACAGGTGTACAGACGTCTTAAAACTCATTCACACTGATATATGTGGTCCATTCCCTATAGCCTCTTGGAATGGACAACAATATTTCATTACGTTCATAGATGACTACTAAAGATATGGGTACCTATATTTGATACATGAGAAGTCACAGTCCCTGGATGTTTTCAAGTCATTTAAATTCGAAGTTGAACTTCAGCTTGGCAAGAAAATTAAGGCTGTCAAATCTGACCGTGGTGGTGAGTACTATGGTAGATATGACGGATCAGGTGAACAACGTCCAGGACCCTTTGCTAAATTCCTAGAGGAATGCGGTATCGTACCTCAATACACAATGCCAGGCAAACCTAGCATGAATGGTGTAGCTGAGAGACGAAACAGAACGCTTAAGGACATGGTAAGAAGTATGATTAGTCATTCTTCTTTACCAAAATCACTCTGGGGAGAAGCTCTAAAGACTGCAGCATATATCCTTAACAGGATTCCAAGTAAAGTAGTAACCAAAACCCCTTATGAATTATGGACTGGAAAGAAGCCTAGCATTAGGCATTTACACATTTGGGGTTGTCCAGCTGAGGCACGGCCTTATAGGCCACATGAAAAGAAATTGGACTCAAGAACAGTCAGTTGCTACTTTATTGGATACGCTGAACGCTCTCGGGACTTTAAGTTTTATAATCCCACTTCTAGGACCCTTTTTGAGACGGGAAATGCAAGATTTCTTGAGGAAGTTGAGTTTGTGGGGAAGATAAGGTTAGAAACATTGTTTTTGAAGATGAATTTATTCCTAATCATATTGCTATTAAAAATGTTCAGATTCCTATTCCTGACATTGTTCAAGATGCAAATCCGGATATACGAGACAATGTATAAGAGCTCCCTATGCAAAATGAACAAATTATACCTGAAGAGCAAACTCAATAACCTCAAGAGGAGATGCCATTAAGAAGATCCACTAGGGAAAGGAGAAATGCAATTTCGGATGATTATATTGTATTCTTCCAAGAACATGAGTTTGACATAGGGATTGTGGAAGATGATCCAATCAACTTTCACCAAGTCAAACAAAGTTCCATCAATGGTCTCAAGCAGGCTTCCCGTCAATGGTATCACAAGTTTCATCAAGTAATCACCTCGTATGGTTTTGAGGCGAATGTGGTTGATGACTGTGTATATCACAAGTTTAGTGGGAGTATTGAGCAGATATTTTAGTAACCCACAAATGGATGATTGTAAAGCAGTCAAACGGGTTATGCGGTATTTACAGAGAACAAAGGACTACATGCTCACGTATCGGAGATCAAATCTTTTGGAGATCGTCGGGTATTCTGATTCCGATTTTGTTGGATGCCAAGACAGTAAGCGATCCACGTTAGGCTATGTTTACATGCTGGCTGGAGGAGCTATATCCTGGAAGAGTGCTAAGCAGACACTCATAGCTTCTTCAACCATGGCTGCGGAGTTCATAGCCTGTTATGAGGCATCCAATCATGGGATATGGTTGCGAAACTTTGTCACTAGGCTGCGTGTGGTAGATGGCATTGAAAGGCCTTAAAGATGTACTGTGACAATAAAAGTTGCTTGTTGTTAAGGAAAGAATTCAGAGTGGTCAAATTTTGATAGAACATATAGGGATAAACTCCATGATTGCGGATCCGCTGACCAAAGTATTACCTCCTGAGGTCTTTCACGAGCACACTGCTCATATGGGTGTTAGGCTGTCTAACGATACTTTGGTTTAGTGGGAGTTGACTTTGGATGTTCTAGTTTTGACATTTAAGAGGTTTTATTTTCTGCAGAATAAAGTTGATGGTTTATGATTTATCTCTGAATCTAATTATACGGTTTTGCATTATTTCGGATTGATCTCACTAAAGACTAAAGTAGGACCAGTTGGAAATAGGCATATTTGAGATCACATTGCATGTAATTTCCATGCTACTCATCCATACTTGATCTATGTCATTGAATGTGTTGGTATGGTGACCATTGAAGGTCTAGTTACGATTATGTGTAACGAAAGCCACCTTGATCCCATATTAATATAGGAAATGGACCAGATTGAAACTAAAGTGAAGTCCAAAGATAAATAGCATACATGTGCGCGTCTAAGGAACATGTAATGTAATTGTTTCAAGAGTCATATGTAGCCCAAGTGGGAGATTGTTAGGAAATTATATTTCCTAATAAGAGTGGGCAACATATTAATATCAATTATATTATAAGGCTATTAATTAAATGGGCTTATATAATATGGTCTAATTGTAGGAAGCCCATGGGCTTTTACTAGGTATGGGTTTAATGAGTGGATACCAAATACTGATTCTGTTAGGAATAATGGGAACCCTAACATATCAGTATATAAAGACATATAGGTTATGGTCCCCAATATGTCAAATCATTATACTACTTCCTCCTCCATCCCATCAAGAGTAGGAACCCATTACAGATCTAAGGAGATTTGACTGAGGAAGACATAACCGGTCATCATCGTTCTTGTAAGGTTTACTAATAGCTTCCATGGATACAAGTATGTATTTTAATATATTGTACCCTTAATAATCTAATATGATATGATCCTAGGGCTGTGGTTTTACTACTCTAGGGTTCTACAATTTTATAGATTACAAATCTAACATAACATATTTATTAAAATCAACAACTACTGGTCAGGACCACCTAAAAATAAGTGACACATTGTCCCATATTATAGAGATGTCAAACAACGTCAGGAGGTTGATGAGGTGTGACAATCACACTGAACAATTTCTCAACTAGAGGCATCAATAGATTTAACAGACGTGGAGGTGGTGACTATATTAAAAACAAATGAAAAATGAAGCTTAGAATGAGGGAAATTGGATGCATATGGTTGGAGTAATGGTCTCATCCTTGGGGGAGATAGACGACGCCCCTGCCCCTTATATAACTACCTCAACCAAACTCATACTTAATTTATCACTGCTCTCTCTCTCTTTCTCTCTCTCTCTCTATCTCTCTCTCTCTCTTCAAATATATGTATTAATGGAGAGTTTGAATAAGAAGATTGTTGTTGTTGCTGTGTTGATGGTATTAGTGGCCGTATCTGCGGTCCAATATGTGGTTGCAGCAGACGCCCCTACTACTCCCCTTCCTTTGCTCACGTGAAGATCATTGCTTCATCATCGTCCTAAAGCGGTTAGTCATGGTCTCAGCGCTCTCCTCGGTGGCAGCGGTCTTCTTGGTGGTGGCAGTCGTCTTGGCGGCTGCGATCGTCTAGCTGGCGGCGGCAGCGGTTGTGGTCACTGAACCTAGCTCTACTTCAGTCGGCTTTGGCTTTTGCTTCTCTGGCGACAGTCACCTTTGGACTGCTCTTCTAATTGATCTGATCTCAATAAATAAATATTTGTATGGAGCTGTTGATTTAAATAAATGTTTGCCTCAATCTTGTGCTTTCTCAACAATGGCCCCTGTGATGTCATTGCTTTATTTCTTTGCTTTGGTTTTCATTTGTTCTTTTTTTTTCCCCTTTCTTTTGGATGTTTTCTCAAATAATTTCCCACATTGTTGTAACTATTTCCATTAAAAATAAATCTTTGTATCGCCACTCTTGGATCTTTAGTTGTGGTTCAATATTTATATTCATCTTTCCAACAAGCAACAAAATTCCCCTCTGAAACCTTTTACATCTCGTATATATAATCTTCTTCATTAACATGATTTCCATGGAATTGATACATTACTGTCAATTAAAATAAGTTTGACGGATAAGAGGAAATTAATTTCTTTTCTTTCTTTTTGCAAAGTCTAAATTGCAGGCCAGTAGATATGATGTATGAAACACAAGTAAATACGGTATGCTGCTATATACATATATAGAATAATATGAAGACGACTAAGTATTTTTTTTTCCACCTAGTTATAAGAAAGAAGTTCTCCAACTTGGCAATGAGATCAGAATTTCAATGAAATGTTCATTTTAGAATAGCATCTAGAATTTCAATGAAATGATCATCTTAGAATGATATGTATACTCACTTTGTCCTCATTTAAGAGTCCTTCATTTTGGTTTGAATTGTCAGTTTAAGAGTCTTTTTTGGAAAATGCAAGGTACTTTAAAAAGACTCTTTCCACGTTTATTTCTTATTTTATAAAACTTTTTATTTTTATTTTTATTTTTATCTAATATGACCAACTGTGCCGCACACGCACACACTCACCCCTATTTTTAGAGTTTTATGTGGGGGAAAAAAATAATTTATATGCAATAGGTTTAATCAGCTCCTCGAAATATTCTATTGCACGAAATATTCTTTTGTTCCTCGGTACATTCTATAGCACGAAATATTCGTTTCATATCCGATACCCAATGAATAGCTGTCATCGGATCCGGACCCCCATCAAACGTAGTCGGTTTCCTCTTATAGAATTGCTCAATCATAACACGGTCCACCCTTGGTTCAGGATTCGGATTCGCATACCTTTTATTTACTGGTGGCACTCGATCACCAACGACACCAACGAAATTAGTTACCAAGTCCACTAAACGATCCATTCTTGCATCAAGTTCTCGATTTTGGTCCATTTTTTCCAAATTCTTGCCTTCCAGTCAAATATGCATAAATACTATGCATGCTATGCCATATGATATAAATGATTAAACAATCATAACATAGCATCAATAATCATATGCATACATGTGGTGCATCTATATGCTCAAAATCTACACGTTACTCTCAAGTCGTCGTCTCTCGTTCCAAAGTTTCTAAGCTTATGACTCTGATACCACTAAATGTCGCGCCCCGAATCCACACATGTGAACCCAAGACACGTGGCACGCCACCAAGGCCTTCAAACATCAAGTTAGGAATGAAATGGAATGAAAACACGCTCTAATCAACCTTTAAGTTAGACAAAACAAGACCAAGGGCAAAATGGTCATTAATAAGGTATAGAAACTTTTATACCAAAAGATAGATTTTTGAGTCCCGGTTCCAACGCAAAAAACGGCGCGCAAAACCGAATTTTCTAGAAGAAGTTATGTCCGTTACCGTAAAAGTCGACGTGCTGTCAAAATGTGAGCGGATCGATCCGCTCCAAAAGCCGGATCGATCCATCTTGAGATCTTTCAATCAGAATGCCCCCGAAAAGGCCGGATCGATCCCTTCTTTAACCCGTATTGATCCGGGCTCTGCAGAAGTCATTTTTGCTGTCAAAAACTCTGCTAAACATGCCCAAACATCACCAACATCAAACCAAACTTCTTAGAAACTTACAAAAACATTTCAAAATCATTTCTAAACCATTTCAAAATATTCCCAAGGGACTCTAACAAGTTCATATACAATAAACAAAATATGAAATGCAATCTCTCCCACATACTCCCCAAATCTCTCCCAAATACTCCCAATGCTACTATGATCAACCAAAACATGTTTTTAAACAAAATTTTCATTCAAACATGCCCAAAACTACATTATCAAGGCATGGAAGATACCAACAACATTCTAAGCTTCAATTACCAAATTTACACAAGTCTTGGAGCGATTAAACCAAAACTAACATATCTCTCCAAGTTTTAACATAAACTCAAGTTAACTATTACAAACCACAAGTTTTGCACCAAAACTATAAGTTTAGCTCAAAAACAACTATATACATGAAACCACAACATTTACAAGCTTTCTCGACTCCACGAACTCCAAGCTCATCTCTCCAGATTCTCACCGTCGTGCTCACCTACAATGGTTATTCAATAACCACTATAATATATAAGCTATGTGCTTAGTTAGAGATATCAATCAAGCACACGGATGACATATCATGTTTATATTCAACTCAACAAATAAATTGATCTCCGGATAAGCAAGTATTTCCTCCGCCACTACCCGCAAGTCCGCGACTCCCCCAACAGTCCACGGCACAAGCCAATGACCCACACCACCCACGTGCGGTCTGATGCCGTTGTCGGCAACAAGTGGTCGTCACCACGGAACGATCTCATGGTGGATTCATACGAGCTTTTCTTTGACCCAAATAGACAACTAAACATGCTCACATAAACATATCACCATGCTTTGCACAAAATCATAGCTAAGCATATGTAATTAAGCTAAATAGGCATGTTATCAACATTCAAAGAACATAACCATGATTCTCATCCAAAAACAAGAATGAAACCACTCACCTCTTAGCAATTCGTTCCTAGTTGTGAAATTGAAGCCCAAATCTACTCCGGGTTAAAATCCTACATGAATTCGACCAACTCTACGAATTACCGCTCCGAATTGGGTCTCAAAAATTACGACGATTATACTCAATAAAATAAGTACCAAAACATAGAACTCACCTCTACTGTCCAAATCCGGTCTCGGAATTGAAATTGGGTGTCGGACGACGCGTCAATTGACGTCGTGAGCGTCGTCAAATTCCGTCGTCGAGAATTTTCCGTCAATTCTCTGTAAATCCAATTCATTGTCTTGTTGGAGATGATGACTAGCTTGGTGAGTCATGGGACACATGTCCCATGGCATGTGATCCAAGCTTTGGGTTTCTATTATAGCCTCCCCCAAGTTTTATAAGTTTTGCAATTATATCCCTGCTAGTTATAGAACTCTTTAAAATTATCCCAAACTTAAATAGGTGTTTGTCTATGTCTCGCGTGGATCCCGTAAGTGGTCCCACATAATTATATGAAGTTGCTAATTAGCCTACTAATTATATAACGTGTTCATTTCATCCTCACCAAGGTACTCCAAATGACCACATAATTGGTCCCTAACGATAAACAATATTTTCTAACAACGTGCAAATATTTCACATATGCCTTAATAAACATTTAAGCACATAAGGGTGATTCCACCATCTTTGTCCCATCACAATGGAACTTTTTCAACTCATGTCCCAATTTGGGACTGCCACATTGGCCAACATTGGGTTCCCAATTTGGACACCCACGATCAACTAGTGAGTTAAAGCTCATTTAAACATGTGTTAATAAACACCAATTAGTTATGCTAATGCATGCCTAAATCATGATTAACAATTAATCGCGGGAGCGGGTGTTACAATTTCAAGTTAAATTTTATTTTTCAAACTTTCTTATTAAATTTTATTTTGGTTTTCGTTGGTCATTGGAAACTTTTTTCATATTTTGTATAACAATTTACTTCCTTTTATTTTATATTTTGGGGGATCAAATGTACATGTGAATAAGAAGAAGATCATAGTAAAGTGAATCTAGCTTGTTTGTCATTGACTTGGTACCTCCTCCATTACTTAGGTCGAGTTTCGACCCCAACCCTTCCGATTGTAATAAGAATAAGAAAAAAAAAATAAGAAGAGAAAAGTAGAAGGTCATAAGAGATAGAAATGAATAACTGCCCACTTTAACATATGTACGTATAATGTAATCTACATTTTGACATTGCTACAATGTAAAATGCAATATTTTAGAACATGTGCTTCCATGGTATATATACACCAAAATTAATGCTATATATATTGTTGTTTTGTAGTGAAAAAAGTTTAATTCTTGCCCTCTTGGCATGCCAAATTATAGCATAACCCTCCAAAAACACATCTCCATTGGTGTGCCAAAGGTCGTGCCACAATATAGCATTTCAAAGGTCGTATGATATAACTAGCATTGCTATTATTTGACATGAATTATAGCACACCACTGGAGAATGATTTTTTGAGGTCTCAAATATGTTTGATAGAACATTTGCTTTGAAGTTTACAGACTTAAAAGGCTGTATCTCTAATTGATTCCTTCAAAACATGTATGCAACTACTGGTCACTATTACCATTAATTCAACAATTCACTTGGTTCTACACTAAGAAACCCCAGCTCAAAATACAAACTTAATGAGAGAAGACAAAAACTAAACAACCATTTTCAAGGTAAGTAAATAAATTTTACGCACACTTGTATCAATCTCAAATAAAAGTTTTCAAGTTTAAATAAAGCACAACTTATAGAATTGATGGTCTGAGGGCCTTTGTTGTTGATGCCTATTCAATGTAATTATACCTTATAGCTTAGATCATCAATAAATGTCCAATTTATAGATTGACAATCAAAATTCTAGCCAACATATTGTAACTTAGTAAGCATCGCATACGATTAAACATCTATGTTGTCGGTCATTTGAAAATTGAAAAAATTTCCGAAGGCATATTTTTTTAATACCGGAATCCTGGACAATATATTTGGTGACCAAAGCATCCCAAATTTTAGTTGTCGATTTGAAGGTACAGTAAATGTCAAAAAGTTCATTTGATAGAGCAGTCAAAATAATACTTTCTTGTTTGCATTTTCCCAAAGAGGCAATTCGGTTTCATAATTTTCAGAATCTTGAACAGGATTTGGTTTAGTCAAAACTAAATCAACCTTTGCAATGTCAAGAACAAGTAACAGTTTGGTTTGCCAACTGCTTAAAGTTATTCCTGTTAAACGATTCAATATTTGTGACATCGGGAATAGCCTTAGTTGCGATTAGCATAGAAGTATCCATGGAAGTTATTCTTAAGATTGTTAAAATAATTAGAAATAGATTTTGCTATGAACGAAAATACTCATCAATCGGGTTGAAGAGTCTAACTGAGTCGTGTTCAAGACACTGTCCTTAAGAGTAATTTTTGCCCCTCGGAGATCTTGTCTCGGTACAGTAAGGTCTCAACGTTTACCCTCCAGGATTAAGCAACCTCGTCCTTGTTAACCTGCACTCATTGAACAAGGGGCACATAACAACCTTGTATATCACTGGTCGATTGAACAGAAGGAAAATAGAGAAGAACCAGAGAGGATTTTTCAATAGGGAGAAAGAGTTTTTTTTTCTGTGTATTTTTGACGAAGTAAATACAGACTTATATATTGATCAAATACCCAACACAATCCCATGGTCAAAGCAAACTTGGGATTTAATTTTGGCATAATATATTCACAACGGATTGATAAAGATTTGGGAATGAATCTAGACATAAAAATGAAATGAATCCAGGCAGAAAATAAAAAGGAAAGAATTCCAAAAAATAAGCCCAACTGTGTGAGCACGTAAGGCTTTGGAGACCAATCCCTTAATGATGATTTTTATGAGGTAGATTCACTCTATGTGGAAGAACTTGTTGTGAGGGGATTCAGTGTTGTTTGTGAGCAGCCGTGTAAGAGTAACTTAATGATTGTGAGTTGATGAAATATTCATTTGTATTCAATTTGCAGCCATCACATGTTGTCATGAAGATGAATGCGTAAAATATACCGATTGTAGTTATCCCTTACAATCTGCTATGGCTTTTGAATTAGTGGTTACAAAGAAGTCCTTAAAACCTTTAAAAAAATGGTCAATTTATATATATATTTTTTGTCTCTCTCTTATATGTGTTGGGCCGAAATCTCCAGGGAGAAAATATAGTTTATATTTTATGCCGAACAATGTCTTTAATTTAAGCTATGAAAAGGGGGGGTCTTTGGGATTCTCTTCTCCCTCAATTCAATATTGGATTATAAATAATATATCTATTATATATATTAGATGGGGGTGGACTAGCACTTGGCTGGTGTGTGTGGAATGTGATATGTATATTGAGATATGCATGAGAGATTATAGGGTGTGGTCCTCTTTGCATAATTCTGACCCAATAACTTTGATTCGCCTATCTTTTTCGTTTTGAGACACAATTGAGGTGGTTCAAATATTTGGGGATAAGCTTTACTACTGGTGTGTTTTTTTTAATAGAGTACCACACTCTAAAACAAAATTACTCTTGTTTAGCATTCAAATAAAACCCAATTTTATTATTCTTGAATATATATTGGGTTAGTTGGCTATTGTTAGGATTTTTAATCCTAAGGGAATTGCTAGTAAAGTTATAAAATATTTCTTTTGGGATTTGCATTTATAGTAATATCTCAATTTTTTTAAAAAACATAAAAATTGATGTGACTTTTGAATCTATTGGTGATTATTTTTATGAGCATTTATCTTTTTATAAACTGAGGAATAGTGGAGGTTCTTAACCTCTTATTTTGGTCACATCTAGATCTGTTGAGTATAGAATGCATGACTGAAATCATGACATTGATTTTGAACCACAGAAGAGTAAGCAAGCTAAGTGCTAAATAGACTTTGGAAGTGTTTATATACATTTACTCTAGAAAAAGATTTTTAAACTCGATAGTTTTATTGAAAAACGTGAAGCTACTTTAGTAGCGAAGGGTTTTTAGCTAAAAGAAATCTGTTGATTTTTGGATACTTATTTTCATGTTTTACATCCATTAAAATTTATTAGTTGTTGATATGTATAAGTATATATTTATAAGATGGATGTTAAAACCATTTTATATTAAATGGAGAATTAGAGGTGAAATTTTGTTCGGATAAACCGATAGGGTTTTATAGATCCGAATAAGAGTAAAGTGTGAATACTTGTTTACTCCTTATATAGATTTTAAATTTAGTAGCCAATTAGGGGAATGAAAATCTTGATTAAACTATTATTTCAAATAGTTTCAAATTTAATGAAAGTGACATATGTGTATATCATAAACACAGTGATAGAGTATGTGTTATGACATATTTACATGGAGATTTAATTTTGATATGAAATGATTTGGATGTAGCAAGGGTAATTTTAGAGATTAAAATTACAAGAGCTCCTGCTGGTATTTCTCTTGATCAATCTTATGAGGTTGAAAAAGGTTTTGAGTTAATTATTTTCTTTGCAAACCTTTTTAGACTCCTTTTGAGCCAAGTGATATGAAACCTCCTTCAAATAAAATGATTTCAAATTATTTTGTTTTGAAAAACAAATCAAGCTCTTTGGTCAAGAATTGTAAAAGCATCAATTTGTTCTCAGGCTAATATGTCCAAAGAACCATTTGTGGCTATATTTGTGGAAGTAAAGTTCATGACAAATTTTGGAAGATGGTTAATTAATTTGAGCGCTTGTAGGCATATGTGTAACAACACAACTGTTACAAGAAATACTCTTCATAGGAAAATGAAGTGTTTTACTTGATGACTCGCATAGTACCAATGTTTTGGTACTAGAGATTTAAAGTGGATTTTCTTCTCCAAGAAGAAATTAAATTTTGAAAAATGTTGTATACCCGGAGATAAGGAATAAATTATTTTTGAAAATGTATTGCATACTTCAAAATTCGAGAGAATTTAAAATTTTGTTTTTTCAAGGCCGGATTTTATAAGCCAAAATTTTTTTTTTGGGGAGGAAAGTATGTATTTTAAAAAATCAGTGATGCAAATTGGATTTCGGATTCAGATAAGATGAATTCAATGAGTGAATTTAGTTTTACACTTAGTGGGAGGTGCAGTATCTTGGAAGTCGTCCAAGCAAACTTGCACAGCTAAGTTAACGATAGAATATGAGTTTGTAGCTTTTGGAAAAAGTTTGGTATTGAGACTGAGTGGCTTCAAAGCTTCTTAGCAGATATTCCTATTTGGAATAAACCAGTTCCATTGGTTTCTTTACATTGAGATAGGCAGGCTGTAAAAGGCCGAGCTATGAATAAGTCATGTAAAGGCAAGAGTGGGCATATACGCCAAAGTCATAATATTGTGAGACAGCTGTTTGAGATAAAGTTATATACATCTCTTAATTTTGTAAGGTCAAAAGTGAATTTAACTGACACTTTAACAAAACCACTAGGGAGAAAACTAGTGTATAAAACATCGAGGGAAATGGGGCTTATGCCTATAACAAATTAAAATCAATAATGATGGTAACGCAACCTATGTAATTGGAGAACCCAAGAAATAGGTTCATATGGGTAATAACAAATCATTGGTTGATTTGAAATGCACTATAATATTATCTTGTTGTCCCTTCCTATGGTGTATAGTGCAATTGCAATGAGAAAGGTTAAGTTAAGCTCTTAATGAATTCGATAGTCCATACTGAGTGGATGGTATGTTTAATTTGCAATGCATACCTGATGGATTCACCTATATAAGTGTGAAAGTGGGGCCGCTTTCTATGAAAACTTGGGCAAGTTTTCTAGAGCACTTATGAAAATTCAGGACTGGCGCAGGGACTAGAGGTGCCACACCAATTAGAGTTGCTTAGATTATGAGGAATCAATGTGGATATAAGACGACTGGTTTACGTTAAGGGATTTTGGTTCATAGAAATTTTATTTCACCAAATTCCTGTAAGTCACTTCTTATATTCCTAGGGACTGGTTCATAGCCCTAAAGGCACTAGTTCTGATGCATTAAATTCTCTTGCTCCATTCTTTTATTTGTTGTTTAAAATTTTGAAATAGGGGGGATTGTTGGAATTATTGGGTTTCCTCTTATTTGGGCATTGAGCTTTTTATTTCAAAAATGCAAACAAAGTCATTTACATTGATGTGACTAGTATCCTGTATTAAAAATATGGCCGTTGGAGGCTATTAAATATATTAACTCCTTATTAAAAATATGGCTGTTGGAGGCTATTAAATCTGTTTTTAATAAAATGGCATTTGGATGGAATGTCATGTTCAAAAGAATTAACATAGTTTTTTACTGCTGGCTGGATTTTTGAAAGAGCATTAGAAATGTCAAATCCAGGCCACCATTTCACCCAGAATGTTCTCTGGAGAATAGGGATTTTAAGATTATCCTCAGTATGAATAATATCCCATTTCCAAATCCAGACTAATCTGAATTCTGCAAAGAAGAATAAAATATTTCTTCCAAAAGGAATATTATTTAAAGTTTGGCTGATTGGACCCTTTGTTGGGCTGAGAACCCAAAAGAAAAGAGCAAGCCAATTTATGTTAGAAGCTTCTCAATTCTCCTCACATTTAAACAAAATAAGCAGGATCTAAAAACAAAAGCAAAGAGAGAATTTTATTACTTACTTGTGATGAACCACAGTTACAGAGAGATCAGAAGATTATTAAAGAGAGAGAGAGAGAGAGAGAGAGAGACAGAGAGAGAGAGAGAGAGAGAGAGAGAGAGAGAGAGAGAGAGGAAGAGAGAACTCCAGATGCCCATCAACAGACTTGAGGGTCATCTTAAATAAAGAGGAAAAGATCTACAGTTCTTAGACAGGGTACTGTAGATTAATAGTAAAAAGATAAAAAGTAATACACGTGTCCATTATATGTTGGAGTCTTTCAGATTACTCTTTATCTAACCACTGTAACAAAACCACCGGTATTCCAAACTGTGGGCAAAACCTGTGGGTAACAGATGTCATTGCATGTGTCATGAAATGAAGACGTCAGTGCAATTGTCAAGATGCCAAATTATTCCATTTTACTATTTGGCTTGCAAGACTGTGATGCTGTGGCAATCATAGCATCAAAGAAATCCTCCATTAGAGGAACCTGACTGGAAATGGATGTTGTATCCATTTCCTCTTCATCATCATATGGATCCTGTGCCTCTCCTGCTAAACATCCAAAAGCGTTTGCTTGTGTAGCCTGAGATGACTGACCCTGATCTTTAGTCTGGCTTGAAGTAGCATGACTCTAATCTTGAGAATTCTGGGAAGCAAGGAACTATTCCTTGAGAGCTTCCATAACCTTAACCTGGATATCTTCTCTGAAAAGAAGTGGAAATTTTCCCCTTATGGAAGTGAAAAGGAGGTCAAACATGTTTAAATATGAGGAGAGTTGAGAAGCTTCTAACATAAATTGGCTTGCTCTTTTCTTTTCCTCTTCCTCATAAGAGACTGTGTAAGGGAGTTTTGAAGGAGCAGTATTAAAACTCCTTACCAAATTACTCCTATTTAGAGATAATCTGCTAAATTGTGTAGGAGTAAAAGAAATTTCAATATCACCATCTTTAGATTGGGTGATTTGATCTAATTAAGATGGAGGGACCGGTGCTGGTGGAACAACATTGAGTAAAGTCCAATCCGTAGGGAAATTTATCTCATCCCATTTTATTAATCTTGGGGTAGCAATATTAGTAGTAAGACAATTACTATCTATTGCTACTGTTTTTCCTGGAATACTTTTTAATACAGCATTAGGACATAAGGTATTCATTACCTTATAATAAATCCTATATGTGGTATTAACAGTACTTGTTCCAGGTAAATAATTATAACCTTGAGTTTGAATCTTTAGAGTAGTAGCTTCAAACAAATTTTTATCTTTTAAAGAAAGTGTCAAATTTGGATAAACGTCAAAATATACCGGACCATGACACAAACTTGTTTGTATGATACCCATAAGAGATGGTACAAAATCTGTACATCTAGCATCTCTTAAGTATGCCAAAACAGTAGCATTAAGACCCAGTAAAGTAAGAGGTTTGAATGCTACTTGAATGCATCCTATATGGATGTAATGATATTTATCTAAATTTTTTTCAATATTTCTTAAACAAAGTAATCTAAGAGTTTGTTCATCATTTTCAAGACAATGTCATGTTCAACAGTTTTGACATGATCTTTAGATATAAAAGCAAAAGTACCACTTTTATAAATTTGTGAAGAAGAAATGGACGGAATTGTCCATTGATTTAATTGTTTTGTTTGATCAAACGCAACAAGTTCTGTATTAATAATATTAGATCTGGATCTTGAAGATGATCCAGGTCCAGACTTGGTTGTTCTTTTGAACATGACCAAGATGATATTACCTTGATATGTACTATTTCTAATATTATGACTTTTATTATAAATTCCTATGAAAATTCTTATAGAGTCTGTTCCAGTCAACAATTGCTATAGCCCAACAGCCACTCCTTGGCAAACAGGCCCAAGCCTTTGCGACTAACGGAAACATCTGACCCCCAAAGAATTATCATAGTAATTTATGTCAAATTATTGTAATAATTCATTAGTTCATACCATGGTAATCTCAAAGAGTTAGCCACACATGGCTCTGATACCAAAATAAGCAGGATCTAAAAAAGTTACCATGTCTGGCTCTTGAATTAGAATGTCCTTGGCAGAGGGTTTCTGTTGAGGACCAGCCTTATTTGGCTGATTGGACCTTTTGTTGGGCTGAGAACCCTTTGGTGGGTTCTGTTGATGGCCCTTCCCTTTGTTGGGACGCCTTTGAGGAAATTGAAATCCTCCTTTATCCAGAGGTTGCATCTTGTTTTTTCTGCAAAAATTCTCTAGTTAGAAAATCTGGTAAAGAATATGGCTGTTGGAGCCTATTAAATATATTAACTCCTTATTAAAAATATGGCTGTTGGAGGCTATTAAATCTATTTTTAATAAAATGGTCGTTGGGCTGCACATGTTTGATGGCACATTTTGATACATGTTGGGAGGTTGCACTTTTCATTAGTGTATCGATTTTTTGTTCTATATATTAAGGACTCCTTTTCTCTTCCAAAGACACAGAAATTTTTATGTTCTCATTTTCCTCTCTATTTTCCTTGTTCTTCAAAGTTTTGCAAAATTCTTTATGGAGTTTGGAGTTATTCTGAGTACTCACATAATCTTCCAATTTGTGTGCATGTTTGGAAGATCTGATTGCTGAATCTTGGAGAACATAGTGCTGAGACCTTCTGCATCGAGTCACTGACTCCGAGGGGCGGAATTGTTCTTAAAGACAGTGCTACCGTAGCACGCCTCAATCAAAAAATCATAGCAATGCCCTTCATATTTTCCAACACTTTCTTTCTTGAATCAATTCTTTTATTGTTTGAGGCAAACCAAACGGACTGTTAAAGTTTTTAATGCTATCAAATGTCAGCTAGTAATTGTTCACCTTTGTGATGTTTCATGACATTACGCACTTAAAGTTAGTGATATTTCATCAAGCTTATGGGAATAGATTATGTTAAAGCACAAAGATTCTCTAAAGAGGGCTCCCTCTCTTTATTAAAGAGAGTACCTCTGTTTTAGCCGTCAAATCGTATTTTCATTAAGGGCAGTGCTATCATTTCACAGTTTTTAAATACGATCCGACGGTTAAAACAGAAGCCCTCTCTTTAATAAAAAGAGGGCGCCCTCCTTAGAGCCTGACTGTGTTAAAGCAAACCTCGTGTGAGGTTATTGATATTTTATTGTAAAAAAAATTCAAAAAATGTGGCATTTTGGGTTGCATTTAATTATTTTTTTCTTCGGAATATGATTAATTAACGAAAAAAGCCAAACGGCACTACAAAACTGCAAGGGGCATACTCTAGGATATACAATGAGCTCAAAACAAAAGCAAAGGATGGAAACCTAAGCTACATGGGATGGTTATCTTTCTTAAATCAAAGCCAAGAAAGAGGACCATCCAAACAAAAACAACACAAACACCCCAAAGGGATAACAAATCAGCCAAGGCTGAACCTCAACTTTAGCATACAACATGCTAAACATTACTACCAAACTACTCCCATAATGCAAGATATTCCTGAACTTTAGGGTCTCTTGCCCACCTAATGTGAACTTCAGCGTGAATATTGATTACTATATCTCTGGAAATCCGCTCTCTAGGCTTTCCTTCTTGTTTGAAAATTCTGGCATTCGTCTCCCTCCAAATAACATAAATGGTTGCCCCCATACACATCCGAGGCATGATATATTTTGGTTTCTTAGACTTCCATTTGCTAACTGCCCACATAACGATGGAATTCCAATTTAGAGGGGACCCTTTCATATTGAACCTACTCATAATTTCCTGCCAAATAAAGGAAGAATAATCACAAGTAAAAAAAAATGATCATGAGACTCCAAATTACTATGGCAAAAAACACAAGCAAGGGGCCCTGGAGTAAATTTCCAGATCCTATCTTGAGTAGATAACTTGTTTAGCATAGCAAGCCACACAATGGAGCTATATCTAGGAAAGTTTCCATGGAACCAAACCAACTGGTGCCTTGGTTGGGCTCCTCTAAAAAAATCCCAGGTGTGGGATCAAGTAAAACTACCACAAGGTGTTGCATTTAATTACTGTGTGACAACATGAATTTCGTTAAAATTATACAAGATGAAAACTGTAGGAGTAAGGGGTTGTTCTAGGGAAAAGCAACCCAAGCGGTAAATTTGGGCACCCAATATTTTAACTATTAGGGAATTATGTATAGTTCATGGTTGGTTATAAAAACAAAATTCAATCAATAACAGTGCATATATGGTTTTCTAATTTCATGCCAAAAATAATTCTCAAATGATGTGACTCTGAAATCAAATATTTGAGAACTAAAATATTTGAGAACTAAATTTTGGGATTTATTTTGAGAACTATAAAAAAACCAAATCAACCATAAAAGGTCTGGGGAGGAAGAAGATCAAATTAAATTCACTACTATTTTTAGAGTACAAGCACTAGACCTTTAAACTATCAAAATGGCCAAAAAGACTCACTGCGTAAAATCGTAATCTTTTTAGTACAAAAAAATCTACCCACAAACAAGGGCGGCTGAAGACCCCGTGCACCCTCCAGCCGCCACCCGCCACCCCCCCCCCCCCCCCCCCCCTCTATTAGGTTTTCAAAAAATTTTACATTTGCACTAAAAAAAAATTACAATTAGCCCCCCCTGAAAATTATAATTTGCCCCACTGACATTTTAAAATTGTCATACCAAACCTCATTTCTCTTATGTTTTTGGGATTATTTTTTTAGCATTAGTTTATATCATCTACAAAAAATTTGTATGAATAGGTCAAAAAAACAAACAAGTATGCCACTGCCTTCCTGAATTTGCGTGGATTCAAACGACCTCTAGTTAGTTTACAAGCTAATGCAGGGCATATGTGAAAAGCGGGTAATACTTGGGACACAACTTTCATACAACTTTCATACAACCTCCCCAAAAGATGCGTCTATCTCTTTCCTGTGTCACTGTGGGGTCCAGTGACATCACAGGAGAGAGATAGATACATCTTTTGGGGAGGTTGTATGAAAGTTGTACGAAGGTTGTGTCCCAAATATACAAGTATGCCACTCTTGGTCATCATTACTGTTTCAACAATACCAAAAATATTCTAAAATTTGGACAGATTAACTACCCAGATTTCCTCCCAACAATTCATTCTTTGAAAACATACATATATATATATATATATCTTGACCCATCAACGGTAGAATGTTAATTAGTTGCGAAATTACCAGTACTGCCAAATGAAGGGAGGCCATAACATGGTTCATCGTGGGGGCAAATCTGTCTTTACATAGCATAATATATCTCGATCAAATTGAGATCTGGCTATATGAAGAAGTTATATAGCGAGTCTGTTACACTAAGTCACTATACTAAGGGGTGATGTGACTTTCCAATAATATGTGGTCATGTGACCCCTAAAAATATGGGACACATGACAAGTACTAGAGGCGTGACATAGTTTTTAAAATCAGAAACTACTGGTCATGACCATCTAAAAATAAGAGTCACATTGCCCCATATTATTGAGACGTCAAACAACGTCAGCAGGATGACGAAGTGTGACGATCACACTGAACAATTTCTCAATTAGAGGCAACAATAGATTTAACAAACGTGGAGGTGGTGACTATAGTAAAAACAAATGAAAAATGTAGCTTAGAATGAGGGAAAATGAAGATTAGAAAAAGGGAAAATGAAGATTAGATTGAGGGAAATCGGGATGTGGTTGGAGTTACGGTCTCATCCTTGGTGGAGATAGACGACGCCCCTTATATAACAACCTCAACCTCAACCATAACTCATACTCTCTCTCTCTCTCTCTCTCTCGTTCAAAAACAATGTCTCTTTCTTTAGGAAATCAATATAGGAAAGATAAATAATCATAGAATAAATATCACAACAAATCAATTTTAAGAAAGATAAATGATCATAGAATAAAAGCTGTCTTTCTTTTAAGGCTCCATTTACATCCACCAGTACTTGAATTCTAAGAAAACATTTTCCCAAGGACACAAATAGACCTCAAAATTAAAACATTTCTGTGAAATTTCTATGAAGTTAATCAAAGAAAGAAGAATAACTCTATGGACACATAGATCCACAAAGAGTCTATCTCTCACCCAGTGGCATTGTGAGCTCTACTGAAATTATCGAACTCCACATTGTCACTTAAGAGGGGAGATCTCTGTGTCCAAAGAGTAAGTTTCTTTCTTTCTTGAATCAATTTTTTTATTGTTTGTGGCAAACCAAACGGACTGTTAAAGTTTTTAATGCTATCAAATATCAGCTGGTAATTGTTCACCTTTGTGATGTTTCTTGACATTACTCACTTAAGGTTTGTGATGTTTCATCAAACTTATGGAAATAGATTATGTTAAAGCAAACCTCGTGTGAGGTTATTGATATTATATTGTGAAAAAAAAATCCAAAAATGTGACGTTTTGGGTTGCATTTAAATACTGCGTGACAACTTGAATTTCCTTAAAAGTGTTGCTTCAAAGTGATCACATTCTCACATTCTTTAAAATAATCTTCTATCATACAAGATGAAAAGTGAAAACTGTAGTAGTATGGGGTTGTTCTAGGGCAAAGCAACCCAAGCGGTTAATTTGGGCCCCCAATATTTTAACTGTTAGGGAATTATGTATAGTTCATGTACGTTTGGTTATAAAACCAAAATTCAATCAATAAGAGTAAATATGTGGTTTTCAAATTTTATGCTGAAAATAATTCTCAAATGATGTGACTCTGAAATCATATCAAATGCAATAGATCATATGAATTTTCTATTAGAAGTTCTTTTAGGTGGTTCCTTTGCCACGTCATTAGACAATGACTTTTGAGATATAAATTTGAGAATTGTGATTGTATTCAATCTCTACAAAAAAAGGAGTAATGTTGTACGCCTAAATTTAAATCTTGAATTAACTACAGTGGGTCTACTGAATTTTTATTAGTAGTTGTTATCGGTGGTACAACATTTAAACTATTTGGGAACTAAATTTTGGGATTTATTTTGAGAACTATAAAAAAAGAGTAAAGATTGAGACACACCCAAATGCACAACTTTTGGGACACAACTCAAAAGATGTGTCTATATCTCTCCTGTGATATCATTGGACCCCACAGTGACACAGGAGATAGATAGACACATCTCTTGGGTTGTATCCCAAATGTTGTATCTTTGGGTGTGCCCTAAGTATTACCAAAAAAAAAAATAAAACCCAATCAACCATAAAACATTTGGGGAGGAAGAAGATCAAATTAAATTCACTACTATTTTTATAGTACAAGCACTAGACCTTTAAAGTTTAAACTGTCAAAATGGCCAAAAGACTCGCTCCTTTTCAAAAAAATTTACATTTGCACTAAAAAAAATTTGTAATTAGCCCCTCCTGAAAACTATAATTCCCCCCCCCCCCCCCCCCCCCCCCCCCCCCCCAACATGTGCTAATTATTGAAGTTCTCATTCCTCTTATATTTTTGGGATATTTTTTTCAAAAATGTTAGGCACACATTTCAAACCACATCCCAAAGCACATCCTATGTTTTAAATACGGAAAAGGCTATGATACGGAGAGTGGTTTCTTCCGCATGTGCGGATAATTTTTGACCGTGGGATGGTTTGCACAAAGGCTTTGGATGGAAGACAACACACATTGAAAATTGAAGTGGTTTTTGGAAATTTACTGTTCCAACCCGTTACAAATGCCCAAAAAATCTTGCATAGCCGGTTGCTTCTTTTTGCTAAAAAAGTTCCCATCATTTCATTCTCTTTCCACTTTTAAGCCATAAACTTCTTAGTTGTAATTTTTTTTGATAGCTTTAATTAATTGTATTCCCTCTGTCCCATTTTATGAGTTCACATTTGGGAATTCAATTTATTAAGGGGACAAAAAGATCTACACCTACTTTTTACAATGGCCACTAATCATTACAACTTTTTAAATTTTGTCTTGGTGTAGATTTCGAGGGATAGTTTTGGAAAGTAAGTAAAAATTGTACATTAATTTAGAAAAGTGGACACTAATTTTGGGACATCCCAAAATAGAATATAGGACTCACAAAATGGGACGGAGGGAGTAGCATTTATTAGGGGTGGGCATTCGGTCGGTTCGGTTTGGTTTGGAGAAATTCGGTTCGGTTTTGTTCTGTTCGATTTGAAGAAATGGGAACTGAAACTGAACTGAATTATATTTCGGTTCGGTTCGATTTTGGTCAATTCGGTTCGGTTCGGTTCGGTTTGAAAATTCGGTTAACCGAATTTTGAAAAAAACTATACTTTCTTTTATTTTATTTTTCATTTTCACAACTTTTTTGTATGTTTCTTTTCCCATTTTTCTTTCATATTACAAAAGAAAATATATGTTTATATTTACTTATATATATTATACTTATATTTTGTAAATATATGGTTGTGTATAAAAATGTATTAATAACATATAAACTAAAACAAAAATTCGGTTTTTTCGGTTCGATTCAGTTTGGGAGAGTGGAACTGAAAACCGAACTGAAAAAAAAATTTAGTTCGGTTTGAAACTGAACTGAAATTTTTAACTGAATTAACTGAACTGAAATGAAAATTTTAGTTCGGTTCGGTTCGAATTTCGGTTAACTGAACTATTTGCCCACCCCTAGCATTTATTGTATTATTTTATTATACTTACAATTATATTAACAAAAATGCTACACCCACAACCTTTTTCCACAACCAACACATTCTGGCCCTTGATTTTAGTAGGTCCTTATGAGACCCATGTGGGATCCTCATGAGATCTACCGAAATCAAGGGACAGGATATATGATTGTGGAAATTGTGAAAAAGGTTGTGGGTGTAGCATTACTCTTATATTAAAAACCAATAATGCTACACTTTCCAAATTTGAGATTCAAATTTGGTTCCCCAATACTTTGTCAGTTGTACTACACGCAATGATATGTAGTACCATTGATAATTGTCACAAAATGTGGTACAACTGTTATGTAACAATATATATGATCCTAAAAGTATTAAAGGTACGTTTGACAAACATGAATAAACTTCGGAATGGAATGGTCATTCATCGGTTCATTCCATTACGGTATTTAGTGTGACCAAATATAGTGGACTGGACATTTCTTTTGGAATGACCATTTTCACTTAAGCATAAATGTGTATTCTTTATCAAAACTAAGTAATGGCAATTCCGTTCCCACATGAATCTCAGCAAAAAAAAATAATAATAAATCATTCTCACATAAATGACTATGATTGTACAATATAAAACTTTTTCTTAAAAAAATTGTTGTAAAATATTGAATATTTGGATTAAACACTATTCATAATAAAAACAAATTCACAAGACATTGAATTTAATGTTAGACTAAAAATATTCAATATATTAAATATTTAAAGAGATTTTGTAAATAGATTAAATAATAAGGTGGACTAAAAAAGTTTAAAATATTAAATTATTTCATCAAAAACTAAATATTAAATTTTTCAAGCAAAAAAATATTAGGAAAATTTCACATTTCCTGGTCAAATTACAACCTCAAATTTGTTTAAGCAGTTAAGTAGTTAAAAACAATTAAATAGTCACAATAATTAGCAAAAATTAAATTAATAATTAGTCATTTTTTTATTTTTATTTTAGGAAAATTATTAGTCAGTATTAAGTTGTATATTACTTGATAATAATTTATTACATATTATTATTTTGTATGACTAGTCATTAATTGTTTATTTGTATAGCTAGTCACTAATTACTCACTAAATTAGACGTTCTTGAATACTAAAATAAATTACTAATAGATTAGAGTATTAAAAATAATAACATTTTAAAAAGATTGGATAAAATTGGACAAATAGTCCTTTTAATTGAACTTATCTCTCGGAATGGAATGGACATTCTTGAGTTCATTCCATACCTATATTTGGTATGACCTGGTACAGTTGAATGGACATTACTTTTGGAATGGCTACTACTACTTAAATAGGAATGTGCATTTCATGCCAAAACCTAAGGAATGCCCAGTCCATTCTTACAAGAATGAAAATGAACCCATGAATGCCTATTCCACTGTATCTAGTCACACCAAATATCAAAATGGAATGAACTTAGGGTGTGTTTGGTGGCTATGGAGCTTGAAAGCTTCAAGGTCTCTCTCTCCTCTTTCTCTTCTGTAGCTCTATCTCTCTCTGCCTTCTCTTTCTTTTCTTTTATCTTTCTTCCTTCCATGATTAAGACATTCTGTACCATTACTGTTCCATAATTAATACATTTTGTACCCTTGTTGTTCCATGATTAAGAAAT
Source organism: Hydrangea macrophylla (assembly GCA_033977485.1). NCBI lineage: Eukaryota > Viridiplantae > Streptophyta > Magnoliopsida > Cornales > Hydrangeaceae > Hydrangea > Hydrangea macrophylla. The sequence continues at coordinate 82,578,563 of CM066998.1, read as the reverse complement.
TTTGTACCCTTATTGTTCCATGATCAAAGAAATTCTGTACCCTTATTGTTCCATGATTAAGAAATATTGTACCCTTCTTGTTCCATGATTAAGAAATTCTGTACCCTTATTATTCCATGATTAAGAAATTTTGTATCCTTATTGTTCTATGGTTAAGAAATATTGTACCCTTCTTGTTCCATGATTAAGAAATTATGTACCCTTCTTGTTGCTTACTTTCCAAAGCACTACTTCTGAATAATTCCTTAACAATATAATATTTTTTAATTAATTAAAGATTAATTTTTACAAAAAGTTTAAAAGTGATGTCACTAAACTTTCACTGCAAACGTCCGTAGTGATGTGACTAAACTTTTTGAGTAATGATGTATGGCATATCTATTGCACTTACACAGATCCTAAAGGGCAAACTTGGTATGGTAAAAGACGTCCTTATTTCAACACCCCAAATACCTTATAATTTCTCTTTCTCAAATGTTGGCCACATAATCATTGGTAATACTCACGCTCGACTACCAAACAATGTAGTTTTTATTGGAGATGATATAAGATGGACAAAATTGTTTAGCATAAGGTGTGAGTGCGAAGTATATTGTCGTTGGCACGGGTTATCAATACCGATTTCTCGTGCTCCTGATTTCATGCAAAATCCGAATAGGGATGACGATCGGGTCATAGATTTGCTGAAGCAAGAGATTCGATAGATGAAACGATGATTGAAGCGTTTTCACGCAATCAAAGATGCAAAAAAGTAATATGACCCCCCCCAGTCTTTGCTATACAAGATATTGAAGATGATTCATCTTACGCTGATGTATATCCTAATCTACCGGATTATACTGAAGATATAACACCCGCATGTGTATTGTTGCATTTATTACATTGTCATGCATGATAATGTGATGTGGCGTGTCTTATGACACACATGTGTGAGTGAGTTTTGACTCACGAGTTGATTTGGGTATCCGAAAATAAATAGTTATCTGTGTATTTCACTATCTGTTCTTCAAATACCAGTGTAGAATGAGTATTGTGTTGTTGTGAAGTCTTTCCGCTGTATGTGTTCTTCAAACTAATTTTTGGAAACGTCAATGAATTGGAGTAGCCTCGGTGGCGTGCCACGGACTTCAGTTCCGCTATTGTGGGACCGGACTGTGACAGAAGATGATGTTGGTGGGGATTTTCAACGTTTTCTTCCTTGGTGTCTAATCAGAGATGATGGACAACATTTCTGTTATTATGAATACTATGGCGATTTATCTGGTTTGGACATCCTATCTGATTAGTTCCGTTATGGTATGCTTTGTTTAGCTTTAAGTAAATTTTTTCAAGACAAGGTTGTGTAGTGAATAACTATTTAAGTATGCATGTAAGATATTTTGTACTCTTGTTGTTCCATGATTAAGAAATTATGTACCCTCGTTGTTCCATGATTAAGATATTTTGTATCCTTGTTGTTCAATGATTAAGAAATTTTGTACTCTTATTGTTTCATGATTTATATATTCTGTATCCTTATTGTTCTATGATTAAGATATTCTGTACCCATATTGTTCTAGGATTAAGAAATATTGTACCCGTATTATAAAACCTAAATAGTTTACAAATTTACAAAATTTTACAGATTTAGTTTATTAATATTAAACCATTAACTTTTTGTCCAAGTAGTAGGTGAAATTAGCTTTTTGTCCCAAGACTACTCACGAGCCTTAATCGATCGTGTTCATGAGTTTAAATGAGCGAACCGAACCTAGCCTTTATCGAGCCGAGCTTCGAGCCCTTGTTGAGCGGCTCAGCTCATTTACACCCCTAGTTGGTATGGTATAACAAATTTTAGTTGAGGAACAAGTTTTATTAGAGAGTATCAAAATTTCTTACTGAACAAAAAGTTAATGGTTTAATATTAAAAAACTAAATCTGCAAAATTTTATAAATTTGTAAACTATTGAGGTTTTATAATTTTTGGCCCTAACTTACAACAATAGTTTACAAATTTACAATATTTTATAGATTTAGTTTTTTTAATTAACTTATTAACTTTTTTGTCCAAGCAGTAGGTGAAAGACATTCAAATATTTATTTAGAGTAATGGGTCGTGACATGAACGTACATCGGAGCTTTTAGATTGTGATTTCACGAGAATACTTGCATATTTGTCTTCTAAAGATGAGACCAATCAAGAAATTTATTACAAGTACGAGGTGGATGAGGAACATCGATTGTCTAGGTTGTTTTGGGCAGATGGAACAAGAAGGGTACAATATTTCTTAATCATGGAACAAAAATGGTATAATATTTCTTAATCATGGAACAATAATGGTACAAAATTTTTTAATCATATAACAATAAGGATACAATAATTCTTAATCATGGAACAAGAAAGGTACAATATTTCTTAGTCATGGAACAATGATGGTACAAAATTTCTTAATCATAGAACAAAAAGGGTACAATATTTCTTAATCATGGAACAATAAGGGTATATAATTTCTTTGATCATGAAACAATAAGGGTACATTGTTCAAATTGTTTGAGCACATATCTTCAAATCACTATGTGTGAAAATTGTTCATAATCGTGTGGACATTCATGGATGTAAGATATACTTACTGCAAACTTAATCAATATAAGATCATTAGAGAATACAACTAAATAGTTTGTTAATCATCAAAATTACCCATTTGAAACAATGGAATAACACCTTGGGGCTAACAAAAGCTATATGTTTGTGAATAACAATAATTATGCACATGGATAATAAACATGTCCAATCTTATCTCTTAAACATAACTATGGTCTACAGGAACACAAGTACCAACCACCCTTTCACACTAGTCCGCGACTTCTCCATAAGTCCTCGTGACTAGCAGAGACCCACGTTTTTGATTCTATACTGCATCCCCAAGTTTTACAAGTTTTGCGTTCATGCCCCTGCTAGTTATGAAACTTATTAAAACTATCCAAATCTTAAATGAGTATTTGTTTATATCCTGTATGGGTCCCATACGCGGTCCCATGTAATATTATGAAGTTGTTAATTAACCTACTAATTATGCAACGTGTCGCATTCGCTCTCACAAATGGATCACAAACTGCCTACAAAAGTGGTCTCTAACAATTAACATATTATTAAAACATCTTAGTGAGATAAAACTCACTTAACACATGTAACCACATTATTAATATAATATTAATGATGCATGCTAATTCTATTAAATAGCTATCCCAAATATAATCCGCGAGAGTGGGTGCTACGCAAGGCATGCAAATTTTTTTATTTTTTTAATTCAAAACATATCAATAATGGTACTAGTTGTGTAGCCCTCGTCAACACGGTTCTAATGGTATAAAATTTATACAAAACAGAGTTATGGATCAAAAGTTATGGAGGTTTAAAATTTTAAAAATATTCTTGAGCTGGATTATCATATAATGCATATACTCACACGGTGCGAGTGCATTGTGAAGGAAGCATGTGGGGGCACTCATGTGTTTGACTGTGACCGGCTGCGTCTTTTGTAGGTAGAAGTTTTAAAAAAATTTAAAAGTACAGGTGGTTTTCTCATAAAAGTAAATGCTGTCATCATCATGTGCCAGATTTATCTACACCCTTGGATGATGTACCCAGATCAATCTTGTCCCTTCATTTCTTGTCCGCACCAAATATTACCATGCGGAAATACCACTCTTCCTTATCACAGCCATCCCCTTTAAATACATGTACTTTGTGCTGTTTGAATTTTTCACACTTTTCTGTGCACTACTCACATATCACAGGGTACATGCATTTAAAGCAAAGATGTGATTTGAAGTGTGATTTAAGATGTGTGTCTAGCATTGCTCTATTTTTTTTTAGCAGTAGTTTATACGAATATGTATACATAGATTTAAAAAAAAAAAAAAAATATGTGTGCCACTGCCTTCCTGAATCTTACGTGGTTTCAAACCTACCTCTAGTTACTTTACAAGCTTATGCAGGGCATATGTGAAAAACCAATAATGCTAGGCACACACTCCAAATCACACCCCAAACCACACTTTTGCTTTAAATGCATGTACCCTGCGCTGTGTAAGTGGTGCACAGAAAAATGTGAAAAATTCAAACAGCACATAGTACATGCATTTAAAGCATAGGGTGTGGTTTGGGGTGTGGTTTGGGATGTGTGCCTAGCACTTCTCGTGAAAATAAAGTATGCCACTCTTGGTCACCATTACTGTTTCAACAATACCAAAAATATTCTAAAATTTGGACAGATTAACTACCCAGATTTCCTCCCAACTATTCATTCTTTGAAAATATAAATCTTCACCCATAAAAAATATATTTGAAGATCATAACCGGTAGAATGTTAATTAGTTGCGAAATTACCAGTACGGCCATATAAAGGGAGGCCATAACATGGTTCATCGTGGGGGCAAAACTGTCTTTACATTGCATAATATATCTCAATCAAATTGAGATCTGGCTATATGGAGAAGTTATATAACGAGTCTGTTACACAAAGTCACCATACTAAGGTGGTGTGACTCCCCAATAATATGTAGCTATGTGACTCCTAAAAATATGGGACACATCACAAGTAATAGAGGCGTGACATATTTTTTAAAATCAGAAACTACAGGTCATGACCACCTAAAAGTAAGAGCCACATTGCCCCATATTATTGAGACGTCAAAGCAGGATGACGAGGTGTGACGATCACACAGAACAATTCTCAACTAGAGGCAACAATAGATTTAACAAACGTGGAGATGGTGACTAATATAAAAACAAATGAAAAATGTAGCTTAGAATGAGGGAAAATGAAGATTAGAATGAGGGAAATTGAGATGTGGTTGGAGTAACGGTCTCATCCTTGGGAGAGATAGACGACGCCCCTTATATAACAACCTCAACCATAACTCATACTCTCTCACTGCTCTCTCTCTTTCTCTCTCTCTCTCTCTCAAATTAATATTAATGGAGACTTTGAATAAGAAGATTGTTGTTGTTGTGTTGATGGTATTAGTGGCCATATCCGCGGTCCAATATGTGGTTGCAGCAGACGTCCCTTCAACTCCCCTTCCTCTGCTCTCGCGAAGATCATTGATTGTCGACGCACAAGTGACCGTCAATGTTCCCAGCGTAGTGGCCGCTGCAGTCGGCGGTACTCTTCGCTGAACCTAGCTCTACTTCGGCGTCACCGTGGCTTTTGCTTCTCTTTTGGCCTGCTCTTCTAATTGATCAGATCTCAATAAATTAATACTAGTATGTGGGTAATTTCTTTTCTGTGATGGAGCTGTTGATTTAAATAAATGTTTGTCTCAATCTTGTGCGTTCTCACCAATGACCGGTGATGTCATTGCTTATATATTTCTTTGCTTCGGTTTTCATTTGTTTTTTTTCCCCCTTTCTTTTGGATGTTTTCTCAAATAATTTCCCACATTGTTGTAACCATTCCCATTAATTAAAACATATCTTGTTGTTTTCTATTCATATCTCCACTCTTGGATCTTTAGTTGTAGTTCAATATTTATGTTCATCTTTCCAACAGGCAAACACAATTCCCCTCTGATTTCCATGGAATTGATATATTACTGTATTCATCTTTCCAACAGGCAAACGCAATCTTCTTGTTAAATTTTTTTTTTTCTTTACTTTTCTTTTTTGCAAAGTCTGAATTGCAGGCCAGTAGATCTGATATATGAAACACAAATAAATACGGTATGCTGCTATGTATATGGAATAATACGAAGACGACTAAGGTTTTTTTTTTTTTCCACCTAATAGTTACAAGAAAGAAGTTCTCCAACTTGGCAATGAGATCAGAATTTCAATGAAATGTTCATATTAGAATAGCATCTAGAATTTGAAATGATCATCTTGGAATGATATGTATACTCGCTCTGTCCCATTTAAGAGTCTTTCATTTTGGTTTAGATTGTTATTTTAAGAGTCTTTTTTGAAAAATCCATTAATGTACTTTAAGAGTACTCTTTCCACGTTATTTCTTATTTTATAAAACTTAGTATTTTTTTTATTTTAAGAGTCTTTTTTGAAAATCCATTAATGTACTTAAAGACTCTTTCCACGTTTATTTCTTATTTTGTAAAACTTTTTTTTGTTTTTTTATTTTTTATCTAATGTGACCAACGGTGCCGCACGCGCACACACACTCGTCCCTCTTTTTAAAGTTTTATGTGGGGAAAAAAATAATTTATATGCAATATTTGTAATCAGCTCCTCCAAATTTTGGAACAAAATTTTGTGTCAACTATTAGTGTAATTGTAATTCAGCAATGTTAGATATTTGTTTTTGTTGAGTATTGGTGGCTTGATTTTGGAAGTTTTTGCAGCTCACCCGAGCGAGGTCGCGTGAACCAATTTCCTAATTCGTTTAGGAATTAAAGGGCTAAAAGCTTTCTAATCAAGTTTGGATTACTTGAGGCTTTAAATAGGGGTTATTGAGGATATATGTTTTGAAGACCAACAGAGTTAGATATATTGTGTAAGTGTGAGACACGTTGTATTAAACACAGGAGAGCCCTTCGTAGGAGATACTCATAGAGTGAGAGAGGAATTTATGAGTTTTTGGCTCTTAAGGTATTCCCGGGTTAAGAGTTTAAATTCTTTCGGTGTAATCTCTTCTTCTTCATATTAAAGTCTTAGAAAATGTGATCCATTAGCCTTCTATGTTAGTTGGACTCCACTCACTATTTAGCCAATAGAAAATTATTCCAGTTAATGTATATATATATATATATACGGAGTATGTATTATTGATTGTTGGGAGAATTAAAGATTGAATGGTTCATCTTTCAACAATTATTAGATAAGGGACTTTTTATATTCAGTAATTATGAAAGTTATTACATATTCTAAGACTGTCATTATGACAATCATTAAAAGGCCCTCTTCTCTTCTCTATAAAAGGTACACTTTACTCTTTGAAAGTTAACCTTCAATTAATTACAGAAAATTAGGTTGTGCATAATTGAGAGACAGAGTGAATAATGAGAAGCCTAGAATAAAGTTTAATCTAAGGGGTTCTAATTCCGTCTCTACCAATTTCAATGGCGAATAACGGTATGTAAAATAATATTTGAATTCTTAAGGTGTATTATTACATTCAAGATCTTGACAATTAAAGTTATTTCGGTATGATAATTTTTTTTATTAAAGTCTAATAGTTAGTATCAGAGCCATATTTTGAATACATGCATCTTAGAATACAATTTTATCTCGAATATTTTGTGCACTGTCGGAGATCCCTTCGATGTAAATTTCTGCGTATGATTCACCACATATATACCGTTTGGATCAACGAGCTGTAAAGTGATAGTAATGTATAAATTATATTGTCGGTTTTGGAATCAATCGGGGAAATACATGGAATACATGTACATTTGATTAGAGTCTTCCGCAAGTAAAAGTGTTTCTCGAACTACGTGTAAAATTAACATCTTATTTTTTCAGATTCTTATATAACTAGACGATAACCCATGCTATGCACGGGCTATTTTTAAACATTTTACGAGGTAGCTAAATTAATATTATTATTGCATGAAAATTATTAAATTTAATATTATTAGTGGTAGTCGTAACATATACCACAATAGTTGCCAATGTTCTTATCTTCTACGATAAAAGCTCCAACTTTTTTTAGCTTAACAAACCTCTAATTCAAAAAAAAAAAAATTTAAAGCTATGAAAAAAGTGCATGGATATTTGTTTTAAAAGATTAAAGTTACAGCAATATAATAGTTGTCTTCCTATCAAAATATATACATGTATAATAGTTGTGTCCAATGAATTAGATCACCATTTGGAGTTAAAAGGTTTTATAAATTCTAATTTAAAATTTTGTTAATAGAATTTTTATATGTGTTATGAAACAAAAAGGAAAAATACAAAATTAGGAAATGTTATGTGGTTGAGCAATACAACAGCATGCCATTCCAAGAATACTGATTTTTTGCTTTTCTGAATAAAACTTGAGAAAATTGAAAAAACTCAATGGACTTCGAATGATCGGATGAAAAAATAAGAGAGGAGGAAAACAACACTTGATACAAAGAATCACCTTTAACATACCAAACAATCCCTTGTCAACAGATCTCAATTCCAATTCATTGCTTTCAAGGAAATGGACTACTTTAACTTATGGAATAAAATAATAATGCATAGTACTTAATCCGTGCATGGATTGAGGATGTAAGAGACATGAACTACTGATGTTTTTCGAATATAAAAATGTAAGGTGTAAGAGGAAGAGACAGATGCAGTACCAATTGGAAATTGAAAATGCATCTACTGAATTGAGTAAATTGGCAAGGGAGTATATAATTAAAGCATTTTGTATCTATTAGATGGAGAGATTTATTAGGCCAGGAGAGAGAAAGTGGGATAGTAATTACAAGAGATATCTGTAAAAGAAATGAAAAAAAAATAGTAAATTTAGAAAATTCTATGAGGAAAAAAGAAAAACACACAAAATGCCAAGTGGCACTTTGTGGAGAAGCTTTTGGCTTTGAAATTTAGATATGCATATAACAAGAATCCGTGCTATGCACGGGTTGTTTTAAAAGAAAAAATTTTAAATTTCAAATTATTTGCGACTATTAGCAGTGACTGTAGTGTATGCATAGCTTTTGCCAATTAAGCATCAACTTCCAGAACAATCACAATTACAAACCTTCTCTTAAAAACCCAGAAAAGATAAGGAGAATACTTAAAGTATATATAGGGGGAAACAAAAAAAGGAGAGTGAGTAATAATATTAAGCACTTAATGGGTACATGTATATCTCCCCATTTCCTATACATGAACTTCACTAAATAAATATATGTATAAGGGGTTTTGTTCACTAAATACGTACATGTATAATGCTAAATACACTTATAGAATATTATGTGCAATATATTTTAATCAAAAACAAATTAATACTATCTCCCTAACTCTTACACATGAACTTTACTAAACACATACATGTATAATGGTAAAATATGTTTCTAGAAAAATGTATGCAATGTAGTTAATGAAAAACCAAATTCATGTTCACTAAATACATACATGTATAATGCTAAATACACTTGTTTTTTGTAGATAGGCTTTTTGGTTTATTCAAAAGTATTTATAGAAAAATGTGTGCAACATATATAATCAAAAAATAAATTAATGTTATCTCCCTAACTACTATGCATGAACTTTACTAAATACATACATATGTATAATGGTAAATACATTTTCTAGAAAGATGTGTACAATGTACTTAATTAAAAAACAAATTCATGTTTACTAAATACATATCTATACGAAAAATCACCATAGAGGGCGCCCTCTCTTTATTAAAGAGAGGGCAGGGCCGGCCCTGCCTACAGGCGGGGTAGGCGGTCGCCTAGGGTCCCATATTTTGTTCATATTTTGCTCTTTAAAAGGGTCCTGAAAAATACTGAGTAGGGCCCAAAATAAAAGTTTTATCTATAATATGTTGAACCAATTATAAAAGAATCGAAGCAAATACTGAAAAAAAAAAAAATAATTGTATGTGCCCCATTATAATCCAACTCACCCTAAATATTTAAACTAATAGTACTTATCTTCTCACTTTTTTGTTTAGCTCAACCTAAATTATTTTAGGTTGGATCAAGCTTTATGAATTATTATCATAGATAAAGCTCTTAACAATTATTATCAATAAAAAGTAATAATATGAACACATGTGGAATTACAAAAGGCCAAAGAGGCTAGTGGAAAGAGAAGAAAATCATAATCAATACATACAATAAGAATTACAATTACTAAACCTCCGAATTCTAAAAAATGACCAAAAAAAAAAACTCACAAATCAACACTATAAGGTTTATAACATGTTTGATATAGAAATTATACACGCAAATATGTATAAAATGACCCAAAAATTTTCGCTTCGGGGGCGCTACTCCCGAACCCTCGTTATTTAAAGGGCCCCGACTTTCAATGTTCGCCTAGGGCCCCCAATTTGTCAGGACCCGCCCTGAGAGAGGGCCTCTGTTTTGGCCATTGGGTTGTGTTTAAAAACTATAAAATGACAAAACTGTCATTAATGAAAACACGATCCGACGGTCAAAACAGAAGTCCTCTCTTTAATAAAGAAAGGGCGCCCTCTTTAGAGCTTGACTCCATATCTATATAATGCTAAATACATTTGTTTTAATTTTTGAAGAGAGGGTTTTAGGTTTATGGAAAAGCCTTTTGTAATTAATATTCTTATCTACTGAAAATGTCAAGAATTTACTCTATTATATTAATTATTATTTTTATTATTATATTATATTGTATATCAGAAAAGATGGAGAGACTTTGCGCTTTAATTTATTGTGGAATATAAAAAGGAAAAAAAAAGAAAAAAAAATAGAGAGGGATGCCACGTAGGCAGTAAGAAAAATAGAGAGGGCTGCCACGTGGCATATCTCATAAGAAAGGGAAATAATTCTGCTTTTAATATTAGTATAGATGTTTTGTATAGAATCGGCTTTTGGCTCGAACTTGGTGTTAGACGTACACCAAATGTGATTCAAATTCCTTTGGTCCTTTTAGATTATAAATCATGATTGGGTTGCTGTGCATAATACTAGATCATGAACATTATTAAATTAATTAATGTCTAGATTATTCACACCAATTAATATCTCGATTATTCATACCAATTTTGGGATATATGATACTCAGGTTGGTTATCAATTCTTAATTTGTTTTACAAATCTTATTGTGTTGTGATTTGTATATTGGTTGAAACATATAGTTCAAGATTTCATTTGTTTCATATGAAATTAAGAGTTACTGTTAATTTTTGTCATTGAAAAGATTTTAATCACATAAAAGAAAATTTAATATTTAAGATTTTTATTATAAAAGTGATTAAGTAAATAAATGATAATTTTAGCAATTAAATAATAACTCTAATAAAAGTGATAGAGAATGTACAATTTTAGAGTTATTGATCAAAGTAGTCATTGAACAAAAAATTCAATTACATAAAAAAAAAATTAGAAATTACTGTTATTTTATTAAATTAGTAATTGAATTAGTAAATGATGACTTTAGCAATTACTCCCTCCGTCCTATTTTATGTGTCGCTCTTGGGTAATCCAACTATTAAAGGGGACAAAAAGAATCTACACCTACTTTTCACAATTGCCCATTATCATTGCACTTTCTTTTTTTGTTTTGTTTTGTTTTGGTGTTGATTACAAGGAAGGGTAGTTTGAAAACTAAGTAAAATTTGCATACTAATTTAGGAAAGTGGATAACAATTTTGGGACATCCCAAAAAGGAAAGGGGGAATCCAGCTATTTAAGGGGATAAAAAGAATCTACACCTACTTTCCACAATTATCCATAATCATTGCACTTTTTTTTTTTTTTTTTTTTTGTTTTGTTTTGATGGTGATTGCAAGGAAGGGTATATTGGGAAACTATGTAAAATTTGCATACTAATTTAGGAAAGTGGACAATAATTTTGGGACATCCCAAAAAGGAAAGGGGGACACATAAATGGAACGGAGGGAGTAAATAAATAACTCGATCTAATAAAAGGTCAGAGAATATTGTTGGTTAATTTTATTTTCATATAGGGTTTATTAACTTGGTAGTTGTCAAAGTGACCTAGGTTAGTGAGTTTTATGAATATAAAAATACATTAAAGATAAGTTAAATAAGGGTGACATAAAAGACAATAATATTCTCAGTGGTAGTCATAGTTGGGAGATTAGGGCTAGCCCAAAGAAGAGTAACTTTCAACTAACTATGACTGTAGTCAACGATGACGTGTCAGTTGAGGACACGGTAATCGCGGTAATCGCAGAGTCATGATGCATTAGTATGGTTAAATGACATTTATATGATTTAAATGGTATTTGAAATATCTGGTATTTTATGAAAAGTAAATGATACCTGTGTAGTATAATTTTTGGTAATTTTGTGGTCGCGGTAGAGCATTTGGAGAGCTGTGGTGAGAACGTGAGTGATACGTTATATAAAATGTAGGTTGTATAGAGATTTCACAGAATTTAGTTTTCGGACGTAATTTTGAACCCAAACGAGACTTAGACGAAAACTTTTATAAATTTTAGTTTTCACTCGTGAAGTAATAAAATAGACGTGTGCGACGTTTCAGGGAATAATTAGAACTCGTGAGGAGGTAAACGTAATTCCCGAGAGTCGTGCTATAACACCCGTATTCGTGTTATTGCTTTTGCATTTCATTGTCATGCATGATAATGTGATGTGGCGTGTCTTATGACACATGTTTGGGTGAATTTTGACTCACGAGTTGATTTGGGTGTCTGTATTAGAGAATCCTTTGAAACTGTGGCGATTGAGGATTTGTTGTTGCGACGTCTCTCCGAGTGTGAGACGGTCACTGTGGAATACTTTAAATGTTTATCTGAAAATAAATGTTTACCTGTGTATTTCAATATCTGTATTATTTTCTGGCTTAGAATAGATATCTGTTGTTAGTTTTAGTATCCTGGTGAGAACGAATTAACATGCTATTAATTTGGTAGGCTAATTAGCAACTTCGGAAACGTCATATAGAAATTCACGTTTTAGCGACCAAACGAAACTTAGTCGAAAACTTTTATAATTTTAAGGTTTCACTTATAAGGCTATGAATAAGCTGTATAGAAAGTTTCAGAGACTGATTAGGAGTTTTGAAAACTAGTGGGGAGGTAAACGTAATTTCCAAAGGTTTTGCCTATATATAGATAGAGATGGATGAGATATTTTTACAAAGCCTTTTTCATAAGTTTCAAAGGAGGCCATAAGGGAGATTAGGAGCTTAGAGCTTCTCGACGCCAAACGACGACCTTCCGTCAGTTTGTTTTCTCCCATATTTCATATTCGAGCTCCTCGAGGTAAGAGCTTCGTTTTGATATATGTTAGGGCTTGTTTGGCCAAGTTTTCAGAAAAGTTATTTTCTAGAATTTTTCATAAAAGTTGATAAATGGAATTTTGATCCATAGGAATTTTACTAGACGGACTTCTACACGTTCTTTGTACACGGGTTTTCTTTGGATCGAAGTTTAAGAGCGTAAATCGGAGGTGAGTGATTCAACTATGTTTTGGAATAATTTCTTGACATGTATTCATGTTATGTTTGAATAGCATGTATTAATACTTAAAGATATCTTGTGTAGTTCATATTGGGCATTTATATTGATAAGTAGGCCCAATAGCACGATGAAATGTTTTGATTTCCGCGAGCATGGTGATATGTATTTGAGCATGTTAAGTTGCTTATTTGGGTCAGAAGGAGCACGTGGTCACCATGCCATTTTGTGGAGCCGATATAGGCATTAAGGTCGCACGATTGAAGAGAAGAATCGTGGGTCTTACCCTTTCGCGTGGACTTATTGGCGAGGAGTCGCGGATTGGGAGTATGGACGGGCACGTGAGTCTCCCGCGACTAGTATGAAATGTAGAGATGTGAATGCGGACATGTTTATCATTCATATGCATATGTTGATTTATTCACTAAGCATTAGCTTAAACAAATCAAATATGTGTGGTTATTCAAATTACCATTGCAGGTATAAATGCTGGCAAGGAATCGCAGAAGTGAGCACGTGGGTTGGGAGTTCTTTTAGAAGGCAACTTGAACGTTAATCTTGTAGTTTTGGGACAATAGGAATGTTGTAATAAGAATTCTTGTGGTTTTTAGTTATGTTTAACTTGGTATGTTAGAACGAATTTAAAATATTGTAATAGTTAGTAACATGTTGTAACTGTGCTTCGGTAATATGTTAATACAGTTAGGACTGCTTTGGAGTACTTTTGGAAGTGTGTGTTTGATCCCCGTTTGAATTCAAAAGCTTTTAAACTTGAAAATGCTGCAGAATGTGCTGCTGCCAGGGGATCAATCGACTGGTTTGTTGAACAGTCGACTGGAGCTTCCTTTTCAACAACTCTCTGCATCGTTTCATGGAGGATCAGTCGACTAGGTCCCCGACACAGTCGACTGGATCATGGTTTTCAAAACTGATATTTTGGCCAGGCTGGACTTCAGTCGACCGCACTTTACCAGTCAACTGAAATTTTGAAGCCCCAGTCAACTGAATGTAGAAAGCAGTCGACCAGATGATGTTTTAAAACCCAACTTTTTGCTGGACCAGGATCAGTCGACTGGATCCGAGGATCAGTCGACTGGACGAATGGTTTTCAAAATGACTTGTTTATTCCGCTGCGTGTGTTCTTAAAACTAATTTTTGGGAACGTTAATGAATTGGTTTAGCCTCGATGGCGTGCCACGGACTCCGGTTCCGCTATTATAGGACCGGGCTGTGACACGTGCCTATATATAGAAACTCATGAATTGGTTTCATTAGTTCAAAACCTAAATTGGAAATTAAGAGAGGGGAGATTTGGGGATTTGGTTGCTAAGAGCTTTCCGACACAAATCGATGACCTTCTGATCGTCAGTTTTTCTGCAAATTCCAGATTTGAACTCCTTAAGGTAAGGGCTTCGTTTTAATACTAGTTAGGACTCATTTGGTTAAGTTTTTATAAAAGTCCTAATGTTGAAATTTTGGGGAAAACATTTCTAAACTTGTAGGAATCCCTTGTAATTGGAAATCCGACGTTTAATTGGTCTCCTAATTCATCCTTCAAAGTTATAGGAAAATCGTACGAGGTATGAATTCTAAGCCTATGAATTATAGGAAATTTCATGTTTTAATTATCGAACTTGATATTTTGGATCCGGGCGAAATTCATGTATTAAGTAGATCCGTTAATTATGCATATGAAAATACCATAAAAGTACGTATATGTGATTATATGAGTATGCTATGTGGCTATGTGGGTCAAAGGGGAGTTTGATACAAGTTCATGCCGGAGCACGCCTCTCGATGTTTGAGAGTTACAGTAGCGACGGCTACTTGCTTGGTTTGGGAACCGGCCCTGCCAGAGCAGTTGGGTGCAATGGTTGATAGACTCTGGGCTTGCTATTGGCATCTCGGTTGATAGACTTTGAGCTTGTCGATATACCGGATGAATACGTGTCTCTCTCCCTAGAGACTATTTGATGTGATTTAGATGTTTAATGCATGAATTGTCATGTAAGCATATATTTAGAATTGTGTACTCAACATATAGCTGAGCAGTGGAGATTTACTCCATTGCAGGTGAACGAAATAAAGTAAAGAATAAGCGTGAGGAGTGAGACCGCGGGAACAACGGGGATCCTTCTCTTGTATATGTTTTTGTTTTCAATTCCAAATGTTGAAAAATGAAATTTTGAGAAGTTAGAACTATTAACTTTAACCTAGAAGGTTTGGAATTCTTTAGAAGGTTGTAATAAGTTGTAAAACTACTTTTGGTCATGTTGGAATGTATCCAAACCCAGGGATGCGTGTTTTGAATACTTAACTTATTAAACTCGGATTTTGGAGGATTGTAATAGTACTTTTGGTGAATCAATCCAAACAAGCCTTAGCTTGTTCCGTCATTGGTTCTTTTCGTAGATTAGTATGTCTAAAAGATGTTCTTAAAGTTTTTTTTATCACTTGTGTGGTTGGTTGGGTGTAATCATGTTTGGAGGAATGAAAAGAGTGATGGTTGTTTGTCCTTAGGCCAAAATTATGCTGCTAAGGAGGAATTCTGCTGAATGGACATTCGACCGGTCGAAGGGGTCGTTCGACCGGTCGAAATGACCCCTGCAACAAATCTTTTTATACACCTTCCGGATATTATTTAAATATTTTGATTGGTTCTTAGGATATCTTTGGGGCCCCTTTTAACATATATTCATCCGATTCGAAATATAATTACGTTTTCAATTTTATATGGATTTTACAACTCGGAGGGTATGTTTCCTAAAATTTTAAATACTCAAGGTTGTTTTAAAGTTCTTTTCCGCTGCGTATAGTTATTTCATGAATGTTTGAGCCTTGGTGGCGTGCCACGTGTTCTATTTTCGCACTTTAGCGGAATGAGTCGTGACAAAAGCAACTAACAATCAAAGTCAATCTGTTGTTTATTAACCTCAATTTCAAGTAATTTTTTTTCTTATTAAATTTTATTTTGATATACGTTTGTCGTTTAGAACTTTTTTCATATTTTGTATAGCAAATTACTTCCTTCTATTTTATGTATTTTGGGGATCAAATGTACGTGTGAATAAGAAGAAGATCATAGTAAATTTACCAATCTAGCTCATTTGTCATTAACTTGGTACTCCCTCTATTACTTAGGTCGAGTGTTCGACCCCCAGCCCTTCCGATTGTAATAAGATCTAAGAATTTTTTTAAAAAAAAAAAGGTCATAAGAGATAGAAATGAATAACTGCCCACTTTAATATATGTACATACGTACAATGTAATCTATATTTTGATATTATTATAATGTAAAATACTATATTTTAGAACATGTGCTTCCATGATATATATACACCAAAATTAATACTATATATATATTTGTTTTGTATTGAAAAGAGTTTAATTGTTACCCTGTTGGCATGCCAAAAGTATGATACATCACTAAATTAGTCGTTCAGTTCTATTTATTGAAGTCAATTTACTACATAAACTCATTTTCTACATAAACAATGTAATTACACTGTATAGTACTTCTCATTGATATGAAAACGAAATATTGCAAACATTGGTCATTAAAAAATTTACATACTTAATTTCTCTAATGTATGCATAATTAAAAATGTAACTAACTCATTGCCAATTAAATACAAAACATATCCCTGAAGTTTGGTCCCAGTATTATTTTAGTCTCTGTAATTTTAATTGTGTCAATTTGGTCATAGAAGTTTTAAATAGAAGCAATTTGATCTAATTGTCCAATTCTGTGAGGAAAGTTGACAGAATTTACTCACATACTATGCACTGCCGCAATTTTTTAGGGGCAAAAATGAAACACCATCTATCTCTCCACTCGTTTATTAGCGTAATTGTGCATAACAGTGGGTAAATTCTGTCAAATTTTCTCACGGAATGGGGTATTTAGATCAAATTGCTTCTATTTAAAACTTCAGGGACCAAATTGAAACTATTGGGACTAAAATAACACAAGGACCAAATTCAAGGGTGTATTTTGTAATTAAGCCAAATTTATTTTAACTTTTGGAGTTCATAATTATTGGTACACACTAAAGGTAGTCGCCAAACAAGGCTAATGCCCATTAATTTTATTAGAATTGCTAACTGTTTCACCTTAGTCCAAAGTATAGGGGGTATTAGTGACATGATTTGAAGTACATGAAGCAAAGTGAAAAATGGGCTAAGTACAGAGGGTGTATTTGTAATTAACCCTTTATTATTTGTCAAACCAATGTAACATTAATTCTTATAAAATGGCTAAAAAATACATTGGTAAGCTGTACTTATAGTGAAGTTTCACTGTGGGCGCTACATTTTCGATTGCAACACTTTGGGCCCTCAATTTTCAAACTTGTTTCAATCAAGGACAATCGTTAATGGCGTTAAAAAAATATAACACAATGGACCACATGGCGTTTCAATTTGGGCCGAGCGAAGTTTTACTTTGAGCCCTGTATTTATAGCGAAGTTTTACTTTTGGGCACTATACTTATAGCGAAGTTTCACTTTGGGCCCTTCATGAGTTCCATTCTTGTATAATATTTTAATACTGTTAACGATTGTCTTTGATTGAAACAAGTTTGTAAATTGAGGACCCAACGTGTTGCAACTGAAAATATATGACCTAAATTAAAATTTTGCTATAAGTACAGGATACCAAAATACATTTAACCCGATAAAAATTAGGTAAAACATATATAAAACTTACAAAACCATTTCCTAGTTTTAAACATTTCCAAAGGGATCCTAATATTGGAGTGACGACTTAGCCTAATTAATAATAAAAACTTTTTTTTGCCACACTTACAACCGGGTTCGATCCCCACCTCCCTCCTTGAACCTTAACACTTATGTCGTTACATAAGAGCAATATACCAAATAATTAAAAAATAAATCATAATATTGTAATTGAAAAATTCCGTCTCACATGCATGATGCACCCAATTGATTTGTCTAAGATAAAGTCAATTACCATAGACTTGCCGCTGGTTTTGCAGCTCTGGAATCTAGGCAAATACTGGGTAAGGATCCTTTTTCTGTAGTACTCTATACCCAGTTGGGTTGCATGGTATCCTGGTTCAATGATTCTTTTTTAAGTGGTTTTGAGTCGTTTGACACATGAAAAGATTTTATTTTCTTTATTACTATAAATATTTTGATTTTTTTTTTAAACAAAAGGGGCCGCCTCAGCGACAGCCGACAGCTGCCTACTAACAAATGGAGTACAAAAGTATGTTTATTCTTCATAAACAATAGACCAAAGCCCTCCTCTCTCTCTCTCGCTCGCTCTCTGAATCTAAAACAAAGTTGAAAATTATCCATTAATAAAATTTATTCTTCCTAAACAGTAGATTAAAAATAGCCAAAACAAGTCTTCGGAATTAGCCAATCGTCCTTACTCTCTCTCTCTCTCTCTCTCTCTCTCTCTCTCTAACTAAAAATAGTCCTCTCTGTTCAACAATCGTCTCCTCTGATCTTCCATACACACACTCTCACTTCTTCGTCTCTGTCTTTCTCTCTCTCTCTCTAAACAAACATCATGGCTTTGAACAATGGTGTCTCCTCGTCGAAGGGACTGATTGTGACCTTCGGGGAGATGCTGATCGACTTCGTCCCGACGGTCTCCGGCGTGTCTCTGGCGGAGTCTCCGGGATTTCTCAAGGCTCCCGGCGGAGCTCCGGCGAACGTCGCCATCGCGAACGCGATGCTCGGCGGCCAATCGGCGTTCGTCGGAAAGCTCGGCGACGACGAGTTCGGGCACATGCTCGCCGGAATCTTGGCGGAGAACGGCGTCGGCACCGGCGGCGTGCGGTTCGATAGGGGGGCTCGGACGGCGCTAGCCTTCGTGACGCTACGCGCCGACGGGGAGCGTGAGTTCATTTTCTACCGGAACCCTAGCGCCGACATGCTGTTGACGCCCGACGAGCTTAATCTCGAGCTTATTAGATCGGTAAGTGCTCTCTCTCTCTCTCTCACACACACACTAGTCTATTTTTCTCTCTCTAGACTTTTCGAACTTTCGATGTCAATCTCACGTGCCCCACTCTCCACCCAAAAAAAAAGATCTTCTTCGTATTTTGCATAATTACACCGACGTCCCTTAAGTTTTGAAATTGGGCATTCTTTAGACTTTCGTTAGTAATTGTTCAGTTGACACTTGACTGTTAATAAAGTAAATTTTTTTTAATAATGAGTTGATTTTTTAAATTAATATGTTAGTATAATTTATTTAGGGGTATCTAAGTAATATTACATGTATCATTAATTTTATTAAGTTTCCATGGTGGGTCACTATAATTATGTAAATCAGGAGAGAGGGCCTTTATTTTTAAAACAGTTTTGTAAAACATTTGTCCGTGAGATGGATTGAAAAATACTTGTTCAGGTTCGACAATCCCAATTCAGTGAAGGTAATCGATTTCAGTCAATTACTATCCGCATTGAAACCTTCAGGGTAAAAATCAATTCATTTGGAAATACATTTTGACTTATCTTGAAAACAAAGTGATGGAATATTTGCTATTTGTTCATAGCAAAGAAAGAGATGAAGAGATACAGAGAAGTAAAAATGAAGGTAGGCGGTGGGGGAAGAGCAATGAAAGCACTGGCACGGGCAGATATGACACGATACGATACGGGCACGTTGTCACGACAAAGTTCTAACAAAAATGCATGTCGACACTATAGGAAAAGTGTGTGTGATTTTAACTTCATCGAAGTGTTGGTGCTTCTTAGGTGTTGAGAGAGATGAATGTTAGTGTTATTATTAAAATGATGAGATGGTGGGGTGTAGAGACACGAGGGATAGGGTTATTTTGGGGTGAAGAGCGGTGTAGAGATTAATTGTCTTAAATGGAAGGGTTAATTACACAAACCTCTCCTAAGGTTTGCCTTAATGACACGGACCTCTCTCGTATTTTGAGAAATTACACGGATCACATTTCGGTAATGTTTGGGTAACGTCCATGACGGAATAAATGAAAGTACTATAAACTGCCCCTACATTAAATTATACACACCTCCCCTGAACTATGGTCTAATTACACGGACCTCCCTCATATTTTGAAATATTACACCGACTTCTCATATCTCCCAAAAAATCTTAACTAGATGTACAGTTTGTGCAAATATATTATTATATCCACAAATAAATTTCCTTTTGCGGTTTGAGCTAAACTTTTCATACCATTAAAAAGTGTATCCTTCAATTTCTTCAAGTTCCTTCCATTGCAAGATCTGCAATTTCTTCAAGCATTTCTTCAAGTTCTTCGATTTTATAATTTAAATTTCTTGGGTTTGGTTTTTATTTATTTATTATTTATTATTTTATTTCTTCTACTATAATAAGTCAAAAAACTCTGAGTAATCTTCAATTTGATTTGTTGGAAAGAATTTTATGTGCTTCATAGAAAATTGAAGGGACTGTGAAAAATGGTGAGGGTAAATCATTTTAAAAAAATAAGGGAAAGGATTCTAAATTTTTGAAAAAAAAAATGTTGAGAGACGGAACAAGAGAGGAAGAAGAAGAGAGAAAAAAAAACATTAACAAAACACATTTTATATTGAGGGAGGTCCGTGTAATTAGGCCATATCTCAAGGGAGGCTTGTGTAATTATTCTTATTTTGTATTAGGTTAAGCAAAGGGTATTTGTGGCATTAGGTAATTAAAACTCGCTTACATCATCAATTTCCGTGAGGGGTAGATGGTCCACTAACGGATGGGAGGTGAGTGTAACTCAACCTAAACCTCAAGGGAGGTCCAGGTAATTAAGGCAAATCTTAGGGAAGGTTTTTGTAATTAACCGTAAATTAAATTAGAGAGGTGGATGTAGATAGAATTTCCCTACCACAAATTCTCACCGGCCATCACTGCCGTAGAAACCATCTTTCAAGTTATTCCGTGAGATCGTCACACACTCCAATCACTTAGGACTATATGACCTCTAAAAATAATGCGTGACAAGTATAGGGGCTTTCATGTTGCTTAAAGCAGAAACTACTTGTTATATTCACATAAGAGCCTCATATCATTGTAATAACCTAGTGTAACTGTGTCATTTAATAAGTTCTCTAGTCCTGTGGAATATGTAATAAGGCTACCAAGTGAGATGCCTAATAAATAAATTATATGTAGGATACACTATCATTCTGTCTAATTACCACATGTTAAGTCTTTAGTGGATTACTTTTATACGGTTTGGGCCTTTGGCTATTCAAGAGTTCCATACTGACTTTATTCTTCTCCAGTTATGTTTGTTAGCATCAGAAAAAACAATAGTACATAAAACGATCATTCATGATAAAATCAAAATTACACTGACACCCTGAGTTTGGAAAATTCTAAATATAGCCACAGTTTTTTTTTTCTTTTCTGAACACCCATGATGTCCTACATTGAGAAACATAACATGCATATTATACATGTGAGTGCAGACTGAAAATTATTGCTATGCTGGTAGATAAGTAATTGTACAAAAATTTAGCCACAAATTCTACAGAAAAATCAGTATAATAGTTTCAGAAACAATATTGAAACAAAAGCAAAAGTCCAACACAAAAAAGGTTGTTGATTTTTTCTAAATAAATAAGGTTTGGGCTACATAACACCCAGGGATGGAATGGGTTGGTGAGCACACCATATAGCTGCCCCTGATAATTATGATTCCTTTGTGATTCTTAGCTGGTCATACGCTTTTACCTTATATATTTCACACTTTATTCATTTTTGCCCCTAATTTGCTCCCCCCTCCCAAAACCTTTCAAAATAATTATTTTACTTTATATATTTCATACTTTATTCACTTTTGTCCCTTAATTGCCCCCCCCTCCCCCCTCCCCCCCCCCTCCTCCTCCCCCCCCCCTCCTCCTCCCTAAACTTTTCAAAATAATTCTACATTCTTTTACTTTATATATTTTATACTTTATTCATTTTTGCCCCTTAATTGCCCCCCTCAATTTTTCAAAATTCATTTTACCGTACTTTTTTCATTTTTGCCCCTTAAGTTTCTAATTTGCGTGTCCCTTTTAAGCTTAAAAAATGCACTTTGTCCCTTTTAAGCTTAAAAAATAAAATAAAATAAAATGTAAATAAAAAATAAAAAATTCTGGTCGGGGGCGCTGCCCGAACCCCCGTATAAACTTCTACCCCTGAACAAAACTCTGTCCGCCCCTGACCACCAATACCTATTTTCAAGACATACAACATTTCAGCACAGTTCGTTAGATATATAAAGTGATATTCTATCTAATAATGGACTCTTCCACATAGAAAACCAGTCCTGAGCCTAGGGAAGAAGAAGCAAAGTGGCTCATTCTAAAACACTTGCACAGCAGCACAGGTGTATCAATCACATATCAAACAACACAGTAGCTACATAAAGAAAAGTTATTTAAGTTTTTGGCATGTTATATGTACTAAATCGCACTTAGTTCATATTAGTGCTTGGACAAGTACAATTCATATTGGTCCACGTATTTGCTTCGCAGACAAATTTGTACAAGTGGACCAATCACATCTCAAGCATCGAAATATGTACCTAGTCTTTTACATACATATCTATATATATTTAACTCTTCTCGAGCATTTGAAGACATAATTAACTTGCCCTCCCATCTCTCATTTTTCGCATCTATACAAATTTTTGATTGATCTTGAGCAATTCATTTTTAGAAATGCTAACGGGCATGGTTTATAATTCATGGCAGGCTAAAGTTTTCCATTATGGATCAATAAGCTTGATCGTGGAGCCATGCCGATCAGCACATTTAAAGGCAATGGAGGTGGCAAAGGAAGCTGGAGCTCTACTCTCGTATGACGTGAACCTCCGGCTTCCATTGTGGCCATCACCAGAGGAGGCAATGAAGCAGATAATGAGCATTTGGGAAAAGGCAGATGTGATTAAGGTTAGTGATGTAGAGCTTCAATTCCTCACAGGGAGAGAAAATATTAATGATAATACAGCACTGTCACTGTGCCACCCTGGGTTAAAGCTCCTACTGGTGACCCTTGGAAAGAAGGGTTGTAGATATTACACCAAGGTATGTCAAATAAAAGTTTTTTTTTTTTTTTTTTTTCCCTTCCCTGTAATTGAAATGCTTGTTGATTCAGTTTGTGAACTTTAGTTGTAATGGATAGGTGTAGTCCTTTTCAAGAACTTTATGTATGTCTAAAGTTTGATATTGAACCCATGCCCTTTTCTTTTTTTTCTTTTTTTTTGCGTTGGGGGTGGGGGGATTAGGGTAAGGGCGGAGCTTGAAGCGCTTTAATACTTTGTTTGGTTGTACATTTAGAGAAGGAAAAGAAGAGAAGAGAACACTTGAAGAAAAATAATCTTTCTCTAGTGTTTTCCTTGATGCTTAGATAATATTAGTAAAACAAAGAGTAAAGTGACTCAAAAAATTTGAAAGAAATTTAATTATTTTTATCTCGTTTTATCTTTCTTCATATTTTTCTTACTATTTCCCTTCTTAACAAACAAAGAAAAGTGAGTTCCTTATTGTTTTTCTTTCTTTTACCTAAATAAATTCATTAGTCGTCTCATATAATGACGAAGATAAAGGACATCCCCATGATCTCTAACAATGGTAAGGACCTATGTTACCTGGACTCTTTTCTACTACCCCTACGTATCTGATCCCCGTGTTCGACCCCCGTACCCAATTCGGACAATCGGATCCTCCACAGGTGATGTTGAAGAGGTGAGAAGAAGCTCAAAATTGTCGGCAAAGTGGTTTCTAACTATTGATATTAAGAAACGTAGTATGTTTATACGTTCAGAAGATGTCCGCATACCCGTATCCAACGTTTAGAAACATGTCCCCAGATCCTAAGATTTGGATTTAGAGAAAGTCTGACACCTAGATGAACACCCGCACCCTACACCTATACCCGAGTCTGGGTAGTATAGGTAAGGACCACCTGACATGTAATAGACTGTATGTGGTCCTTAACAAACTTTTTTCCTTAGCCACCAAGCCAATAACCTTGTAAATCCCTTGTAACTGATCGTACTAGGACCCAAAAGGGTGTTACCGCGATCATCCACCAAGCCTAAATGCCTATCTGCACAATGCTCCTTGTACAGATTCATTTACATACAATGAGGGGAACCAATTACTAGTATAAATATAATGGCATGGTGTAATTGGTAAATATAAGTCAATATGAGGTAATTAGCTCAATCCAAGGGAGGTATAGAGTAGCTTAACCTTAAAGAGGTAATCCTCAAGGCATTCTTAAACTTGGCTCGTTATGAGGACGGTCGGGTATTCCATGAGATTTCCTATAGCAAGAGAATGTCGCTTATGCCGTGTTAGAAATAAGAGAGAAGATTTGTATTTCTGTGTTATATCTCTTTATTGGAAGAGTACATATATATATATATATATATAGATCCTAAAGATACAAGAAAGTCTACAATACAGATGTAGTTAATAAATGCTAGCCATCTACACTAAGTCACGCCCTTCATATGCCTAAGACTGCACTCGATCTTTGAATACCTACACCAAATATTTGCATATCTTCAACACTCCCCCTCAAATTGGCACACAAAAACATTTTGAAGTGTCAAACTTGGAAACTAAATATGGAAGATCATCTATACCAAACTATTCTCTTTAGAAAATCCACCTAGTGCACAAACATATCACACTTGCCAAAAGCTCCAATATCACATGGAGAAAGGTGAGTTTAGTGTGCACGAAAAACGCATTGTGTGACATAATAACAAAGGGGCAAGAAGATCGCATCTTGCTACGGTCAATGTCTTCGACACTCCCCCTCACACTGGAAGTGGGATTAACAACTGAAGGAGGCTAGACAGCCGAACAAATTTCTGAAATATTTTGGTGCAATCTGTTATTTCAGAAAATTTTGGGGACTAATTTGCAATTTCAACAACTTTTGGGGTTATTTTGCATAATATCTGAAAAACTTGGGGGCTAAAATGGAATATTTGAAAGAGATGGTGGTAGACAAGGACAAATAAAAAATGCAAATAAAAAAAGGTTGAAAGAAAGACTATTGAAAAAGGAATGGCAGACAATACAAAGTCTTAAAGTGAAAGATAGTTGTACAGCGTCTTAAAGTCACTAGTAGAAGTTTGACAAACAAAACAAATACCAAACAGGCCATAAAAGATTTGGCTAACACAAAAGTCTCACAACCACACCTCTCGCACTACACTTGATAACCCACACTTATATGCAGGACCTTTACTCCGTCCGTTTCCGATGTGTGACGTGATGCGCTGAAACATGTTCCAACATCCCCACCTCGGCGCAGGCACAGTCCTAGCTCTGATACCATTGTTAGAAAGTGGGTCAGCCCAGCCCCAATCCCATTTAAAGTATTGTCCACATGGCTGCCACCCTGCTTGGAGACCCCAAAGCCTCAACCACTCTCCAAGTGAAGCTCAACACCAATAATAACTAAGCCATGAAACACCAACATGGTTTGCAACAATGTTTTAAAAACTGGACCGGACCGGCCGGTCCTGTCCAACCGGTTGGACCGTCGACTGGTGGATTTTTCGGATCAGTTTAGTTCGATAAACCATTTTCGCTCGAAAACTAGCAAAAACCATTCAAACTGCCAGTTTAACCTGTTAGTCGTTGAACCACTCACGGTTTTACACAACCGGGCCATTCATAAACATATATAAAAAGTCGACTGTACACACTGATCAAGAGTGAAAAGTCAGAGAGATGGGGTACTTTTTTCGTTGGTTCATTGTGAGAAAGTGAGAGACACATTCACGTGCTATGGTGGAACAACCAAGGGTCTTTGAAAATCCAATATGTATCTTAAGGTCTGGTGTGTAAAATAAATAACAATGACTAAAGAAGTCTAGAACTAAAAGAAAGAACTGAAAAGAAAAAAAAAAAATTAATAATAATAATGACAATAATAATAATTGTGTATAAAATTTAAATTTCTTGTGTTTATTTTTTTGAAATATAATTACTACTCCTAAATAAATATATTTGTAAAATATGTAATTATGATGTCACGGTTTGATTCCGGTTCACCCGATAGTTGAACTGCTAACCCATGACCCTGTCATTTTTTCTAGTTTGATGAACGGTCCGGTTTTGAAAACAATGGTTTGCAACGATGACCATTGATAAAAAATATAAAAAAATAAAAAAATAAAAAAAGAGAGGTGGAAGGAAGTCAAATCTGGAAAGATGAGAAAGGTTTGTGATTTAAAATGTCAGATCTGAACAGGCTTCATCTGATCTATAAGAGAGAAAGAAGCAGCAGAGCTTGGCTCATGCTTTTCAAGAGAGCTACAATAGAAGCAAAAGCCTGAGGCTTAGAGGTACATCGAACAAGTATATCGTGAAAGAGAAGATTTTTTAAATTTTTTTTAGTGATGTCCAGCAGAGTGGCAAGATTGCCGCCCGCTGGCGAAGCGGAAGACTAAAAGAGGTTACCAGAAGCTTACTGCTTTGATACCATGTTAAAAATAAAAGAGAAGATTGTATTTTTGTGTTATCTCTCTTTATTGGAAGAGTACATATATATAGATCCTAGAGATACATGAAAGTCTACAATACAGATGTAGATAATAAATGCTACCCGTTTGAACACTAAAAGTCTCGCCCCTTCATGTCCCTAAGACCTCACTCAATCTTTGGATATCTATACCAAATATTTGCATATCTTCAACAGGCCGGTATCGCGGGAGACACCTATTACCCTGAGGGGTATTTAATAGAAACGGTTACAAGGAAGGCCCGAAAGGTGCCAGCTTACTGTGCCACGTAACCGTGAGCCCATGTAAGGTAAACCAAGTACCTACATTCCGTTTCAACAAAGTGAAGGAATTTTCTTTCCCCAAAACAACTAATTTTTACTTAAATTAGTCTTAAGAGTATATGGTAATCTTTCCTGGAATAGGGCTACTTGGATAGAAAGCTAATTTGTACATGTTATGTTTCAACAAATGAATTTTCTTTGCCAAAAACAAATTGTTTTGACTTAAATTTGTCTCTACTCTCAAGAGTATATAATGATGTTCACTTGTTTGGGCAAATACAGAATTTCCATGGTACTGTGGAGGCATTCCATGTCAATGCAGTGGACACAACTGGAGCTGGTGACTCATTTGTTGGTGCCTTCCTGTCCAAGATTGTGGATGACCACTCGGTATTTGAGGTGAGTTATTCAATTGTTGTTGAGATTTGTATTCTTCTTTTTATCTTTTTCTCCTTTTGTTTTCAGCAGATCAGATCAATCTAGCTAAATATTATATGGGACGGAGTGTGCTGCAACTAAGAAACAATTTATGTTATAAAAAATCTATTGTAAAACAAGAAAAGATAGAATTAGAAATGAATATATTCGTGGCATGGTAGGAGTAGCACCCATTCTAGATAGAAATGAAGAGAAAACTAACTTAGATGGTTTAGACATGTGAATCGAAGACCATTAACTGTACCAGTTAAGAGTTAAAGCCATCCGCAGTGAGGGTAATGCTAGCGGTGGGGGCGAACTTGACATGGGTACGTAGAGCTAGTAAAGGAAAATTTTATAACATGTTGGTTAAGTGAGGTTGTGGGCCCTAACTGAGTTGTTAGGTCACCACGTACTCGCTTAAGCTGTTAGAGAGGTGTAACTTAAAGTATTTATACTCTTAATGCGCCCCTCCCATGTGGCCACTTTCTTTGATAAGTGCCAAAATGTGAAAATTTTAGAAATCAGGGTGATGGCGAGGATTGAACTAGGCCTTTACCTGCTCTGATATCATGTTAACAACGTTCTACTGTAAAAGCTTAAGCTATTGGAGTAATTGGTAACTTAACACCATTGAAATGGGAAAAGAGGAATCATGTAACCAACCCCGGATCACCCAAACAAATTTGGAAAAAGTTGAGTTGAGATCTTTTTACAGATTAGATTAGATCTTGTAAAGCTTGCTAAATATTGCACCATGTTTTTGCCATGTTTGTGATGACTTGCAGGATGAAGCAAGATTGAGGGAAGTGCTTAAATTTGCAAATGCATGTGGTGCCATCACAACCACCAAAAAAGGAGCAATCCCTGCTCTTCCTACTGTTTCTGAAGTCCTCAGTTTTCTCAAGGATAACTAGAAGAAAGACTCACTACACTATTCCATTTGTTTTCTGTTTTTTTTTTTTTTTTTTTTTTTTTTTTTGTATTCTTCCATAGGAGTTCAATCAAAAAGGGTTTAAAAATTCTCATTTTTCCCCCCCTTATATTTGCTGTCCCTGTAATGATGAAATAGTTGTACATTAAGGCTAACAAATAAGTTCATATTGTTTTCAATTGTTTATGCATTTGAACAATGTCACCAAAAAGTGTGGTTAATGTGCAGCCAGTCAATATGCTCTTTTTCTCCTTCATTTCTTTGTCATAAACAGCCAAACAGATCACATTACCATAAAATATTTTGGGATTCATTTGTAAGGGAGACATTATTACATGAAAGTAAAGTAAAAGAAAAGGTGGGAGAGTTGGAAATTCTTTCTTAAAGTGTTACTTTCCATCCACATGTTTGGTTGAGAAAGGAAGGGAAAGTGGAAAAAAGAAAGTGAAACAAACATTTCATTGACCTGTGGGTACCCCACCCTGTACTCTTTTCCGAGTCATGCTACACCCACATAATGAACCACACACTTTTTCCACACACTTCTTTAAATGCTTGTACTTTGTGCTGTTTGAATTTTTTACACTTTTTTGTGCCCCACTTATACAGCACAAGGTACAAACATTTAAAGATGTGTGTGGAAAAAATGTGTAGTTTATTGTGTGGGTCTAGCATTTTTCCTCTTTTCCTCCCCCTCTCCATTCCCTATCAAATCATAGTTGTCATCCTCTTCTATATTAGCATCTTGTACCCTTTTCCTCCTAATGTAGTAGTAATTATCTTCTTCCATAGTACTATGGAACTGTAAATTTTATTTGTCAATTATGAAGGCATTAATTTTATTAAATTTTTTTTTAATTGTATTTGCAAAGCAATCTTATACTTAGACGCAAGCTTTTCAACTTGTAAAATCTCCCTCTCCATATTTTCAGCTTACTTCATTATCCCTTAATATAATCAGTTTATTCCAGGCTACAAAAATAAATTTCTGAACTTCGATGCCATATCATACCAAATACACCTTTCACCATACTACTAAACAATAATAATGATAATAGTAATCATTAACTAGCCAAGACTATGAAGTGAAGTCTTGAAAATTGCCCTAGCGATTTCTCCACTGAGCAAAATGTAATACTGAACTCAATATTAAATAAAAGATGAGCAATGTGGATGTGCTATAGGAGAGGATATAAGTATACATCAATTTATAGATGACATATGATATAAACACCCTAGATTTCTTATCTGGGATACTTCATAATAAGCCAAATCTCATTGTGGACCATTTTAGGTACCTTTGTTGCTGGCCAAACTAAGAGCATCTCCAACCGTCCTTCATTTCAAAAATGAAGGAAAAGTCCCTAAAACCTCCAACCATCGTTAATTTCTTTAAACCCCTCCCCCCCCCCCCCCCCCCCCCCCCCCAAAAAAAAATAAAAAATAATAAATTTGATGAGAGTGAATAATTCCCCCCCCCTCCCCCCCACAAAATATATATATATATATATATATTTGATGAGAGTGAATAATTTTGCTCCATATTTGAAGGAGCTTCAAGAAAAATGAAGCACTCCTTCATTTTACTATTCACTTCCAAAAATTCCATCCATGTCCCAAATCCATCTTTATTTCACTATTTTTTCCTTACAATGTCACTTATATCCCAAATTTTGTATATTAATGGTTATACACATAACATTTTTTATTATTATTATTTTAAATAATAATAATAATAAATAAACCCAGTTTGAATGGAAATGGGGTAGACAATGAAATGATATATAAAGTTATGACAGAATTTTACTCCAAAAGAATAGTAATTTGAATAAATGAATAGTAAAATGGAGGGATGATTGGAGTTTATTTTCGGACAAGATGAGGCCACCCCTTCAAAAATGTAGCCGATACCAAAAGTGAATGGTAAAATGAAGGATGTGTTAGGCGTTGCTCTAATAAGGAAAAATATTTCCCCAATTGCTACATTTGAGTGCATTTTTGCTCACCCTAGCAACTCATTGGATGAACATGTGAAACCCATCACTTTCAAAGGACAAAATGGAGATAAACAAAAGATGGAAAGTAGTGAGTCCCACGTGCTCACCCAATGGAATGCTTGGGTGAGCAAAAATGCAATCGTTACATTTGCTAATTTTGCTAGTACTTGAAAGTAGGCCCTAAAGTTTTCAGTAAAACGGAAATTAAAGATTCAACTCGAGTAGTTCCTTCTAAGTTAGAACCAACATCTTATTCAAGAAAGAAAAAGAAAGGGAAAAAAGGAGAAAAAAAAAATAATGATATAAAATTTTCCTTTATTTTTCTCGAAACCACTTGGGTTACATGAATTATTATAAATCCATAATGCTACATATCAAGAATGACTGAAATACGAGCATATTCACATTTCTTTTTGCTCCGCAAAATAAACATATCGAATCTGGAGTTAAAAGTGATCTGATTACACTATGGTTGAAAATCGCGGTATCGGATACCATCTCAAGAGCTCCGAGATAACTCAGTCACAGAGTTGCAGATGCTCCAAGATAACTCAGTCACGGAGTTGCGGCGCAGTATCTGGCGATAGGCAACAATATAAATGAGATTCTGATTTTCTTTTATAAAATAAAAATAAAAAATTAAGATATAGAAACAATTAAAACAGCAAAATTGATCTATCAAAAAATAAATAAACCATCAACCACATTCTAATATTGTCTAATTCTTAAATATGGTTATTAATGAACAAGTCTCTGACAAGATTACCTATAAACTTTTAAAACAATTCAGAGGTACCTGCTATTTCTAAAAAAGCTTTATATACACAATCTAGTCAATATATTCCTTGTTCTTGATATAAATTCCCCAACACTGTCGTGATACAAGACGGTTTTTGGTCGCTATATTTATGTAACGTGTCTCAGAGACCAACGTTACCGAGACAACTCGGACGATAGGTCTCTGTCACAGATGATACTTTGAACCATGGATTACACAGTACACATTAAACATACTGAAAATTATACAATCATAAAAACTGCATACATTTTAAGATTACAAACCAGACAGGTCCATATTCACAATACCTCTGAAAAAATGAAGCATTTCATAAGAAATAATAATTAACTTTATGGTAAAACCATCTTAAATCTCATAAAACCAAGGAAGGAGAACTGTTTTGAATCAATCAGGAAATACCAAATTGGAGGCTCAACAAAGAAAGGCAAATTTAAACATTCAGATAGTTATCTAGGATTGCTCTAGCCTTACCATGATTTCCCCAGGGAAGTTCTATGCAGCGCAAGTCAAAGAGCATCATTAGAATGGTGAAATCTCTCTCATTGGCTGCAGCAAAGAAATAATGTGTAAATTCAATAATATATCGATAATTGTAACTGTTGGAATGTCCCACATCGCCCATTTATGGCCTCTCTGTGCGGTTTATAAGGTTTTAGTTCCCCTCTCTTGAACACCTGGGTTTTAAGGAGTTGAAAGGCTGGGCTTACAAGTGGTATCAGAGTCTTGCTTGTCCTCTATCTCCGTAATCCACGTGTGTGCCTTTGCCACACATGCGGGGGCGTGTTGTCGTCCCACATCGCTTAGATGTGTTGTTGCTTGTGCGGTTTATAAGGCCTTAGTTCCCCTCTCCTTAACACCTGGGTTTTAAGGAGTTGAATGGGCTGGGCCTTACAAGTGGTATTAGAGCTTGCTTTGGCTTGTCGTCTGGCATGCCGAGTGTCCGGCTGCTGTGGTCCAGGGTATTCCGAGTGTCCGACTCCTGTGATTGAGGGGTGTGTTGGAATTTCCCATATCGCCCATTTATGGCTCCTCTGCGCGATTTATAAGGCTTTAGTTCCCCTCTCCTTAACACCTGAGTTTTAAAGAGTTCAAAGGGCTGGGCCTTACAAGAGTAGCATGCATATATAGATTGCCACGTAATTTTTCAGGAGAGGAGTTAAAGGGAGAAACAGAAACCCACAGAAAGAAGAGGAAACTATATAAGCTTTGGTGATAGGAAAGTAGATCACGAAGACCAATTTCTACCGCATCCTCGTGCACTAGGATTGAGAGGTATCCCATGACGGCATGACCACTCTCTCTCTCTCTCTCTCTCTCTCTCTCTCTCTCTCTCTCTCTCTCTCTCTCTCTCTCTCTCTCTCTATAAAAGCAAGTAAAAAATTGAAGTATGGCCTTCACAAACATTTGTGGAATTCTATCGCCATGCTTACAGGCTCCTCATATATTAATCCATAGTAGTGGTCAATCTCCAATCTCACACCTTCCTCAATAAGAGCAAATTCACCAAGTAACCATCGAAAATGTCTCGAACATTTTATCAATCAGATGAAGACATAAAATTAGCGGCCGAAACGCCTCAACAAAACTTAAAATGCATTGCTCCATCTTCTCAACTTAAGGGTGTGCTCCCCCGTAGCCATGGTCCCGCAATTGCAAACCGTAACTTCTTAGAGACGTAAATAGATATGGTACCTCTTGATCTCAACATTAGGGACTACTTGGGAATGCATTAAACTGGATCAGATATAGTCCAGCTCTTACGAAAACCAAAAGAACGGTGGTTCGCGAAGAACCTGTTTAAGAGGGAATTTAGCTCCCATGCTACAAAAAGGCACCATTCAAACAGTTGACTAAACAGAACTAAGTCACAATGGGCCAACTCACACAGCCATGATATCACTTCAGATTGTTGAGGTAAAAAGCTACAGGTTCTGAGTCTTACCAAAAAAAAAACCTTTAACCTTAAAACAAGAACCTTCTTGCAACATTCCAATTCATGTATAAAATAGTCAACCCGATGAATCTACCCGACTATACCCTACATGCTTTCTAATATTATTTTTATCCATCACTATCCGCACTTCAGTTGCTTCATCCCATCGCCCAACATCTGCATACATATTATATAGCAAAACATACGGAACCGAGCTTTCTGGTTCGAGCTTCATTAAAGCTTCGGCTGCAACCCGAGCTAATTCTACATTATTATGCATCCTACAAGCACCCAACAGTGCACCCCAAACAGCCTTATCTGGCTCACACGGCATACTATTAATCAAATCCATGGCTTCCTCAACTTGCCCGTGCCGCCCCACAACATCCACCAGAGAGGCAAAATGTTCAACCCTTGGCTCAATACCAAATTCCCTAACCATGGATTTAAAATAAGCCCGCCCTTGTTCAACTAGACCAGCATGAGCACACGCATGCAAAACCGAAATAAATGTTATATAAGTGGGCCACACCTTAAGCCACTTCATTATCCCGAAAAGTTCTAAAGCTTCTGATGCAAATCCATGAGACGCATACCCACCGATCATTGCATTCCAAGATATGACATCTTTTTGTAATTTCATCTCATCAAAAATGGTCCTCGCCTCGATAATGGCCCCACATCTCGCATACATGGTAATGAGGGAGTTGTTCAATGGTACATCCGGAATAACCAACTTTGCAACCAGCTGATGAATCTGCATACCCAGATGCAAATCCACACACTCGGAACACACACTCAGAAGTGAAGAAAAAGTGTGCCTATCAGGTTTCTCTCCTTCAACTTGCATCTGAATAAAAAGATTAACTGCTCTTTCAGAATCCCCATTCTTCTCATACCCAGCTATCATCGAATTCCAAGAAACCAGGTTTTTTAGAGGCATCCTTTCAAAAAAATCACAAGCGATTTCCAAATTACCCATCTGGGCAAACCCCGAAATCAAAGAATTCCATGAGAGCGTATCAGGATTTGGCATCTTAAGCAAGAGGTCCGAGGCTTCTTTCATATCCGACATGTGAACGTAACCACTGATCATGGTATTCCAAGAGAAAGTATCTCGCACTACCATTTGGTCAAAAAGCTCACGGGCTGAAACAATATCGCCTGCTTTCACATAGCACATGATCATCGTATTCCACGTTACCACATTTCTTCCAAACCTCCCATTATCACCCTTTCGTCGATCAATTTGTACCTGGATTTGATCAAACAAACGTCTAGCTTCATCAATCCTTCCCTTCTGACCATACCCAGCAATCAAAGTGTTATATGCATGAACCAAATCTCCTCCACCATCACCAATTTTTCCACATCCAAACAGAACCTTAGCAGCTTTCTCTAACTCTCCATTGTGAATAAGACCCGATACAATTGCACTAACAGAAGCTGAATCATGCTCGGGCATTCTCTCGAAAAACAGCATTGCACTTTCAACATCACCATTTTGCAAAAACCCAGTAAGCATTGCATTCCAAGACACAACATTCCGAACGGGCATCTCATCGAATAGTGACAATGCATCAGAAATCCTCCCATTTCGAGCATACCCGCTAATCATTGTATTCCAAGAAACAATGTCTCTCTCCGGCATTTCATCGAACAGTTTCCTTCCCTCCTCTATAAATCTACTCCCATTGAACGAAAAATATCCCGAAACCATCAAATTCCACGAAACAACGTCTCTTTCAGGCATTTCATCGAACAACTTCCTCGCTTTCGAAATCTCTTTCCGCTTGATATACCCACTAATCATCGAATTCCAAGTTACAGTATTTCGCTGGTGCATATTATCAAACAGTTGGATCGCGTCGTTGAAACGATCAGTTCGGATTAAATTTGTGATTTTCTTGTTCATTGATCGGTACTCTGGAGTATAAGAATTCTCAGATTTTGATGTCGAAGTCAAGAATCGATGAGTTGGAAAAGATGGGTTCTTGTGAATTTGCATTGTGATTGAGCAGTGAAAGAGGACCCACTTAGGTCTCCTCCTGAACAAGAGAAAAGTGGCCATGAGCATGAAAATCTATGTCCAATAGATC
Organism: Hydrangea macrophylla; assembly: GCA_033977485.1. Classification (NCBI taxonomy): domain Eukaryota; kingdom Viridiplantae; phylum Streptophyta; class Magnoliopsida; order Cornales; family Hydrangeaceae; genus Hydrangea; species Hydrangea macrophylla. The sequence goes on along the minus strand of CM066998.1, from coordinate 82,543,546 downwards.
ACTCCATCACTATAGAGAAGCTCTTAGTCGTACCTATAGTTTTTCAGTCTGTCATTTTATTCGGCATTTGAGCGTGAAGAGCGGGAGCATCTGTTTGCTTTGCTCTTGAGTGGACAATTGTTTATGTGGGACTTACTAGTATTCCTTGCATTAAATATTGTTTGACTCCCTAGTTACCTTTTTAAGTAATTAAGTGTTTGTCGAACTAACTCAATTAATTGTAGTATTACATTTTTCACACCACACATTTTTTGCTTAACTCACACCGATGAGTTTTTTTTTTTTTTTTTTGCTGAAAAGGAACCAAACTATATAAAATTTAAGGAGGGAAATCCAAATCCGATTGATGAATATCCTCAAACCCAAACACAAAGGGAGGAATATCATCAATAAGGATGGGCCCCGAGAGGTTACAGTTGTGAGCCCATTGGGCTAAATTGTGAGCTACAAAATTAGCCGATCTGTGAATTTTAGACACGTTCCAAAAGCCTTTAACATGAGACAGCGATCTACGGCAATCCCTAATAATAGAATCAATCACCCAGATTGGGGAGGAATTCCAATCCATCAGTGGGTTGCAGACAAGGAGGGAGTCCCCTTCCACAATAACATTCTCGAATCCTTTGCTTAAGGCAGCCTTTATAGCAAGGGAAGCAGCCTTGGCTTCAGCGATGGTGGGTTCCAGTTCATCAACCTTCCAAACCTGCGCATAACAAGGCCGCGCCTGATCATCAAAGATAATAATGGCCAAGGATGCGGCTGTGGTCCTGATTGCCACATCGAAGTTAACCTTCATCCAGTTTGGCGGAGGTGGAATCCAAATACACGGATCCGGTCTCGGAGGAGGAAGCAGGGATTTTTGGGCAGACCAGTGTTCGGCAGCCATAGACTGAATACGATCAATCCAAACAGGAGCATCAAAAACTAGATTATCGTGGAACATTTTGTTACGAAGTGACCAAATTTTTTCCAAAACAATCGAAGCAAAAATCGTGAATTGGATGGATTCATCAGGAGGGATACCAAGATTTTCTGTCGGGTTAAGCAGTTCCTTAATCCAGTTGTTGAGGCCCAAATAAGCGAAAGTCGAAATGTTGAGGGGCCATTTCGATGAGAGCCAAAAGATCCGAGAGGCAATGCATTCCAGGAACAAGTGCTCTCTATTTTCACTAGCACACCCACAGATGACACAAGCCATGTTGTCAACTTGGAATCGAGTAGCAAGGATATCCACAGTTGGAACAACTTTTGAAGCAAGTTTCCACAGGAAAATTTTATGCCGATCATGAAGCTTGGCATTCCATAACCGATTCCAAATGGGGGAGGGGAGAGCGGAAGAGGCCGAGAACCTAGACCTTTGGTCCATGAGATAAGCGGACTTAACAGAAAAGGATCCCTTACTGTCAGGGGTCCAAATCCATTTGTCACTAGTACGATGCGACGGCATATCGATACGGAGAATGGCATTAAAAGAGTCAGCATTGAAAGTTGCTTGAAGTAGGCCAAGATTCCAACCGCCAGAAATTGGATCCAAAAGCTCCTTAACCGATTGAACATTGGGCCTAGCCCCAATATTGCAGGTTGGCATAAAATTGGGGATGGGGGGAACCCACGGGTCAGTCCACACATTGGTTCCCTCACCACTACCAATAAGTTTGCAAGAGCCTTTCTGAAGAAGAGGGACCGTGGAGATGATACCTTGCCAAACCCACAAAGTGCTAGACTTTTTCCCAGATGCAAAGGAACCTCGTTGGCACTTATATTTACCTTGTAAGAGAGAAATCCAAGGCTTGTTTTCCTCTGACAAGAGCTGCCAACCAATCTTGGAGATGAGAGCAGAATTGTAGTCCTTCATGCGCCGAAAACCCAACCCGCCCAATGATTTAGGCCTGCAAATGAGGTCCCAAGATTTAAGACAGAGACGATTCTTCCCTTCCTGAGAGTGACCCCACCAGAACTTCCGGAAAGCTTTATCCAGGTTGGCACAAATAGAAGCAGACGTAGGTATAGTGGACATGCAATAAACTGGGAGGGCTTGAGCCACAGTTTTGATTAGAGTTCCTCTGCCAGCCTGGGAAAGAAGGGAAGCTTTCCACCCTTGGAGTCTCTTAAGGACTTTTGTGAGCACATCAGCAAAAGCATGGTTCTTGCTGCCATTGAGAGAATGGGGCAAACCCAGATATTTAATGTTTGGGGGGGCTTTCCGAAGACCAGTTTCACGGCAAATAGAATAAGCAACCTCCTGACACATGTTGCGGCTAAATAGAATTTTGGATTTTGCATGACTGATTCTTTTCCCAGACCAATCGCCAAACTTTGAAATACACCGCATAATATAATTGGCTTCGTCCGGTGTAGCTTGGCCAAACACAATCAGATCATCCGCGAAAAGAAGGTGGCTAAAGGATGGGCATTCCCTTCCAACTTTGACACCTTTAATCAACCCAAGATTAGCTTCTCTGTCAATTAGTCTGGAAAGGACATCAGAGCACAAGATGAAAAGGAAGGGAGAGAGTGGGTCTCCTTGGCGGAGCCCTCTCTCGGGGATAATAATCCCTGAAGGAAGACCATTAATGAGCACTGAGAATGAAACAGTTGAGATACACTGAAAAATCCAATTGCGCCAGACTGCGTTGAAACCCAAGCACTTAAGGACTTGAACAAGAAATGTCCATTCAATACGGTCATAGGCCTTTTCCATATCAAATTTGATTGCCATAATGCCTTCCTTGCCTTTCTTTTGTTTCATAGAATGAATGAGTTCATGAGCAATAATGCTATTGTAATGAATAGATCTCCCGGGGACAAAAGCAGCTTGCATTGGAGAGATGATCTTCCCCAAAAGAGGCTTAAGCCGATTAGTAAGGATCTTGGAGATAACTTTGTAAATAACATTACAAAGACTAATAGGTCTGAAATGGTTTACCAATGTAGGATTATCCATTTTTGGGCAGAGGGCGATGTACGTATGATTCAAATTTTTTAAGGAAAGGCCTCCAGAGAAGAAGCTCACCACTGTATCAATAACATCCTGCTTCACAATATTCCAAAAGAATTTGAAAAAGATAGCCGAGAGACCATCGGGACCAGGGGCCTTAGTAGAGCCAATCTGGAACAAAGCACCCTTAATCTCGGCTTCACCTGGGATAAGAGTCAGGTTTTCATTGTCTTCTATAGTAATGCAATTGTGAATTAGCCCTTCCAGATCATTTGGGAACCAAGGCCTATCAGATTTGAACGTGGACTGGAAATGGGAGGTAAAGGCCTTAGATATGACAGTTGGGTCATCCGTCCACCTACCATTATTACATTTGAGGAAATCGATGGCGTTTCTCCTCCTCCGAATAATGGTGGATAAATGGAAGAAGCGCGAGCTGTTATCACCTTTCTTTAGCCAGTTGATCCGCGATTTTTGTTTCCACATGATCTCTTCTCGCTTGAGGTTCTCATCCAGGTCCTCTTTGAGAATAGAAAGTCTGATGGAAACAGACGGAGAGAGGTCAACAGATTGAAGAGCTTCAATCTCCTGCTTAGCCATTCTAATGTTGTTCTGCACTTTACCAAAATGGTTTCTATTCTAGGTGCGTAGCGCAGCTTTCACAGCTTTGAGCTTTTGACAGAGTCTGGATGGCGCAGAACCCCAAGTAGGAGTACATCTCCAGACATGGTCAACGACAAGCGCACAAGAGTTGTCCCGGATCCACATAGCTTCAAACTTGAAGTAGTTGGGAATGCGAGATCGCTCACCAGAAGAGTTAATGATGATTGGAGAGTAGTCAGAGGAAGTGATGGGAAGGTTTCGGACTGTGGCCCTTTGAAACAAATCCCTCCAAGCAATATTGGAAATACCACGATCAAGTCTTTGACGAATATGTGCCTGAGAATGTCTACCGTTATCCCAGGTAAACAAATTCCCTGAGCAGCCCAAATCCACTAAACCAAAATCTTCCAAAAAACTTTGAGACCCCCAGATGAAGAAGAAGGAAAGGTTCTGCCACCCTTTTTTTCAGATTGGTTAACAATACAATTGAAGTCACCAAAGCCCAGCCAAGGGCCACAAGCCGAGCCAGCAAGTTGTTCCATCTTATCCCAAAAGGGAGCTTTTTCTTTCCAGTATGGAGGACCGTACACTGCCGAAAGGACCCAGGGGAGATTGGGGGGGTCTGAGAGAACAGTAGCCGTAATCATATTTTTAGAAGAGCTAGAGGGAGTCAGAGCAACGCCATTGATCCAAGCAAGGCAAAGACCGCCAGACAGAGAGACCGCCGGGACCAAGGAAAAGTTGGGAAACCCAAGTTGATTCAAGAGCAAAGTCATTCGCACATTACAAAGTTTAGTTTCAGATAAGAAAATAACGTTCGGCCGATATTCTCTTATTGCCGCCCGCAGAGTTCTGACCGCCGTGGCCCGGGCAAGGCCACGACAGTTCCAGGAGAGGATTATCATTGGCCGCGAGGGGGCGATCCGCCCTCCTCATCGGCAATTGGGTAAGCTCTGGTGCTATTGAAGGAGTTTGCTATTTGAACAACCACAACTTCTTCATGAAGGGATGAGCTCGCTCCCTGGGAATTCCTATTGGCTTGGGTTCTAGCTAGTTGCTTGAAATTTCTCTTCTGTCTGGCTAGTAGCTGCACTAGCCCAGAGGAAATTCCTTTAATTTGAGGTTGCATGATAGAAGTGACAGTAGGGATCACATTAGTGGTGGGTTGTAGAGAGTAATGGTTGATATCTGGATAGAGGGTTCTGGGGGTTGGAGTTTCAGACTTGGGTTTTTTTGAAATGGAGAGGGAAATCGGTTCAATATAATAGGGTCGTTTCTGGTTTGGAGATTTTCTGAATTAGGCTTGGTTTGGGTAGTTTTCTGGCAGGAGGGAAATAATGGGGGAAGGAATGTTTGGGTTCCAGGTTGGATGGACAGGGGTCGTAGGCATAAAATGATTGGGCTCTTGAGTGGGTAACATTTCAAATGGCCAGCTTATTTTGGTCAGTGGGGTTGAGCTGGACCGTAGATGAGGAATAATATAAGGGCCTGGTAAAATAACGATGGCCTGGTTTTGATTTTGGGCTTGGGTTTTGGGGTAATTGGGTCTAATGGGTTTGGTGGGGCTGACCGGATGGGATTGGGGATGTTGGTTGGTTTGGGATAGGAAATCGTCAGCAAGTACAGGGTGGGACTTGTCTTCCCGCCTCGAGCTACAAACCAGCTGTAGTTCAGACTCTAGGGCAGTGTGATGTAGGCCAGCTTTCCAGGTTGGATTGGTGACAGGTTGCCACGTGGATTTCCCCATGGGATGATGGATATTGTCATCATCCCCGCCAAGCTTGTTCTTCCGGCGATCCAGACATTCCTTTTCCTTTTCTGGTCTATCCCGGCTCCGGTGACCGGCTTGAAAGTGGTTCCCATTGGAGGTTCCCCAATTTTTGGCTCTAGCACGGGCCTGAGAGTCTGCCCTCAGCCAGGGTCCAAACGCCTTTGGCCCATGTCTTGGGTTAGGGAGAGCAGCAGGAGTAGAGTCGGACGCAAAGGAGCAAGCTGTGATCGAATGGTTTAGCCTCCCACACGAGAAGCAGAACTCGGACAATTTCTCATATTTAAATTGAATCCAGGCATCAGGAAGCTTATCCCTTTTCCAGAAAACCCCGTCTTGAGAGGAAGATTGGTATCAATCTCAACTTTGAGGCGCATAACAGTAGCCCAACGAGGGGTTCCAGCCCCATCTCCGCCCAAATCGATGGACTCAACAGACCCAAAGGCCTTACCAATGTGGCGAACGTTCCTCTCAGAAATTTGCTTGGGGGGAAGACCATGGACTTGGACCCAGAAGTGAGTGGCGAATAATCTGAGTTCTTCCAGAATCAGATTTGGGGACCAGGGTTTTAGGACCAAATGGTGCCCCATAACTGACCATGGGGCTTGGATGAGAATTCTTTGACAGTCCCTGGCCGAACCAAAGACAAAGAGGAGGGTATTTGCCTCTAGTTCGGAGATGGATAGCGTTCCTCCTAGATTCCATGCCTTGGTGATCGTGGATTTGGCAGCCTGGACGTTGATCAGTTTCTCAGAAATAATTTTCCCCACTAGGGGAAGGTTGCCTTTTTCAACGCTGGGTCAGAGTCCTCTTCAAGGGAGATGGAGTCAGAATCACAAGACAAATTAGTGGTTTTCGATATTAAGTGGAGTAAATCTTGGGACATCTCTTCCATGGTAGGTAAAGTGGGCCACCCAAAAGCAAAGAGAGTTCAGTAGAGGACAAGGATCAAGAGAATAGAAAGTAATGGATGAATTAAATGACAAGAAGACCAGGACAAAGAAGTGGGTGGGAAAGGAAAAAGGAGATCCAGAATGAAGTCAAGAGAAACCAGAAACCCAATTGGAAAGGGAACGAAACAGTAAGAAATTAAAAAGGGGGGAGTAAAAACGCCTAGTAAGGAGAGGCAAAGAAAATGCTACCAGGAGCGTGGATTGCTTTACTTTGGTCGGCCTATCATTCTTTGAAGGGCATGGATGTGATGCTATCATCTCTACCTACTCACACCGATGAGTTATTTGAAGGTAAACACTTTGAGAACACAGATTCTTACAAGTTCATAAATATTACCATTACAATAAAGTTAAATGGTAACCATATTTTCTTACAACTTTATAAATATTACTATTACAATAAAGATAAAGGGCTACATATTTGTTTAATTTCTCTATAGATCCTAATGATATGTGTGACTTGTGGAAAACTGTGAAAATGTATATTGACCTCCCAATGTTGATTGATCTGAAAAGTATAGTTGTCGCACAGGTCCTTGAAAACTTGGTTGAATTACTCTCTATCAAATTAATATTTCAATAATGATTCAATATACGGTTAAATAATATACAAATAAAAAGTGAAAAAGTCCAAAAATACAAAACCTGTGGATACATATATGGAGGATAGGCCATTGATGGCATTTGATACCCATGTTGACCACCAAAGTTATAAGCCCCATGACATTCATATGAATCATATGATAATACATATGGTGATCCAACTGGCCTCTATAACACAAACACAAACATTTATTTTTTATTAGAGAAAGTAATAAAGAGATTTTAATTAAGTGACGCTATAGTCATCATTACATTCGAACCTGAATGAGTGCATTTACATTTGATGAAGAGCCTCCAATAGATCCATGTGCATTAGAATCTTTTGGAGAATTACTTTTGCTAAAATCTGTAAAATTTATAATAAAATAATTTACTTTGGTTGACAAAAAGTAATACAAACGTGTACTCCCTCTGTCACATTTTATGTGTCCCTCTTGGGGAATCCAACTATTTAAGGAGACAAAAAGAATCTATACCTACTTTCCACAATTGCCCATAATCATTGCACTTTCTTTTTTTGTTTTGTTTTGGTGTTGATTGCAAGGAATGTTATTTTGGGAAACTAAGTGAAATTTGCATACTAATTTTGGAAAGTGGACAACAATTTTGGGACATCACAAAAGGAAAGGGGGACACATTAAATGGGACGGAGAGAGTATAAAATAAATATAATGTATCGAAAAATGCTAATATAAATTTTACTATGGACTAACCTTTTCTTTTGGAGGGTGCTTTGTTTTTTGGGGGTCTAATTTCCAAAGTTTGTTTCTTTTTTTCCCTTTCCTCCGGTTTTTGACTTGATTTTTGGGTCTCTTGGGCCATTTTCCGAAACAATATCACCGCAAGTATCAAAATAATGCTCTTGTTCAATAATTGCCGAATAGCATAATCGCGTCTACACTTTGTATCACAAAAAAAAAACTTATTCTCCATTTTCTTCTTTTTGAAATATTCATTCAAGCACAACGCATCACCCCTCTTAAGAAAATCAACACGATTTTTTTGTACTAAATTGTTGCAATCTGTTAGAATGAAATTCAAATTCTGAGGCCCTCCTGCTTGAGTAGAGAAGTAAGAGAATATTTGTGATTGTTTTAAACCCGACGCATGCATTGTAGTAATCAACAAACCCGACCCTGGACAAAGGCCACCAGGGCCAATGCCTAAGGCCCCCAAAGTCGTTGATTATTTCTAGGGTCCCCCAATACCACTAATATAAAGTCCAATCATAAAAGCACCTAAACTAAAACACACTTTTTATCCTTCCCCAAACAGACCCTAGTCCAAGCACCAACACTATCTTACTGAACTCCTGACTCTTATTTATGGCGTCTAATTCGTGTGTGGTGTGGGGTGTGTGTGTGTGTGTGTGTGTGTGTGTGTGTGTGTGTGTGTGTGTTGGGAGGCTTTATTATAGTTAGATAGGCTTAATTACCCTTACAAAGTTTGGTTCATGTCTCATTTTAATCCTTGTAATTTCAATTGCATCAATTTGGTCCCTAAAGTTTTTAAATAGAAGCAATGTGGTCTGACAGAATTTACTCACATGCTATGTACTATCAGCGTAAAAATAGAACACCACTAATATCACCACTTGCTTATTAGCATAGTTGTGCATAATAGTGGGTGATTTCTATTAAATTTTCTGACAAAATGGGACATTTGAACTACCTTGCTTCTATTTAAAAAATTTAGAGACCAAATCTATGCAATTGAAACTACAGAGACTTAAGTGAGACAGGTCCAAACTTTAGGGCTATGTTTTATATGTAAGCTTAGTTAGATACCTTAGGGCCACTTTAGAAGTTTGCCTAGGGCCCCCGATAACTCACGGCCGGCCCTGGTAATCAATTCTTTTTGTTATGGGTCTATTGTTCGTTGGGACCTCAATAAATGCGAACTTGAGCGAGGAACAGAATCATGATTATGTGCTTCCACAAATTTTGACACAACAGTCATTCTAGACCCCATGAATTTAACCTCAAGTATTGCACTACAACCACATCTCGTTGAATCCCTTAGTTTCTTTGGAGTATTTTTTTTAGTATAGAAACCTTCTCTGTTACAACAAAATTCTCTTCTTGTAATTAGACCACTTCTCTTATCTTTATCTAATCTTTGTTTTCTCACACTAAACCCCCCACAATTCTACCATACGAGTTATAATATTCATATGCTTCATCGAAAGTTTCAAAAGTCATACCTAGTGAAGGGACATTATTGCATACATCTTCATCATCATGTGTAACTTCTATATCTTGTACATTATTCTCAGAAAGTTCTTCTGCTTCACTTGAATATAGATTTCCAACATCTTCATTTTCCATTACAGGGCCGGCCCTGACCATTTGGTGGCCCTAGGCGAGCTCTTCAAGTGAGACCCCTTTGTAACAGACCAATATGGGAGTTCATAGTAGTGACCCCATTTTTTTTTATAAAAAAATTAGAATTATTTACCTATTTTTTTAGGTAAGCTTTTCTGTATAAAAAAATATTACAATTTTTTTTTTCTTTCTTTTTTTTTTACTTTTTTTTTTTTGTGATGTTTTACAATCGTTTTAAAAATTGTGAGATTTGGTGTTGGTAAGAAAAACACTTTTTGTTATTTAATAAGCAAACTAACGAAAAATATGAAGGAAAGAGTAATGCTATGCTTCCCAAATTTTTTGTCTGAAATGATTCCTAAATACATGTGGCGGCAAGACCACCTTCACTAATGGTGGGAGAACTTCAGCATCCTCAAATCAAAATCAGGTGGACCTACTACCACGTGTTTGAGAACCACTTAGGATACAAAATTTGATAAGCAAAGCATTACTCATATTTTAAATATTATTAGTTTTTGATATTATTAATCATGGATGAAACACAAGGGAAAATACCAGAGAATTAATTTTCTCTTTCGATTTCCTTTCTTCTTTTCTCTCCCTCACTAAATCCATGGACCAAATAAAGCCTAATAGTAATAAGGGTTGATTGTTGATTGAAATTGGTAAAGTTTGGTATGATGGTAAAACAATTTGGGTGGGCTAAACTTTTTTTTTTTGGGTGGAGTGGGGTTAAACTAAGAGATGAGATGAAAATGAATTGTACAAATGTTTAGGGTGTGTTGGATTACAGTTGGGCCAATATTTTATATGTAATTATTTTTTCTAAATTGTGGGTTTGTCTTTTGGACAAACAAATTAATTGCACACATTTTTTTTTCTTCAAATTGAGACCTTATAATTTTTCTTGATCAAATTGGGGCCCTAGTTAAACACCAAAAATTGGGGGCCCTAGGCGACCGCCTACGTCGCCTATGCCCAGGGCCTGCCCTGGTCCATTATGTAGTCTCCACTACAAAAAAAATTCATGCACACCGATATTAGAAAGGGAAAATGAAAGAACTAATAAAATTGTTCTAAAACTTTTAAAAAAAAAAGGTGTAATAGCATATGTGTTGTTGGTAGTTAATACAAAAAAATTATCTTAAAATTTTCTACAAAAAAAAAAAAAAAAAAAAAATTCCATGCACACCAATGTTAGAAAAAGAAAATGAAAGAACTACTAAATTTGTTCTAAAACTTCAAAAAAAATGAGTGCAATAGCATTTGTGTTGTTGATAGCTAATACAAAAAAATTAACTTAAAATTTTCTATAAAAAAAATTCCATGCATACCAATATTAGAAAGAGAAAATGAAAGAATTAATAAATTTGTTCTAAAACTTTTTTTTTAAAAAAGGGTGCATATTTGTTGTTGATACAACAAAATTATCTTTAAAAAAATTTCTCAAAAAAAAAAAAAAATTACCTTCAAATATTTGGAAGTTGTAAGAATCTGTGTTCTCAAAGTGTTTACCTTCAAATAGAGTAATACTTGGGGCACAACCAAAGCCACAACCTTTTTTGCACAATCTTCATTTTGTGTCTATCTCTCTCCTAGTGAGCACTGTGGGGTGGCTTTGGTTGTGCCCCAAGTATTACCCCTTTAAATAACCCATCGGTGTGAGTTAAGTTAACAATGTGTTTGGTGAAAAATGTATTACTGCAATTAATTGAGTTTGTTGAACAAACACTTAAAAGGTAACTAGGAAGTCAAACCTTGCGATTTTTTTTTTGAACAAAACATCCTACCACTGTTATGTAACTAGGGAGTCGATACAACATTTAATGCAAGGAATACTAGTGGGTTTCACATAGACACTTGTCCACTCAAGAGCAATCCGTGAGCAAACCGTGAGCTACTTTCCGTGAGCAAAATCGCTCCCAACCTCTGTTGCATACCAGATGGCAAATGGCGGTTAGATTTTGAATTTAGCAGCATTCTTTTTTGGGCAAGTCTATAATGAGCAGTTTCTCATATGAGAAAGTGGGTTTTAATATTTAGATGAGAATCTAGTAATAAATACATCTACAGATTCTTGAGAATCTTATGGTTAGATTCTCATCCAACAGTTAAAATATGTCTTCTCATATAAGAAGCTTCTCACAATTCTTCATAACTTATTATCTGAAATATCTGTTTGATCGATTTTCACGAAATCTTCAAAATTTTTAGAAATTTTCACAAACGTGAAATATGGTTTTAACATTTTGATGATTCCTTGAATATATCCAATAATTATTTTTTTTCCCAAAAGTATGATTTTCACGTCTTCTAGTATAAATAAGATTTTAATTTATGTAATTTTCAACTGTCACAGAAATGGTAGAAATACTAATGAGGGTGAAGATTGAGCATTCAGTCTTCTAAAAACTAGGTAAGGGTAATTGGGTAATTGGGTATATTTTAATAAACCCACCTCTATTGTATTAGTTTCACTAATGATAAATAAATTGAATGGGGGATTTGTTATGACTTAAAAAAGCTCAGGGTGGAAGTGTTAATCTTCAAATGTGAGGGGATAAATGTTCTCTGGTCAAACGACATGGCTGGCAGGTGATATTAACCCTTCTTTAAAAGGGTTTTTAAAGATCCGAAGCATGACTTAGGGGAAAGTTCTAAAGTGGGGCGTGGTAGTTTCGCCCCAGAAAACACTTCTGCACAGTTAGCACAGTGTTGTGCAAACTGTGCCTCTAAAAGTTTGCACAGTATTTTTCCCAACACTGTTTCTGTTTTTTTTTTTTTTTTTTTTTTTTTTTTTAAACTGTGCAAACTGTGAGAGACACATTTTGTATAGCACTGTGCTAACTGTACAAAAGTGCTTTCCTTTCGCACCAACTAGGGCAAAAAATTTCTTGGCCATTGGATGAGTTTAGCTATCATCTCTGAGCAATACCTGGCGAATATAGGTGGTTTTGAATATTGTTTTGTTCCTTCTTACAAATCTTTGGACTTTATTATGCCACATTTGGACTTTATTTACAAACATTTGGACTTTATTAAGTAACATTTGGACTTTATCAAAGAACAATTTGTACCTTGATAAAAAAGATTGACATTTGTTTGCAAATAACTTAGGTATAAAAATAAGCTAAGAAATGTTCAAACCAAGCTACTCAATATGCAATCGTTACCAAGAAAGGTCCAAACATTGCTAAGAAGGGTCCAAACATTACTTAGAAAAGTCCAACCGACAGAGCATTAATTGTGTGTCAGAAGCATTAGTAATGCGTAAGTTTTTTTTCTCATTTTGCACAACATTTACAATGTCCAAACTAAGGTAATAAATGTCCAAACTAAGCTAAGCAAGGTACTAATGTTGCTAAGAAAGGTCCAAATGAAGTCCAATCGATAGAGCATTAATTGCGTGTCAGAAGCATTAATTGCGCGTGAGTTTTTTCTCATTTTGCTCAACAATTATAATGTACAAACTAAGCTAAGAAATGTGCAAACTAAGCTAAGCTAATGTTGCTAAAAAAAGTCCAAACATTGCTTAGAAAAGTCCAAACTTTGATTAGAAAAGTCCAACCAACATGTGGACAATGGTTTCGCCCCCACGTGGAGCGATACTGCCGTGCCACTGTTTAGCATATCCCTGACTGAGGACCCTGACTTAATGGGTGATTGATAACAGAGAGAGAATCTGAAATGAACAATTTCACTGAACAAGAATCAGTCTAAGTCTATATTGAAGGCTAATAGCATATTTTGGTAACACAAGAATACATTAGTGCTAAAGAATGAAGCAAAAAAAATAATTCGAAAGGGATAATTATGTTTTAGTCAATTTTATGTGTCAAATTTAGAAGTTAGTTTACTAGTTTTCAAAAAAAAAAAATTATGTAAAATTAAAAGTTATCAATTATTAAACAACATTCGCAACAACTCTTTATAATATTAGGAGTTACTCTTATAGCTAGGAGCACTCTTCATAATATTTTGGTGCAAGTTCACAATACTATAAACATACAAAGTAGACTGAAATATAAAACAACTCTTCAAAAGTTGTTTTTTCAATTTTTTTATTTTTTAATTATTTATTTATTTTTTTACGATTTTGGAGCAGATTCTCTCTATCTTTGGATAGACCCAATTGGCTTGATTGCTAATTTAGTTTGCTACAATTCATAACCTAAATACTTATTTTTGCAATTGGGTTTCATGTTGATCTACTTTCCAAATGAGAAGTGGGGACATAGAGAGAGAGAGAGATTTGGTAAGTAATTTGTCTTGATCAACACACACTAAGATAATTTATTTAATAGATCATTATGAAAAATATGTTATAATAAAGAGAGAATAAGAGAAGGCAGAAAAGTAATATCAGAATCAAGCAAGCTTTTCTCATTGATATGCTCCCTATTTATAGGGTAAGGTAGGGGTGTGTGAATAAATATCACTTTACAATTAGATCCCTAACCTAATACAAAATGTGGACATCCACACATAAATATATAATATTTACAACACTCCCCCTTGGATGTCCACCATCAAATGATTGTTGCCTCATTAAAACCTTAATTGCTAAGGAAAACCCAGTGGAAAAAATCGAAGCTAAGGAAAAAGAGTACAACGTTCTTCAAGAACTTGGTGGATGCGCATAATGTTGCCTCGTTAAAACCTTGATAAGAGAAAACCCCATGGGAAAAAACTCTAATCAACGGAAAAAGAGTACAACACACCTAAAATTCATTGCATACTTCATGATGCTTCTTTTATGATCACTCCCCCTCATTTAAAGAAAACTTTAGTTAGTCTAATGATTGAGACGACGCATGCCAATTCCATACACCAATTTCTGAAAAGTTGACTTGGGTAATGCCTTAGTAAAGAGATCATCAAGGTTATCTGTAATAACCTGCATTTTCTTGCATTGTTATGTTTAAAATTAAATATACATTGTCTGCTTTCATTCTAATTTCAATTCTTATGTGAAAAATTTATTTCTTGACTAATCTCATAATTGAAATTACTTTTGGGGTCAAAATGCAATTTTCATAAAAACTGGCAAGACCTGTGTTAAATTTCAAATCTGTATTTCAAAACGGTGGAATTATTTCTTTTAAACTCAAACTGTATTTTTATAAAATCAGAAAACTATTTCTAACGTTAAAATGAATTCTCTGTATTTTTGTGATAAACACCGTGTCACGAAAATACCAGTTTAGGTTTAAAACTGTCCACGCAGTGCTAAACTTCCACAGAATTTTGGGAGTGACTGATTGGACAAATTTCTTTATACCCAATTATTATTGCTGATGCTTTTCTTTAGGCCTTGTTTGGCAAATGCTTGTAGTATGTGTGTTGTCCTAATGCCATAAGCTTGAATTCCCAAACACACCTTGACCCACATCAACTCCACCTACCACCTACAATCATCAGTGGAAGCTTTATGTGCAGTGAATACACATCATTCTGCACATTCTTTGTAATTAATGGAGGATAGTGGATAGTGAATGGGATGTTAGGCCAATGTCTCTAAGTGGAGTTTGATTATTTATACACCCAACCACACTACACATTTCTGCACTTCCATCACAGAGAATAATTCAGAATTCACAGAGAGATAAGAGAGTGCAGAGAGTTCTTCAAATTCCATAGAGAGAGAGAAGAGCTCAATCCTCCATAGCCAAGCTTGGAATTTGGAAATTCGTAATTATATTTCTTTCTCAACAATTTCTTCAATCTATATCACAGTGAGTATTCTAAACTCACTTGGAATGTAATTTCATATTTATTTACTGTTAGTTTAGTCTAATTTGCAGAACACCATTTTTTAATTTTCGTATGAAAGCTTGAAGCTCAAAAATGGTAATTTTTCAAACTTAACCAAAATCAATTCTGTGAATTGGGAATGAAAGATCTTAGTCCCAATAAGCTGTGGTTCGAATACTATGGCTTAATTCATCCATATTGCGACGTATCATTGATTTAAAGTTTTGCCACCTCTCGGTTTTACGTGAAATCCGAGAGCTACGATGAAAATTACTTAAAACCGATTACGTATTCGTAATCCTTGTAAGAAAAGGAAGAGATTCATATATTATAAGACATATATAGTTGCAGAATCAAAATGGGTCAAAAAAAGACCCCTGTTTTGCTGAAACAGGGCAGTTCCAGCGGAGAAGATGAAGCCTCTGCTTCATCTCGCGCCATGATCGCGCGCGCGAGAAATCGCGCGAGCGGCCCGCGCGAGCGATCTTTCGCGCGAGCGGACCGCGCGCGTGATCCTGGTTTCCACAGGCAGAGAGAAAAGTTTATATATATAACTGAAAATTAGGCTGGTCGCGCGAGCGAGGGTCGCGCGAGAATCCCTTCGCGCGAGCGATCCGCGCGCGCGACCTTGTTTTTCTCAGGCAGACAGAAAAGATTATAATAATAAAGGAAAATGGGCATATCGCGCGAGCGGCCCGCGCGAGCAAACTTTCGCGCGCGCGGGCGCGAGTTCTGACAGTTTGTAGTTTTTGTCTGTTTTGTGTTTAAGGACTGTTTGGTTCAACTTTTATATACTGTTAAGGTTCTGTTTGGGAAATTTTGTAAATTAGAACTCTTTTTGGTTACATTTGAACGATTAAAACATTGTAGTATGACTTATCAATCCCCGTATGCGTGTTGTTCTTTTAATTCAGTATTTTGCTTAAGTTCAAGTGCATATCATTCATGTGGGGTCAGTCGTACATGCATGTGGGTGTCAGTATGTGTGGAAAAGTGTAATGATAGTGTGGAAAGAGTATGAGTTTTGAGTTGTGGTCGTGGTTGTGGTTGTGGTTGTGGTTGTGGTTGAGATTGTGGAAGAGGGTGTTTTTGAAATGCGAAGGTGGCAAATATGGACACTCCCTGACGCCCATGGAAGCGTTAAAGTGTGTGACGCCGAACTTGGACACTCACTGGCACCCATGGAAGTGCTAAAGTGTGGCCTACGGACACTCCCTGATAACTCGAGTCTGGATACTGTGTGAGGGGTTGCCCCGGTATTTGCATGGCGGTTAGGGTATTCAAAGTGTGAGGCATTGGACACTCTCTGGTACCCCGGACCAAAGTGTGAGGCAAACTGGACACTCCCTGGCGCCCCGTTGCTAAAGTGTGGCTATCTTAGTGTTTCAAAGATACCAGGAGTAGGATAGAGGGTTGTTGGGTTTTGTCGAGAGAAAAGAGTCGGTAAGATGAGATGGTACATCGTTCTCATGCACGGTCACATATGTGTGAATTTATCTTTTAAATAATGTTGTGGTTGTTTTCTAAACAAGCTCTTTATCTTAAATATAAACTTGTGGTTTTAAATGGAAATGGGAAAAAGGTAAATGAGTATGTTTTCCATTCAAAGCTATGTTTTTAATACTCACCAGCTTCTTGAAGCTGACGGCGTTGATGCGTCCTGGACATTCGTGTTCAGGCTTTGTAGGTTATAATCAGGAAGAACCTTATGACTATGCTAATTGAGAAACAACTGCTGAGAAGAGAATTTACTTTTATATGCTTTAAGTTTATGTGCTCTAAGTTATGATTTAGTTTTGTAATAAGGATGACTGTAATAGACTTTAAGTTATTATCTTATTTCAAGGCGGTCTGTGCCTTAGTTGACCCCGTACTATAAGATGTAATAAGTTAGAAAATTTGTATAAGCCCTGGTTGCCCTACTCTGATTAATGGTTTTGTGTTGTTCGACGTTTTGGGACGGAATCGATCCTTCAAACTGTCGCGACCTACGGGTCCATAAAGGAAATTAAACGCTTTCCATATTTATGCTACGTCGGGGCGTGACAGGATTTGGTGGTATCAAAGCCAAAGGTTTTTTCTAGATTAACCAGGCTCAGTTATTCACGCCACAGATTAGTGACATAGGTTACCCTTAAGTTTTACTAAGCTATACAACCAAGTTTCTCTAAGAATAGTCTGATTTACCAAGCTCATATTTACCAAGTTCCAGTTTTAGTTTAGTACGGATTATCCTTAGTTCAGAAACTAAATTCTAGGTTGGTTTTGTCATAGAGATGATTACACGATTGTCTAGTCACATCGACAAGAATGATAGCAGTCGCCATATATTTTCAGACATATCCATTTAGAATTAGCCGAGATGGCCATAACTTATGATGCCCCTACAGACATATAGTAGCCGAGTTTCTAAGGAGTTAAAGCATACCATAGCCTTCATAAATAGCTTAGGCACTGACGAACTTCCTGAGTCAAATCTCGAAACAGTCAGCATGGCCCACCGCCCAGAGTATGGAGAATAAGAATACGACCTCTTTGCTATTAGACAACCCTAATTCGAATACGTGTTTAGATTATATTGTAATACGAGTATGTGATATAGTAATATATACTCCTTTGAAAATTATCTTCATAGTACTATTGCATGCATGTTTCTCATTCTACTATCACTATCATGCATAGAATGGCTGGAAGACCAAGGAGGAACAGAAATTTGATTGAAGGAGCGCCGGAGGCTGCCGATCCCATGGGAATATTTGAAGCTTTCATCAGACGTCTCGAGAGGGTTAGTAATGCGAATGAAAACCAACGAGACCGCCAGACTGGAGATAAGCTGCTGGAGAGATTCCGTGCGCTCAGACCCGAGCAGTTTGCGGGTACCACGGATCCCTGGAAGGCGGAACAATGGTTAAGACAGATGGACCGCATGTTCGAAGCTGTCCAATGCAACGAGATGGATAAAAGAAGATTGGCTACGTTCCAGCTGACCGACGCCGCTGCAGATTGGTGGGACTCGGTCATAGCCACTATCGGAAACACAGCTGCTGTGGGGATGACGTGGACGGCATTCAAAGGGAGATTCCTGGAGAAGTACTTCCCGGCTACGGAGAGGCACAGAAGAGAGAAGGAATTCATGGATCTGACGCAAGGAACCAAGTCGGTGCAAGAGTATACCACACAGTTCGAGAGGCTGTCTCGATTTGCCCCTCACATGGTTGATACTGAGGAGAAGAAGATTCGTAAGTATAATCAAGGGTTGGCACCGCAGATTCGTCGCCTGACTCTCGGCCACCTAGACAAGTCGTTTGAAGGACTAGTCGGCCTGGCTACCGATCTGGAAGAAGATGCCAGAGTGAACTGAAAGCAATTTGAATCCCGACCGCCTCAGAGGGGTAATTTTGGGAATAGACCACCAATGAATCGTACCCAAGGGCAGAAGAGGAATTTCGATGGGAGCAAAAAGGCACAAGCTATTACCTATCCGACTCAACCCCGAGTAGGAGAAGGAAGTAGTGGTGTAAAATGTTTCAACTGTGGCAACCCTGGTCATTTGGCTCGTGATTGTAAGGCACCAAGGCGTGCTGCTCAGCCAGGGATAGTCTGCTTCAACTGTGGTAAACCAGGACACATCAGCAGGTTCTGCACTGCTCCTAAGCAAGTGACTTATGGACAACGAGGACAGACCCATGTGAATGTTGTTATTCCTGATGCCGCTGGATATGACGGAACTGTATATGAAGAAGGAGATCATGGAGAAGCTCAACCTGATCAGCAAGCAGTGGAAGGTACATTGACTCTATTTAACTCCCATGTTAAAGTATTATTTGATACGGGTGCTGCTCTATCATTCATATCTGTTAATACAATTCGAAGATTGGGTATCTTACCTCATCGCTTAGAGAAAGCTTTGAAGGCTACTTCGCCACTAGGAGCTGCAGTCAGATTAGGACACGTGTGCAAGGATTGTCCTCTACGGATAGGAGACCGTGAAATCCCTGCAAGGTTGATCGTCCTATCGATGAAGGAGTTCGACATAATCCTAGGAATGGATTGGCTCTCTCAGAATCAAGTGAAGTTGGATTGTGCGAGGAAGAGAATTACATTCCCCGACAATGAGAATCAACCCTTTGATTTTCAATGTAACCCTTCGGGAGATATGTTCTTCACAAGATGTTTAGCCAACATCGAAGTCGTCAGTACAGAGGTGACAGCGTCATCTATACCTGTAGTCAAGGACTTCGAAGAAGTATTTCAAGACATTTCTGGATTACCGCCCGAGAGAAGTATAGAGTTCTGTATTGAGCTGATACCGGGTACCGTACCGATCACCAAGGTTCCCTACAGAATGGCCCCCGCTGAACTATTGGAATTGAAGGGACAAGTTCAAGAGCTCGAGGACCTAGGTTTTGTACGTCCAAGTACATCGCCTTGGGGAGCACCAGTGTTATTTGTGAAGAAGAAGGACGGGACGCTCAGGCTGTGTATCGACTACAGAGAATTGAATCGAGTGACGATCAAGAACAAGTATCCCTTGCCTCGGATCGACGATTTATTTGATCAACTACAAGGAGCTACGACATTTTCCAAAATAGACCTTAGATCGGGATATCATCAGTTGAGGGTACGGAAGGAAGACATACCTAAGACTGCTTTCAGGACCCGATATGGTCATTATGAATTTCTGGTGATGCCGTTTGGAATGACGAACGCCCCGGCAGTGTTTATGGATCTGATGAACAGAGTGTTCAAGCCTTATTTAGATCAGTTTGTCATCGTCTTTATTGATGATATTTTGATCTATTCTAAGTCAGGAGAAGAACACGAGCAACATCTACGGATTACGATGCAGACGCTTAAGGACCACCACTTGTATGCCAAGTTCAGTAAGTGTGAGTTCTGGTTGCAAGAAGTGAAATTTTTGGGACTCAAGGTGTCATCTCAAGGAATTTCTGTGGATTCGTCCAAGACCGATGCTGTATCCAACTGGGTTAGGCCAAGCAACCCTACAGAAGTTCGGAGTTTTCTTGGACTCGCAGGCTATTACAGGAGATTTGTTGAGGGATTCTCTAAAATAGCTGCACCTTTGACTGGATTGACGAAGAAGAATTTGAAGTTCGAGTGGACAGAGAAGCATGAGCGAGCCTTTCTAGAGTTGAAATAGAGACTCACTACCGCACCAGTACTAGCAATACCCAAGCCTGATGAGAAGTTCACTATCTTTAGTGACGCATCATATCAAGGACTGGGGTGTGTACTTATGCAAGATGGCAGAGTTATAGCCTATGGATCTAGACAGCTGAAGCCGAATGAGTTGAATTATCCCATTTATGATTTGGAGTTGGCAGCAGTGGTATTCGCACTCAAGATTTGGAGACACTATCTCTACGGCGAGAAGTTTGATTTATTCTCCGATCACAAGAGCCTAAAATACTTGTTCACACAGAAAGAGTTGAACATGAGGCAACGTAGATGGATAGAGTTGATCAAAGATTACGACTTCACGTTGGAATACCACCCTGGTAAAGCTAATGTTGTCGCTGATGCTTTGAGTCGGCAGACTCGGGAGACGATCGCCTCCTTAATGGTTAGAGAGTGGCGAGCTTTGGAGACGTTGGCGGAATTCGATGTACAGAGTGCTGAAAGAGGAGAAGGACAACTTTTTGGATGTCTTATCCTACAGCCTGTTCTCATTGACCGCATTATTGAAGCTCAGAAAGAAGATGAGAAATTTCAGACATGGTTCAAGAAGATGTCAGAGAAGGACCCGACAGAATGGAAGGTGGGAATCGATGGAGGGTATCATTGCAGGAATAGATTATGTGTGCCGGATGTTGGAGACCTTAGAAAGGATATCCTGGAAGAAGCACATAAGTCAAGATATACAGTTCACCTAGGAGGAACGAAGATGTATAAAGATTTGAAGAGAAATTTTTGGTGGGAAGGCATGAAGAAGGATGTGGCCGAGTTTGTATCCAAGTGTTTGACGTGTCAGCAAGTCAAGGCCGAACATCAGAGACCCTCAGGATTGTTGCAACCGCTACCTATTCCTGGTTGGAAGTGGGAGCACATTACGATGGATTTTGTAGTAGGATTGCCTCGATCACAGCAGAATCATGACGCCATTTGGGTAATTGTGGATCGATTGACAAAGTCGGCTCATTTTATCGCTTATAGTATGACATACCCGGTGGAAAAGTGTCACACCCCAACCCGCCCCTGCGGGCTAGGACACGTGTAACAAAGCCAAGGACCAAACAATCCTTTTTTTTCAACGTTCCAAAAACCAATATTTTGATTGAAATATCAGGGGTAAAATATCATTTTATCAAATAAATTAATAAAGAGGAATAAAATAAAGTTTTAAAACTGTCAAATGGTACTTGAGCAAAGTTTCCCTCATTATAGCACCTTTCATCCTGTTTTCATAAACTAAAATATTTTTAACCCCTACTGCACTCATTTATTTAAATATTCCAAAACATATCAAAATCCAACTAAATATATATAGATTCATTCTAACAAGTTAAAATCATAGTTTCTAATATATTCTTATACATAAAAACTATAATCATTATACAACCCCCCAACATCTCTAACTTGTAATTTAAAAACAAATAAATAAATAGATAAGATGAATATTATAAAACCCATATGAGCAAACCCAGCCCCGTAGTCTCGATCATTTCTCACTGTGGTATTCATCTGAACCTGCGTGGTCATTAGCCACAAAAATCGAATAAGCTTTCGCTTAGTGAGTACGTGGTGCTAATCATGCAATTGGAGTATTCAATGATTCATAACACCAATTAAACATTCACAACAATAAATGGTCGCAGGCGTGTCAAGTAATCAATCACCATCGTTCTGGACCCCTGATTCCGGGCCAATCTCACTTTTTCCGTCGCATATAGCGAAATCACTCTCATTCATTTGTGACCGTAATCAATTCGTTCATGTGGTCGTCACCACTATCCCCTTTTCTCTGAGGATTTCAACATCTCTCTGTCCCTTATATATGGGCTAACTAATGGTGATTATCACTTGAGACCCTTTGACCCAAATAAGCACATAAGCAACTCAACATGTCAACATGGCAATTTCAACATTTTAGACATGTTAAATAATAAATAATCACATGCTTTTCTACTTAATCATAAATTAAGCATTCTAAGCATTTAATAACAATTAAAAGACATTAAACATCCAATTTTGGGATTAGGACACTCACCTCACAAATAGGTCCCAAATAAGCCTAGAATTCGCAAATTCCTTCGCAAAATTAGCTACTAATGATTCCAATGATGATCCTATACAATTTTGATAAACTAAATATTACCAACTCATTTGGGGCACGAAAAATCTATCGATTAAATTGAAAATGAATTATATCAAAAGGTTAGGCTTACCCACACGAGTCCAAATATGACTCCATATTGTGATTTAAACAACATACTACGAACCTATGGCATCAAGAGGGTCGAAACCCTCACTGCTCTCTCTTTCTCTCGCGGCTCTGTTGCTCTCTGTTTTTTTTTCTTCCTCATTTCTTTCCTTTGCTGTCCTTTTTTTTTTTTTTTTTGTGATTACCTAGCATATATATAAATATTATAATATAAAAATCACCGCCGCCGCCTTAAATCTACAGACACACACACGGATTTGTCTTCAATATTTTTTTTTTACTAATGAGTTAAGTGGAATATTCTTCAAGTTAGGTCTATTTCTATTTACACCCCCAATGTTTCTAAGTTTTATCATAACACCCAAACTAATTATATTGCTACCTCAATATCTAAGTGAATCTATATCTATGTCACGCATGAGTCCCTAACGTAGTCCCAAATATTATATGAAGGCACTAATTAGCCTACTAATTATGTCATGTGTCCAATTACGCTCTCATAAGGGTACCCAAACTCGTCTCATAAATAATCATGAACTAAATAGAATATTAAAACACTGAACATTTTATCAATTAAACAATCATATGGTACCAACATGTATTATAATGCATACATTTACATTTACATGCCTACCATTTATTCACATAAATGGAACTAAATGCAATTTATATTATCCAAACCTCTCTTGGGTCACACTTTCAAATATGTCCCACCTCTAGTGGAACTTTCAACTGTGCCCTTTTATCAAGCACTTTTCACATGGGGTAACTGGAACTTACCCAAATAATCACATGCAATTAATTATACAAATTAATGCATGTAAAATAAATACAACTACCTTTTTTCCGGATACGGGTATTACATCTCTCCCTCCCTTTTAAGAAGTTTGTCCCCAAACTTTTCTTAATTCACGAATCAAATAGATATAAGTAATTCTTCTCAAACCTTTACGGGTTCATCTGCAACAATATGATGATAAAATATATTATACCCACTGGTGTGACCACAATCGTTACTGATTGGTCCCCATTGTTTCAATATTTTCAATTGACATACTGGAATTTCAATCTCACTTGGTTCATCAAGCTATGCCATTTTCTGAAGATAAAACTAATAGAGTATTTCTCTCCCCACAGTAATCATTTCCCCCCAATCATTCTAGAACAAAACTCACTTGCCTTTATCAGATTTCTTCATCATATCTCAGCGTATGATAAAACGTCTCGCAAAAGTTCAGTTCTATTTCCATTGCTTCTTACAAGATTCCAGAACTTCTTTATAATCGACTACTTCCTTCTAGGATGACAAGTGCTAGTACCCATATAATTGCATAATTCTTCTCATATATAGGTCGTTTAATCCCAGCAAATCTGCAGTTTCAATTTGTAACCACGATCTGATTGGATCAACATGTCCACAAATCATATATATGACAATGGCTAATTCCTGTTTATTTTGGCTACCATCGTCATGAAATTTACTACAATAAATATTCAATTTCAGATTGTTGATAATATTAATCACAATAACCCCCACGAACCTTCATTGATTTTGCCCTTATACCACGCATCGTAAAGAATGCTTTACATTTCCCCATTTGAAGACAGCTTTCTCAACATCTTAGTCAAAACTTTTACCTGAAAGAACTTAAATGCCAGATCAATCTTCAAGAAGACTTGTGTTCCTATAACTAATTACTAAGTCATCATTTCAATGAAATGCAATTAGTAGTATCGCAAACCCAATTACCAACGTACTTATACTCAAATCTCATCATATACTTCAATATTTCTTCTGAACCCATTCTCTTGAGCTATCTTTACGCAAAGACATATTTGACCTTGAGATTCTGATACATTTTACTGTAGAGCAAAGCTTAATCACTTTCCTTTCAATACTGTATCACAAATTCCTAAAAACTGAAACTCGAACCAATCTTTAAGTCAACTCTCATTCATATTTTATAATAATGCTGATTGACCTCAATTTATTGTCATCATTCCTTCTCTAATTTATGGAATAAATTTTGGCTTCCAATAGATTTTGAATCTTGACTCAAATCTTTTATGAATAGTCAACGCGCACACCAAACCCTCGTTGATCTCTAATTCGAGCGCCAACAACCCTTTTGTCTTCACCTGATTAATATAAAATTTCAAATTGTAACAATCATGAGTTCCAAGTGTCCTCCGTACCATGTATTCAATAGTCGTTGTATAACTAAATATTTCAAGTCACCACAATTAATATAAACTTCCAGCTCGAGAGAATATTGCTGTCAGGTGCTTAATATAGGAAAAATACCATGAATTCTAAATCTTGTACCAGATAATTCATTTCATGAAATTTCAACCATATGCAGTATATATCACTTTTGCATCAACAAATAACTGAATCTCAGCACAAACCTCTGCAATAATAATATCAGTATTATCATAGATCGATGATCATTTGATTATTGGGAACTTCACTGTAACTGATATAAGTTTTACACGTATTCTTGCACAGAAGAGAAATTTTCATTATATTTTTAATACTACCCAGTCACTCCCATAATTTCAAATTCATGTCACCTTCATAAGTCCCGATTGATTAATTCCCAATGACACCCACAAAATCTCTATCCCTTTAAATCACATATTCCAGAAATATAACTCATCCACCAGATGTTCAACATAAGACAAAGCTTCACAATTGTCAAACTATTCAGATTATTGAATTCACCTGTCTTTCGGTTAACGCTGTCTAAGCCCCAATATATAGAAATCGATATACCCATTTGTCCCCTCTTTGTAGCACTTATAATCAATAAGCAACTAATTTTGTCGTGATAAAACTTGAATATGATCCAATACTCCTCAATATCAAATTTTCTCATGTTTACCCAAGTGTGCAATACCCTTTTAAATGCGTCACTTGTATATAAACAAGATCACTCATTGATCTCCAAGTGTAACCCCAAGCAACAAGCGATTCTCCTTTCCAATGTTGGAATTCTACACAATAATACGTTCGAGGAATACAATACTCACCAGTTATTGTAACTCAATACCTTCTTGAAGATATCCAGAACATCTCTTTTAAAATGAAGTGCTTTATTACCCTGTCATACTCATCTTGTAACCAAGGATATCCCAACACAGTTCCCAAGAAATAAATTGATACTTCTTACAATCCATCAACCAAAATCTTGCACCCGTAACAAACAGTATTAAGAATAATATGTAGAATATCACAAGTTACTTTCAGACATTTTTTTCTTACCCAAGTCATTTGGAATTCATTTCGAAATTTAATATTCCAATTTAAAACCAAAGTAAAAAGTAAAGTACTCATCTGAGCTTCCTAGTCCAATAGAATTCATTTAAAATCTCTCTTCCATAAAATAAAAACATTTACACAACTATCATATAATCAAAGTATTTTTCATTAATAACTCCTTTAAACAACAATTGAAATACCCACATTTGATTAAAATTATTTTCACTAATTTCCCCTTTCTACCCAATTTTGGGTCAAATCCAACCACCTCCTTTTATCAAAATATTTTTAAACACTTCCTGATTTACAATAAATCAGTTTTTTTCCACAAAAGATAATTCAAAATATTTTCTACTCATTTAAACATATATAAACTCACTTAACGTCATTCGAATATCTCAGAAATTTCGAATACATTATTAGTACCTAAATTCAAAATCTGAAAGTTTCTAGTGATATACTAGGATACCTGGCAATTGCTACAGTGCAGTGCAATAGTCAGATCTCGATTACTTACATAT
The DNA here is from genome assembly GCA_033977485.1 of Hydrangea macrophylla. Taxonomy (NCBI): domain Eukaryota; kingdom Viridiplantae; phylum Streptophyta; class Magnoliopsida; order Cornales; family Hydrangeaceae; genus Hydrangea; species Hydrangea macrophylla. The sequence goes on along the minus strand of CM066998.1, from coordinate 82,517,415 downwards.
AAAGTACAAAGAAATAATAAAAAAAAATACTATTACCTGACACACATGGTAGTTGAACAGAGCTTGGAGTGGTTTGGATATCAAAGAGATACTACTTATTAACTTGTAAACCCATTTCAAACTCAGACCTCTGATAGAAAATTTTGATACCCCAATAGCCAGTCAACCCAATTGGTTATTCGTACAACACCACTATTTAGTCTTGATCCCAATCAATCATATCCTTAAGTAGAAAAGAATAATTCATAACCATAGTGACACCCAATCGATAGAAACACAATGGAAAAGTCTGTTACTTTTAGTTGACCCAAAATCTGCTATACATACTGATACGTTGGAGAACCAATCATTATTCAATAATAAGAGAGGCATCCCACGAAATAGAAATAAATAAATTTATGTTGAGAGATTCCTCAACAAGTCAATATAACCCAAATGGAGTTGAGAGATTCCTCAACAACCCAATATAATCCAAATAGAGTTGAGAGATTCCTCAACAACCCATAATAACTCCAGTAACTGGATAAATTCCCAAACATCTTATTACCTCGACAAACCCAATATTTCACCCTCAATCCCAAGAGAATATATAAGGAGCTCGATAAATACTCCCAAAGATCATTACCGAATAAATGGAGAAATAAGAGATGACGATAATACCATATCTACTCATGAGACCCATATAAATCTTAAGAAATCCAGAATTCCCCAAACTATAATATCTGAATACTAGAAGACCCACAGTAATTAAAGAAATCCAGATATCCATTTTCTTGACAGAAAATAAGAGAGAATCTTCACTAATAATAATACCCGATAATATTTGAAAAGAAATCCATACCCACAATCATAACCCCAATACTCAATAACCCTTCATCAAGTCAATACCCTTAATAATATAATACCAGTCAAATCATTTCAGGAGACTAACTCAACTCTTGATTTCTGAACCCAAATTTCACAAATATTCCCAAGCTCAGATTTTCTTACTCAATTCTCAATCCCTCTTTCTAACTGAATTAATTCATCACATGGGAAAATATTCCCCTTTATACTCCATTTTTTTTTCCACAATGAAGCTTCCAACCGTCTCTCCACCTATCATAATATGTAGAATGCATGCAACATGATATGCATGCTCAACAATATTTAAATCACGTGCGTTAAACATGTATGCCTCTACATGTAGCGTATCATGATTATCAGTTTACATTATTTTTTTTTTCTATTTATTTTATTTGATTATTATTATTATTTTTTTTTACGAGTCGTATTCGTCTTTCGTCCCCAAAGGCTCTAACCTATTGCTCTGATACCAAAATCTGTCACACCCCAACCCGCCCCTGCGGGCTAGGACACGTGTAACAAAGCCAAGGACCAAACAATCATTTTTTTTCAACGTTCCAAAAACCAATATTTTGATTGAAATATCAGGGGTAAAATATCATTTTATCAAATAAATTAATAAAGAGGAATAAAATAAAGTTTTAAAACTGTCAAATGGTACTTGAGCAAAGTTTCCCTCATTATAGCACCTTTCATCCTGTTTTCATAAACTAAAACATTTTTAACCCCTACTGCACTCATTTATTTAAATATTCCAAAACATATCAAAATCCAACTAAATATATATAGATTCATTCTAACAAGTTAAAATCATAGTTTCTAATATATTCTTATACATAAAAACTATAATCATTATACAACCCCCCAACATCTCTAACTTGTAATTTAAAAACAAATAAATAAATAGATAAGATGAATATTATAAAACCCATATGAGCAAACCCAGCCCCGTAGTCTCGATCATTTCTCACTGTGGTATTCATCTGAACCTGCGTGGTCATTAGCCACAAAAATCGAATAAGCTTTCGCTTAGTGAGTACGTGGTGCTAATCATGCAATTGGAGTATTCAATGATTCATAACACCAATTAAACATTCACAACAATAAATGGTCGCAGGCGTGTCAAGTAATCAATCACCATCGTTCTGGACCCCTGATTCCGGGCCAATCTCACTTTTTCCGTCGCATATAGCGAAATCACTCTCATTCATTTGTGACCGTAGTCAATTCGTTCATGTGGTCGTCACCACTATCCCCTTTTCTTTGAGGATTTCAACATCTCTCTGTCCCTTATATATGGGCTAACTAATGGTGATTATCACTTGAGACCCTTTGACCCAAATAAGCACATAAGCAACTCAACATGTCAACATGACAATTTCAACATTTTAGACATGTTAAATAATAAATAATCACATGCTTTTCTACTTAATCATAAATTAAGCATTCTAAGCATTTAATAACAATTAAAAGACATTAAACATCCAATTTTGGGATTAGGACACTCACCTCACAAATAGGTCCCAAATAAGCCTAGAATTCGCAAATTCCTTCGCAAAATTAGCTACTAATGATTCCAATGATGATCCTATACAATTTTGATAAACTAAATATTACCAACTCATTTGGGGCACGAAAAATCTATCGATTAAATTGAAAATGAATTATATCAAAAGGTTAGGCTTACCCACACGAGTCCAAATATGACTCCATATTGTGATTTAAACAACATACTACGAACCTATGGCATCAAGAGGGTCGAAACCCTCACTGCTCTCTCTTTCTCTCGCGGCTCTGTTGCTCTCTGTTTTTTTTTCTTCCTCATTTCTTTCCTTTGCTGTCCTTTTTTTTTTTTTTTTTTGTGATTACCTAGCATATATATAAATATTATAATATAAAAATCACCGCCGCCGCCTTAAATCTACAGACACACACACGGATTTGTCTTCAATATTTTTTTTTTTTACTAATGAGTTAAGTGGAATATTCTTCAAGTTAGGTCTATTTCTATTTACACCCCCAATGTTTCTAAGTTTTATCATAACACCCAAACTAATTATATTGCTACCTCAATATCTAAGTGAATCTATATCTATGTCACGCATGAGTCCCTAACGTAGTCCCAAATATTATATGAAGGCACTAATTAGCCTACTAATTATGTCATGTGTCCAATTACGCTCTCATAAGGGTACCCAAACTCGTCTCATAAATAATCATGAACTAAATAGAATATTAAAACACTGAACATTTTATCAATTAAACAATCATATGGTACCAACATGTATTATAATGCATACATTTACATTTACATGCCTACCATTTATTCACATAAATGGAACTAAATGCAATTTATATTATCCAAACCTCTCTTGGGTCACACTTTCAAATATGTCCCACCTCTAGTGGAACTTTCAACTGTGCCCTTTTATCAAGCACTTTTCACATGGGGTAACTGGAACTTACCCAAATAATCACATGCAATTAATTATACAAATTAATGCATGTAAAATAAATACAACTACCTTTTTTCCGGATATGGGTATTACAAAAAGATGAGCCGGATGTACATACAACAAGTAGTACGACTTCACGGTGCACCTGTGTCGATTGTGTCAGACCGTGACGCACGTTTTACTTCTGGATTTTGGGAAAGTCTGCAAGAAGCTATGGGAACTTCGCTCAAGATGAGTACTGCTTTTCATCCTCAGACAGATGGGCAAACTGAGCGTGTTAATCAGATCATGGAAGACATGCTTAGGGCTTGTGTTATCGATTTTGAAGAATCTTGGGAGACACACTTGCCGTTGGTTGAATTTGCCTATAACAACAGCTATCACGCGAGTATCGGTATGGCTCCGTTCGAAGCACTGTACGGACGACCATGTCGTTCTCCATTGTGTTGGGCAGAAGTTGGTGATACAGAGTTGTTGGGACCAGATTTGGTTAGGGAAACCAACGAGAAGATTTCCTTGGTCAAGGAAAGGATGAGAACCGCTCAAAGCCGGTATAAGAGTTATGCTGATCAACGCCGAAAAGATCTGGAGTTTAGTGTTGGAGATCACGTACTCCTTAAGGTTTCACCGACCCGAGGAGTGGTACGTTTTGGTCTCAAAAGAGGGAAACTAGCTCCGAGATTCATCGGACCATTCGAGATTTTGGAACGTGTCGGGAAAGTGGCCTATCAACTGGCGCTACCACCGAAGATGTCTGGGGTTCACAACGTGTTTCACGTGAGTATGTTGAAGAAATACATACGAGATCCCTCGCACGTGGTTAATTATGACGATATTGAGACGAGTCATAACGTTTCTTACAAGGAGAGACCTGTGAAGATTCTGGATCAGAGTATCAAGAAGTTAAGGAATAAGGATATCCCGTTGGTGAAGGTTCAGTGGAATCACCATGACGAGAACGAAGCCTCGTGGGAAGTAGAAGCTGATATGAGGAAGAAGTACCCTGAGTTGTTTCATGACTAGTAAGTCTTGATTTCGGGGACGAAATCCTGTTTAAGGGAGGAAGGGTGTAATAACCTGCATTTTCTTGCATTGTTATGTTTAAAATTAAATATACATTGTCTGCTTTCATTCTAATTTCAATTCTTATGTGAAAAATTTATTTCTTGACTAATCTCATAATTGAAATTACTTTTGGGGTCAAAATGCAATTTTCATAAAAACTGGCAATACCTGTGTTAAATTTCAAATCTGTATTTCAAAACGGTGGAATTATTTCTTTTAAACTCAAACTGTATTTTTATAAAATCAGAAAACTATTTCTAACGTTAAAATGAATTCTCTGTATTTTTGTGATAAACACCGTGTCACGAAAATACCAGTTTAGGTTTAAAACTGTCCACGCAGTGCTAAACTTCCACAGAATTTTGGGATTGACTGATTGGACAAATTTCTTTATACCCAATTATTATTGCTGATGCTTTTCTTTAGGCCTTGTTTGGCAAATGCTTGTAGTATGTGTGTTGTCCTAATGCCATAAGCTTGAATTCCCAAACACACCTTGACCCACATCAACTTCACCTACCACCTACAATCATCAGTGGAAGCTTTATGTGCAGTGGATACACATCATTCTGCACATTCTTTGTAATTAATGGAGGATAGTGGATAGTGAATGGGATGTTAGGCCAATGTCTCTAAGTGGAGTTTGATTATTTATACACCCAACCACACTACACATTTCTGCACTTCCATCACAGAGAATAATTCAGAATTCACAGAGAGATAAGAGAGTACAGAGAGTTCTTCAAATTCCATAGAGAGAGAGAAGAGCTCAATCCTCCATAGCCAAGCTTGGAATTTGGAAATTCGTAATTATATTTCTTTCTCAACAATTTCTTCAATCTATATCACAGTGAGTATTCTAAACTCACTTGGAATGTAATTTCATATTTATTTACTGTTAGTTTAGTCTAATTTGCAGAACACCATTTTTTAATTTTCGTATGAAAGCTTGAAGCTCAAAAATGGTAATTTTTCAAACTTAACCAAAATCAATTCTGTGAATTGGGAATGAAAGATCTTAGTCCCAATAAGCTGTGGTTCGAATACTATGGCTTAATTCATCCATATTGCGACGTATCATTGATTTAAAGTTTTGCCACCTCTCGGTTTTACGTGAAATCCGAGAGCTACGATGAAAATTACTTAAAACCGATTACGTATTCGTAATCCTTGTAAGAAAAGGAAGAGATTCATATATTATAAGACATATATAGTTGCAGAATCAAAATGGGTCAAAAAAAGACCCCTGTTTTGCTGAAACAGGGCAGTTCCAGCGGAGAAGATGAAGCCTCTGCTTCATCTCGCGCCACGATCGCGCGCGCGAGAAATCGCGCGAGCGGCCCGCGCGAGCGATCTTTCGCGCGAGCGGACCGCGCGCGCGATCCTGGTTTCCATAGGCAGAGAGAAAAGTTTATATATATAACTGAAAATTAGGCTGGTCGCGCGAGCGAGGGTCGCGCGAGAATCCCTTCGCGCGAGCGATCCGCGCGCGCGACCTTGTTTTTCTCAGGCAGACAGAAAAGATTATAATAATAAAGGAAAATGGGCATATCGCGCGAGCGACCCGCGCGAGCGAACTTTCGCGCGAGCGGCCCGCGCGCGCGAGTTCTGACAGTTTGTAGTTTTTGTCTGTTTTGTGTTTAAGGACTGTTTGGTTCAACTTTTATATACTGTTAAGGTTCTGTTTGGGAAATTTTGTAAATTAGAACTCTTTTTGGTTACATTTGAACGATTAAAACATTGTAGTATGACTTATCAATCCCCGTATGCGTGTTGTTCTTTTAATTCAGTATTTTGCTTAAGTTCAAGTGCATATCATTCATGTGGGGTCAGTCGTACATGCATGTGGGTGTCAGTATGTGTGGAAAAGTGTAATGATAGTGTGGAAAGAGTATGAGTTTTGAGTTGTGGTTGTGGTTGTGGTTGTGGTTGTGGTTGAGATTGTGGAAGAGGGTGTCTTTGAAATGCGAAGGTGGCAAATATGGACACTCCCTGACGCCCATGGAAGCGTTAAAGTGTGTGACGCCGAACTTGGACACTCACTGGCACCCATGGAAGTGCTAAAGTGTGGCCTACGGACACTCCCTGATAACTCGAGTCTGGATACTGTGTGAGGGGTTGCCCCGGTATTTGCATGGCGGTTAGGGTATTCAAAGTGTGAGGCATTGGACACTCCCTGGTACCCCGGACCAAAGTGTGAGGCAAACTGGACACTCCCTGGCGCCCCGTTGCTAAAGTGTGGCTATCTTAGTGTTTCAAAGATACCAGGAGTAGGATAGAGGGTTGTTGGGTTTTGTCGAGAGAAAAGAGTCGGTAAGATGAGATGGTACATCGTTCTCATACACGGTCACATATGTGTGAATTTATCTTTTAAATAATGTTGTGGTTGTTTTCTAAACAAGCTCTTTATCTTAAATATAAACTTGTGGTTTTAAATGGAAATGGGAAAAAGGTAAATGAGTATGTTTTACATTCAAAGCTATGTTTTTAATACTCACCAGCTTCTTGAAGCTGACAGCGTTGATGCGTCCTGGACATTCGTGTTCAGGCTTTGCAGGTTATAATCAGGAAGAACCTTATGACTATGCTAATTGAGAAACAACTGCTGAGAAGAGAATTTACTTTTATATGCTTTAAGTTTATGTGCTCTAAGTTATGATTTAGTTTTGTAATAAGGATGACTGTAATAGACTTTAAGTTATTATCTTATTTCAAGGCGGTCTGTGCCTTAGTTGACCCCGTACTATAAGATGTAATAAGTTAGAAAATTTGTATAAGCCCTGGTTGCCCTACTCTGATTAATGGTTTTGTGTTGTTCGACGTTTTGGGACGGAATCGATCCTTCAAACTGTCGCGACCTACGGGTCCATAAAGGAAATTAAACGCTTTCCATATTTATGCTACGTCGGGGCGTGACATTATCGCTTGATCGAATCTGTTTGACTTCAATTTCACGATTCTCTTGAAGTTCATGTGTAAGGAAAAATTTGGGTGAAATGTGCTTGATCCGATCTCCCTTCATGAAACCTGCTTGAATTTGAGCAATACATGCAGCATTGTCTTCATAGATTGTAGTCGGCTCATCAACGAGTTAATTGACAACTACTCCGTATATGTTGTACTAATGATCTTAGACAGGCACACTCTCAACTTGCTTCATGAAGTGCTAGAATTTCAGAATAGTTGGAGGACGTGGCTACTAAAGCTTGTTTAGTAGAGCCAAGAAATAGCCGCATTATTGTTCATAAATACATAACCTGTTTGTGAGCGACCCTTATGAGGGTCGAAAAGATAACCTGAATCTGCATAACCAACTAAGTGGGAATGATTAGATAAATCAGATGAATAAAACAAGCACATATTAATGGTCCCAAGAAGGTATCTAAAAATGTGCTTTTATTCTAGCCAATGCCTATAGGTAGGTGCAGAACTAAATCTTGTAAGCAGATTCACAGAAAATGTAATACCTGGTCTTGTACTTTGAGCCAAGTACAATAATTCACGAATAGCACTCATGTATGGTACTTCAGGACCGAGAATTTCTTCATTTTCTTCTTTTGGTCGGTATGGATCTTTCTTGACATCTAGGGACCTGACGGCCATGGGTGTATTTAGTGGATGAGATTTGTCCATATTAAAGCGCTTCAACATCTTTTAAGTATAGCTTGATTGATGAACTAATATTCCACTAGTACTTCTCTCGAGCTGCATGCCGAGACAAAATTTTATTTCCCCAAGGTCCTTCATTTCAAACTCTTTCTTTAAATAGCTAGCAGTTTTCTCAAGCTCTTCTGGAGACCCAATTAGATTTATATCATCCACATGAACTCCTACTATAGCAAATCCAATTGCATATTTCTTTATGAAGACACATGGACAAATAGGATTATTTTAATACCCTTCTTTAGACAAATATTCACTAAGACGGTTGTACCACATTCTTTCGGATTGTTTTAACCCGTACAATGCACATCTTAGTTTGATCGAGTACGTACTTCTTGGTTTTGCTTCAGGCAAAGCCAATCCTTCAGGGATCTGTAGTACCCATAAAATCCGTAGTACTTTATTTATGTAATTTCCTATTTCTAAGTGTGACCTTGTATATTAATTTCATGTTTTAATATTCGTGTTGCTTAATTTAATTATATAGGATATATCATATATTCGCTGTCGCATAATTTTACAACTATAAGTTATAACATACACTTTCGTTGTCACTTAATTACAAATTATATAAATCTGCAGTACTTTATTTATGTATTTTCTAATTTCAAAGCCCGACCTTATATGTTAATATTTTATTTTTAATATAATTAACTGTCACCTAGTATTATAACTATGAATTTTATTATATAGTTTGGAACCGTTATAACCATATATTATAATGTACATTTTTAGTGTCACCTAAATTTAGACCCCCGTGTAATAATATAATCGTATTTTAATATTTGGTTGTCGCTAAATTAATTACTATAGTTTATTTTAATATTTATTGTCATTTAAAAATTATAATTGTATGTTTCGCTGTGGCTTTATTTATCACTATGAATTGTATCACATATTTGTGGTCACCTAATTTATTATTATAAATTATTTAATGTAATCGTCGTCGCTTATTTTTGTAACCATGATTTATATGTAATATTCGGACTGTTGACATTTTCGTTTTAGACCCAGTCATATTAGACTCAAACCGTAAACTCTAGACCCGCACTGATTTACACGCGGACTTGTAGAACTGGTATTACCCAGACTATATAGCACGTGACTCGAGACATGTCAAATCCCCTAAGATTTTCTAAATATTTCCCCCCTCTTTTATCCATTAAACACAACACAACCCCCTTATTAACCAATCACCCCCCTAATACCCCATGGACACACCCTAACACCCGTCCCCCTCACTCAACCTCACCAATCCATCACCCCATCACAATCATTGCCCACCCCCCTTGACCCGTAACCACCACCCCATGCACACACTCACACTCATTTTGTATAATATATGTATGTATGTAGTGTGTATGTGTGTATGTATTATATATGTCATATTTGTACTGTGTGTATTATACACTATATTATATTATAGTGTGTGTTGTGTGTTTATGTAATATATATAGAGAGAGCTGGGAGACCCAACCCAAGAGAGTGAAAGCTAGAGAGAGAGAGGAGAAAAGAAATAAAAACCCAACAACCCCTCATCCCTCACCACCCCACTGGTCCCACACCTCACTACCTCTACACAAACACACCTACAAAACCCACACACAGGCCGCAGAAGAGGAGAGGAAGCAAGAAGAAGAAGGAGAGGGGAGAGAGAAAGAGTCGCGGGAAGCCGAGATAGACGCCGAGGCCGAGACCCAGAAGGTAAAACCATCCCACCTCCCCTTTTATACTTTCTGCACACTCACAGACCTACACACACCACCACACGCAGCCCTGGACAGAGCTTAGAGCTTCGGCGATGGCCGTCGGCCATTAAAGCTCGTACGAGCTCGATTTTTCGACCGTCAAAACCTCACAAAAGTAACGTCAAAATGACTCTAACGACTCCCTTAACACCCTCGATGAATGGCTCGAAGCTTAGACCACATTTGGTCGACCTACGATTAAATTATTCGTTTTTGGTCGTGACTGTTTTTGCCCCCGTACGGACAGACCGTTAAGATTTAGACTTCAAGACCTATACCGTTGGATCGGGCTCGTTGAGGAACTCGATTTCGACATAAAGTTTGCGTATTTTCGTTAGAAAATGAGTGAGTTATGATCGTTTAAAGTTTTGGGTACTTAAATGTAAATATACGTAATATATGTATATATATATATACACACTGCGTGTAAATTCCTGGGAAAGAAGAAGTGGTTTGGGCTAAGGCCCGTTTGGCAATGGAGCTTATGAATAAGATTATGTGTATTGAAAACTTGGGTTGCCACACAAACCTAAGGCTTTATATTATTAATTGTTTTATTAGTTAACCCAAATAATTTATATTATTATTGTTTATATTAGTTTTTATAATATTATTAATTAATATTTTTATATTTTGAAATTATATATTATTTAATTATATATTATACCTATTATTTATTTAGTCATAAATGAATAATAAAGGCTAGTTGATTAAAATAAAAAGATACTAGTTATTGCTTAATGTTTTAAAAATAGTTTTATAGTATTATTAAATAATTTTTAATATTCTGAAAAATGTTATATTTATAGATGTATTATATTCTGAAATTATAATTTATTAGTTATATACTTTACTTATTATTTATTTAGTTTAAATAAATAATAAGAATTATTTTTAAAGGATAATAATTAGGTATTAAATACCTAATGGCCATTTTAAATATGTAAAAAATTATATTAATTATTCTAAGGTCTAATGATCTCGTTTTATAAATTATTTATTATAAAACCCAAACTTTAGTATTTTAATTAATTATAAGGATCCGGTGGTTTATCATTTAATTATTTTAAATACCCAATTCCAAAAGTTATGAGAAAAATCTCACTAACCTATTTTAAGGTCTAGAATTTAATAGAAATGTCTCTAAGGACCGTTTGTCCTTCAAAAATATGTTTTATGATTATGGAACTCCGAAGACTATTATTATATAGATAGGACTTCGATAATTTATAATAAACAATCCGTAACTCAGAGAAATACGCAGTCAGTTTCCAGAGTCTTAGAATAATACCTAGATCATTCCCTTAAAGTTTGGTAACCTTTTGACACCGTCAAAAATACAGCTTACCTGTAGGGCCCATACTGGTATAGAAAACCCAGCCTTTTATGCGACAGACTCCGATTTGAGTCTAGTCGATGTCGTTGGACTTAGAATGACACGTACATCACTACCTTGAGGTTTATACCCTCATTTGGTAAAATTACCATTATACCCCTATCATTAACACATACGCTTCATCACCGTTATTCTATTATACGTTGTAGGATTGTGACTTATCCGCTGTTCGGAGAGTCCTAAGCTGGACAAGACATCCAGGTGAGTGTTTCTAACATCACTCTCAATATACATAATGACTCCTAGAGTATTTGTATGTATGTACCGTTATGCCTTGATGTATACGTGATATATATTATGGAATTGATTGCTATGAGACAAGTATGTTAGATTTTATTATGATATATTGATAAGAAGTAAAAGAAAATAACTATATGTGATAGTCGTAATGAATAATCGATTATGGAACGTTAGTTTGTATGTTTTATATATCAATGCTGATTATATGAGTACGTTGTTATTATTGCTTGGATGACCATATCTAAATATGCAAATGAGAATAAAGAGCATGTTAATGTTTCATTTATATGTTTCACCTAATGTTGTTAAGTTATCAAGAATCATGTAATTGAAGAATCACATCACGGTGTCAGTACATGCAGTCAGTGTCAGTGTCAGTAACTCTGACCAAGTGAGGTCGTGAGTTGAAATGTGGGAGTTAAAACGATTAAGATTCTTGTGTCGTGAGTCATGAGTCGTTATGCTTTGAAAATCATTCAAGACGATAAAGAGATGTGATAAAGGGACAGTATGATTGAGATACTGGATATTATGATTGTAATAGTAAGAGAACAGTTAGAGCTGCTATTGTGCCAGTCGTCCGTGTAATTGTCGAAGATGGTACATGCGTTTGGGTTTAACGCCATACTGCTTAGCAGTTAGTACTCTAATATACTAGTCGTCCGAGTGGGTTGCCGGAGATAGTACACACGTTGTATGGGTTGCCATCGTGTTGTATATCATGGGCTAGTCAGTTACTAATGTACCGTCCTCTGCGGTGGGATTGTCGTGATAGTACACATGGTGTGTGGGTTGCCGCCATGCTTGCCGTTTCGCAGTTAGTATTCTGACGTGCAACTCGTTGGGTGGTGATTCACCAGCAAGGGTATAGACGATCGAGCCAATTCTGCCATCGTGCTATTTGGATTATGAGGCCGTAAGGCGATGTTATTACTATAAGGTCGTAAGGCGACAATGTTACTATAAGACCGTAAGGCAATGTTGTTACTATAAGGCCGTAAGGCGACGACGTTACTATGAGGCCGTAAGGCAGCGACGTTACTATGAGACCGTAAGGCGACGATGTTAAGTATGAAATGAGTATCAGAGTACGCAATGAAAGTGTGGTTTGTATTGTGAAAGCAAGTTCAGAATAAGTTATCGTTGTGGGTTTTATAACCCAATGTTATCGAGTTGCATTGGTTATAGAATTTTATATTCCAGAGTTTGGGTTTGGTTTCATTGAGTATGCATTTACATGCACGAGCATAATGGAAATGAGAAATTGATTAGTACGAATATGTTGTTATGATCACCAGAACTAGACAAACATGTTATGAATTATATTGATCCTGTTATTTGGTTAATAGTAGATGTTTATTAATTGCATCATATGTTAATCGATACCTTTGCTATGTCCGTGTGAGTGATGTCAATCGATAATGGACTAACCGCATCCTAAGATGCAAAGTAATAACGTGAGATGAGTGGTTAGTATATGTATATTGGTGGTGAATATGGTTATGAACGCCCACTCAGCTTTGTTGCAAAGCTGACGGCATATTACGCCTGGACAATCCAATGTCCAGATTTCCTTGCAGGTTGGTCAGAGAACAATTCAGTCTTGAGAGTAAGATGCTAAGGAACACTAGAAGTATAGAGCTAGACTAAAGACCAAAGATAGCCGCCAATCGTGTATTTATAATAGTCTGTTGTATTAGTACTGGAACCTATGATTTGTAATTGTTCAGATTACAGTTTAAGTTACAATTAGCTTTCTCCCCTTTTTTTTTCATATTGTTATAGTGTTAGAGGACAAGACGGCTTTGGAACTCGTCATTCCCTACGGGTCCAGAATTTTCCCTATTTTTGGCTACTCCGGGGCGTGATAGGATCTTTATGTAAATATCTGTGTCTAAGTCCCCATATAGGTATGCAGTTACTACATCCATGAGTCTCATGTCTAGTTTTTCAGAAACTGCGAGACTTATTAAATATATGAATGTGACTGCATCCATAATTGGGGAGTATGTTTCTTTATAATCAATCCCAGGTTTCTGCAAGAAACCTTGTGCTACAAGACGTGCCTTATATCTTGCAATATCATTTTCTCATTCCTTTTTCTCACAAACACCCATTTCAAACCTACCGGATTTACATTCTTTGGTGTTTGTGCTATAGATCCAAATACGCCACGTTTTTCAAGAGATTTCAATTCTACTTGAATTGCTTCTTTCCATTTTGGCCAATCATTTCTTTGTCGACATTCATTTATACTACGTTGTTCAGTATCATCATTTTCATCATTGCCCTTGGATATTTCAGTAGCTACTACATAAGTAACTATGTCATTGATGGCTAATTTCTTTCGCTCCCACACTTCTCCTAAAGATATATGAAATATTGAAATTTCACTATTATCAGCTACTGAGTCTGTCACGCCCCGGAGCAGCATAAATAGAGAAAAATAAATTTCCTTTATGGGTCCATAAGGAATGACAGGTGAAAGTCACTAATAATCCACACCACGCAGTACTAGTCCAAAAGAACAGCAACTGTAAACAACTGAGAATAACACACAGTGTTAACTATTACAAAATATCAGAGTGTGGTCCACAGGATCACAACAGGTCTGGAGACAACAAATGCCCAAGTACCCGTTAACTAAAGGTTTAAACAGAACAACCGTAATGTAATCTAATTATAACATCTTCAGTCTTCAGCTGGCATAAGGATAATCCTCCCTGGCGTAACCATCATCGGTGGGGCCTTCCTCTGGATAATAGTCATCAGTGTACTGGTCATTACCTGCAGAATAAGGGGCAGGATATTCTGGACGGGGAAAGTCCAGGCAATAAAAGGCCGTCAGCTTACTGAGAGCTGAGTGAGCAAAAACTAACGAAGTACCAGTTATCTGAAGTAAACACAAGATGATGAAAACACGGTTTAACATCTTATTATAAAAATAACATTATCTTGTTCCTTTATCCATTCTGGTAAACCGACCCTTATCGTCTTGTTACTCAAATACCGAACTCAACATACTCAGATGTCATGAACAGACTCAATCGTTTAACTCTAGGGATACACCCTTATTCTGTCCATCGCTTTTAAGAGCAATATATCCTGCTCACCGCATGTCATGGACTCCACGTCAGTCTGTCCCAAGCTTTTAAGAACAATGGTCCTGTTCACCGCATTTCAGGGATATAACGTTTCGAACAAGGCATATCAATCTATTGCCACGACTCAACGTCATCTACTAGTGATCCCAGCTCACCGCTTTTAAGAACAATGGTCCTGTTCACCGCTTTTAAGAGCTATCAAAAATCATCCAGTCTATCTTAAGACTTCTTGGTCCAGCTCATCGCTTTTAAGAACCATGTATCCGGTTCACCGCACTTCAGAGCATATCATGACCAATCGTCCATCCACGTACCATTCCCAGAACTTACCAAACCTACTTACATTCCACTCTACATCGACACGTGACAATTCCCAATGTGGCCTGACTACTCGGATTAAAAGAAAACGGATATCAAACTCATATCAGAATCAACGCGTCACCCATGTCTTCATATTCTTTTTATTCATCCATTAACCATAAATCTTTGGTGTCACATTACCCCTGTCTAACCCATAGTCGCATAAGGAAATTCCGAATCAGGAATCGAACAACTAAACCTCTTATATAATAAACAGGCAAAGGAATCCATATTCTGATCATGCCAATCGATTGGGATAGTGATCCAATCGATTGGGTCAAAAATTTATATCAATCGATTGAGAAACATAGCAATCGATTGAACATGTTAATCGATTGGAATCCTATCCAATCGATTGAGATACGTCTGATATCAATCGATTGAGATTATGTCAATCGATTGGTACTACGTCTTCTCCAGCAGATTGCAAAAACAGCGTATATAAACGTAAACTACAAGCTTTATACACGTCTAAGCTCCATAATAACTTGCATAAACATCACATAAAGGGACCAAGTGAGTTATAAACTCACCTAGGGTGCGTTTGGATATGTTTAACCTTGAAACCTCCAAGCTCTCTCTCTTTCTCCTCTTCTCTGTCTCTGTCTTCCCTCTCTGTCTTCTTCTTTCTTCTTTCTTCTTCTTTCTGCTTCTTCTTCTTCTTCCTCCCAGCTGCCGAAGCAGTGTGTGTGTGTATATATGTGTAGATATAGATATATGTATGTATATATGTATATCTCTCAAGAGGTATGTCTCTCTCTCTCTCAATGGTCTAAAAAACAGCCCCAAGGTCAATAAATGAAACATATATATAGAGATATGGGAGTGCCACACGTTTAAACCTCAAGAAAAGAAGAAAACATTTCTCAGCTTATGTCAATCGATTGGGACACAAGTCAATCGATTGACAACAGATATTTATAGTCAATCGATTGGAATGATGTCAATCGATTGGGATGTTGACACGTAATCAATTTTAGTCGGTCTGATGGCAATCGATTGGGAACATGTCAATCGATTGGTATTCAAAAAGTGTCAATCGATTGGGAATATGTCAATCGATTGGTATCCAAATCTCACCAAAGGAAAGGTTAAGGTTATACAAGTATAGAAATGAAATACCAGGTTTTATTAATATACCAAAATACAGGGTATTACATCATCCACCACTCAACAAAAGATTTCGTCCTCGAAATCAAAAGCAACAAGGTCTAAAACAAAAATGGAAACTTCTCGCGCATCTCTGACTCTAGTTCCCACGAAGCTTCTCTTTCATCATGATGCTTCCACTGAATCTTTACTAACGGAATCTCCTTGTTCCTGAGCTTCTTGATTCCTCGATCTAGAATGCGAACAGGTCCTTCGTTGAATGTAACGTTGCTGTTGACTTCGATATCCTCAAAGTTGATCTCGTGCGCTGGGTTGTAAACGCACTTCCTCAGCATACTGATGTGAAAAACGTTGTGCACTCCTGACATCTTTGGTGGCAACGCAAGGCGATAAGCGACTTTCCCAACACGCTCCAGAATCTCGAATGGTCCAATGAAACGTGGCGATAATTTGCCTCTCTTCTGACCAAATCTGACGATTCCTCGAACAGGTGAAACCTTGAGTAGCACGTGATTTCCAACTGCAAATTCTAAGTCTTTGCGTCGTTTGTCAGCATAACTCTTGTGTCGTGTCTGAGCTGTCTTCATCTTCTCACGTACGACTTGAATCTTCTCACTGGTTTCTCGTACAATCTCTGGCCCAAGAAGTTGACTATCTCCGACTTCGGTCCAACATAGCGGCGATCGGCAAGGTCTTCCGTACAAAGCTTCAAATGGCGCCATATCTATGCTCGAATGATAACTATTATTATAGGCGAACTCAATCAGAGGTAAGTGCATCTCCCAAGAACTCTCAAAATCAATGACACAAGCTCGTAACATATCTTCCATCACTTGATTAACTCGTTCCGTCTGTCCATCGGTCTGCGGATGAAAAGCTGAACTCAAGTTCAATGTCGTTCCCATTGCTGTCTGGAGACTCTTCCAGAATTCTGCAATAAAGCGCGAATCTCGGTCTGACACGATAGAAACAGGTATTCCATGTAATCGTACCACGTGTTGTAGATACATTCGGCTCAAACGTTCTACTGAATACGTCATGCTATAGGCGATAAAATGTGCCGTCTTAGTAAGTCGATCCACGATTACCCATACAGCATCGTGATTCTGCTGTGACTTCGGCAATCCTACCACGAAATCCATGGTTATGTGTTCCCATTTCCATTGAGGAATAGGTAACGGCTGTAGCAGTCCAGGTGGTCTCTGATGTTCTGCCTTCACTTGTTTACAAGTAAGACACTGAGCTACATACTCTACCACATCTCTCTTCATTCCTTCCCACCAAAAATTTCTCTTCAGATCCTTGTACATCTTCGTACTTCCGGGATGAATAGTCATTCGTGACTTATGAGCTTCATCCAATATTTTTTTCCGGAGATTTTCTTCGTTAGGTACATAGAGTCTACCTTTACATCGTAAAGCTCCGTCTGTACTAATACTCCAGACTTCTGGTTCCTTGGCTGACATCTTGGCGAACCATAACTTCAAATCCTCTACTGTCTGTTGAGCCTCTATGATACGACTGATCAAAGTCGGTTGTACCATAAGACATCCAAAATGTTGTCCTTTCATTGGTTCCACTGGCTGAAGATCAAATTCAGCAATTTCTTCTAATGCTCTCCATTCTCTAATTAGTAATGCAGCAATCACTAGTCGAGGTTTACGGCTCAAAGCATCTGCTACGACATTTGCTTTACCGGGATGGTATTGCAAAGAAAAGTCATAGTCTTTGAGTAACTCCATCCATCTCCGCTGTCGCATGTTCAACTCCTTTTGAGAGAACAAATACTTCAGACTCTTATGATCGGAAAACAGATCAAACTTTTCTCCGTAGAGATAGTGTCTCCAAATTTTCAATGCAAACACTATTGCTGCTAATTCCAGATCATGCGTAGGATAATTTTTCTCATGTACCTTCAATTGTCTTGATCCATATGCGATAACATTTCCATCTTGCATAAGCACACATCCAAGTCCTTGGTGCGATGCATCACTGTAGATCACATACTTTTCTCCACTCTTAGGTAATGCGAGTACTGGTGCAGAAGTCAATCTCTCTTTTAACTCCTGAAATGCACCCTCATGCTTGTCTGTCCATTCATACTTCGTCTCTTTCCTTGTTAAATTTGTCAAAGGTCCTGCTACCTTGGAAAATCCTTCTACGAATCTCCGGTAATATCCTGCTAATCCAAGAAAACTTCTGACTTCTGTCACATTGGTCGGTCTATTCCAGCTTAAGACTGCATCAATCTTGGATGAGTCCACAGAAATACCATCCTGAGATATAACATGTCCCAAGAATTTGACTTCCTGTAGCCAAAACTCACACTTGCTAAACTTTGCATACAACTTGCTATCTCGAAGTGTCTGCAAGGCAATTTGTAAATGCTCCTTGTGATCTTCTTCTGTCTTTGAGTAGATCAGTATATCATCAATGAACACTATAATGAATTTATCCAGATATAGTCTGAATACTCTATTCATCAAGTCCATAAATACTGCTGGCGCATTCGTCAATCCAAAAGGCATAACTAGAAACTCGTAATGCCCGTACCTCGTCCTGAAAGCAGTCTTCGATACATCCTCTGATCGAACTAACAGCTGGTGATATCCAGAACGTAAATCGATCTTAGAAAAGATCCTTGATCCTTGTATCTGGTCGAACAAATCATCTATCCGAGGAAGTGGATATCTATTCTTGATCGTTACCTTGTTCAACCCCCTGTAGTCTATACAGAGTCGAAGTGTTCCTTCCTTCTTCTTTACAAATATAACTGGTGCTCCCCAAGGTGACGTGCTCGGGCGAACAAATCCTAGATCTTCAAGCTCTTGAACTTGCTTCTTCAGTTCTAACATCTCGGTTGGTGCCATCCTGTATGGAGTCTTAGAAATAGGCAATGTACCAGGTACTAATTCCACACAGAAGTCTATTTCTCTTTTCGGTGGAAGTCCTTTAATATCCTGAAATACATCCTGAAAGTCTCGTACTATAGGAATTTGATCCATCATAAGCTCCGTACTCGTACTAATGATCGTAGCTAAACCACTCGTAAGGAACATGTCGCTTGTCGGTTGACACTGAAATCTGATCGTCGGCTTTCCTCATATTGGAAATACAATCGTTCTAGTAGGGCAATCCAGATTGGCACTGTACTTAGTTAACCAATCCATCCCTAGGATAACATCGAATTCTGACATTGACAGAACTACCAAGTCTGCTGGAAGATTCCTATCTCCCAAAGTCAAAGGGCAATCTCTACACACTCTACTCAACTTAACTGTCACTCCCAATGGTGACACAGCATTCAGTGTTGACTCAAGTGTCTGGGGTTCTAAACCCAACTGGCGTACCATCTCAACAGCAATAAAAGAACGTGCAGCTCCAGTATCAAATAAAGCTTTAACTGGACTATGAAAGAGTACAAGAGTACCTTCCAAATGTTGCTGCTCATTAGCATTAAAGCCTACTTCTCCTGGAATGATAGCATTCATTCTGGTCTGATCAGGAGGTCCTTGGATTCCTTGTACTGGGACTCCGTAGTGTCCTCCTCGTGGTGCACGACAATCCCTGCTCACATGCCCTGGTTTGTTACAGTTACGGCAGACAATATCCGGCCTGCGATTAGGTCTATGGGCAGTGCAGTTCCTTGCAATATGTCCGGGTTTTCCACAGTTATAACATCCTCCACTATTGCTGGGTGGGGCTGTTAGTAATGCCTGTGGCTGTGACCCCTGCTGACGATATTGTTGAGGTCGATTATAACTCTGCTGCGGTTTCCTGGTTCCTTCCCAGGTTCTCTTGTTTCCTTGAAAGTTTTCCCGAGGTCTCCATCCTTGGGTATTTCTCGGTGGTTGATTATGGAAATTCCTCTGTTGAAACCCTCGTGACGACTGAGGTCGATTTATCTGTGGTTGCTGTACTGGATTAGCATCCTTTTCTAATCCTGTAGCAAATCTAACAATTTCCTCATACGACTGGTTCAGATGACCAACCATCATATGTCTGAGGTGGGGGTTCAGTCCTTGGTGAAATCTCTTAACCTTCTTCTGCGGAGTGTCTATCATATGCTGAGCAAATCTGGATAGACGCTCGAACTGTGTTGTGTATTCCCGTACATTCCATCCTCCTTGGATCAAATTGAGAAAGTTCCTTTCCTGTTGATCTCTCTCATCCTCTGGAAAATACTTATCCAAAAATCTGCCTTTGAATGTCTCCCATGACATAGCTCTAGCGGCATCGATCCCAATAGTGGCTTGTTCAGCTTCCCACCAATCTGCGGCGGCATAAGTGAGCTGAAACGTAGCAAGGCGACGTTTCTCTTGTTCGCTACATTCCAATGCTTCAAATATTAACTCCATCTCTCTTATCCATTGTTCTGCTTTCCATGGTTCTGTTAGTCCATCAAACTTTTCGGGACGTAACCCACGAAAATTTGATAACAACTTATCTCCAGTCTGTCTTGGTGGCGGGGGTGCAAGAGGTCTCTGGTGGGTGGAGTGATTATATGTATCCCCCACATGCTCCATCCTCTGCATAAATGCTTCAAAAATTCCGGTTGGGTCCATTCCCTCTGGAATAGGTGCTCCATTACGCGCTTGGTGATTTCTCAAGGGTCCTACCATGATGATAACGAGTATCGCCTATAAGAGACATATTGATCAGCTGAAAGTCTTCTCGTAGAAACGAACTCAAGATAGAACAAGAAACAACAAAACTAACAATTCTACTAAACAACACAACACAACGCAACATCCAAACAATAACAAAAGTACTGCTCGTATATATCAAAAGATGTACCGTATAGTACACACTAGTCAAACTGTGTACCATATGGGACAAGAGTTACAACAACTAAAGTCAGCTAATACTATACAAAGCTATGGTCAATAGCTATCTCTCAAGCTCTCAAAAATCTGGTGGACAACATGTCCTAATATAAACTAACAAAATCTTTATCCTGCAGATCCTGACTCAACGGTCGTCAGCATCTGATCCTGCTGGTGGTGCCTCGTCCTCTGGGTCTATATCCATCTCCTCGAGTGGATCATCCTCAAATGGTGCGACAAGATCTCCGACTACTACCCCTATATCCCAATCCTCAATCATCTCTGCATCATCGTCTTCCATTACATCTGCTATTGCCTGGTTAGCGACATCTACAGCTACTGCGGCAAAACCGTCAGCTATGTCAAGAGCTCCTGCTATAGCTACCTCTCCCATAACAAAATCGGCTGGCTGTGCTATCATCTGAGCTATCCATCCTACTGCCATATCGGCCATGGCTGCCATATGCATAATGGGTCCGGCTGGTATCTGAAGCACAACGGGTACCTCTGGCACAACTATCTCCTCATAGGGCGCATCCTCATCTACTACAATGTCTGCCTCAATATCTTCTGGGTCTGGTACTGGATCCTCTGGCTCGAACTCTGGCTCCTCGGGGTCATCCTCATCATCATCTGCATCGTCTGCATGCTCATCGTCCACTGGGTCCTCGTCATCTATCGGCTCCTCCTCCCCATCTCCGTCCATGTCCTCATCGGGATGCTCATCCTCAGGCTCTAGATCCTCCTCATCCTCAATCGGCTCAGGCTCTGGCTCTGGGACGGGTACTGGTGATGGTGGTGCTGCTGGAGCTGGTGCAACTACGGGCTCTGGTGGACCAGCTACAGTAGCTCTCAACTCAATCTCATCCATCTCAGGCTTACTCAAAACTAGTCGTAACACCTCCTTGCAAATATCTTTGCCAACTCTCGCTAAGTGGTAAGCGTCCATACGCATCTGTGTTGGGTGAGTACTCCCGGTCACATAAAGAGCTCTCCACATGTCCTCCTCCAAATGTCGACTAGCTATCTGGCACACACGCTCACGATAAAACTCCGGGTCAGCTGGCTCCACGGTATCTCCATGGATAATATGTCCTCCATAAGCATCAGTCACAAACTGGTGAAACTCCGGATCCATGCTATCCTGCAAAGGAAACTATCTATCGTCAGGAAGACGAACTTATCTTATACTCATATCTCATCTCAAAGGAATTCTATCATACTAGGACCAGATGGTGTGGAAATACTTAGTGAACAAAAGTATCACAACCTAGAGTACCAAACTCAGGCTCTGATACCAAAAACCCTGTCACGCCCCGGAGCAGCATAAATAGAGAAAAATAAATTTCCTTTATGGGTCCATAAGGAATGACAGGTGAAAGTCACTAATAATCCACACCACGCAGTACTAGTCCAAAAGAACAGCAACTGTAAACAACTGAGAATAACACACAGTGTTAACTATTACAAAATATCAGAGTGTGGTCCACAGGATCACAACAGGTCTGGAGACAACAAATGCCCAAGTACCCGTTAACTAAAGGTTTAAACAGAACAACCGTAATGTAATCTAATTATAACATCTTCAGTCTTCAGCTGGCATAAGGATAATCCTCCCTGGCGTAACCATCATCGGTGGGGCCTTCCTCTGGATAATAGTCATCAGTGTACTGGTCATTACCTGCAGAATAAGGGGCAGGATATTCTGGACGGGGAAAGTCCAGGCAATAAAAGGCCGTCAGCTTACTGAGAGCTGAGTGAGCAAAAACTAACGAAGTACCAGTTATCTGAAGTAAACACAAGATGATGAAAACACGGTTTAACATCTTATTATAAAAATAACATTATCTTGTTCCTTTATCCATTCTGGTAAACCGACCCTTATCGTCTTGTTACTCAAATACCGAACTCAACATACTCAGATGTCATGAACAGACTCAATCGTTTAACTCTAGGGATACACCCTTATTCTGTCCATCGCTTTTAAGAGCAATATATCCTGCTCACCGCATGTCATGGACTCCACGTCAGTCTGTCCCCAGCTTTTAAGAACAATGGTCCTGTTCACCGCATTTCAGGGTTATAACGTTTCGAACAAGGCATATCAATCTATTGCCACGACTCAACGTCATCTACTAGTGATCCCAGCTCACCGCTTTTAAGAACAATGGTCCTGTTCACCGCTTTTAAGAGCTATCAAAAATCATCCAGTCTATCTTAAGACTTCTTGGTCCAGCTCATCGCTTTTAAGAACCATGTATCCGGTTCACCGCACTTCAGAGCATATCATGACCAATCGTCCATCCACGTACCATTCCCAGAACTTACCAAACCTACTTACATTCCACTCTACATCGACACGTGACAATTCCCAATGTGGCCTGACTACTCGGATTAAAAGAAAACGGTTATCAAACTCATATCAGAATCAACGCGTCACCCATGTCTTCATATTCTTTTTATTCATCCATTAACCATAAATCTTTGGTGTCACATTACCCCTGTCTAACCCATAGTCGCATAAGGAAATTCCGAATCAGGAATCGAACAACTAAACCTCTTATATAATAAACAGGCAAAGGAATCCATATTCTGATCATGCCAATCGATTGGGATAGTGATCCAATCGATTGGGTCAAAAGTTTATATCAATCGATTGAGAAACATGGCAATCGATTGAACATGTCAATCGATTGGAATCCTATCCAATCGATTGAGATACGTCTGATATCAATCGATTGAGATTATGTCAATCGATTGGTACTACGTCTTCTCCAGCAGATTGCAAAAACAGCGTATATAAACGTAAACTACAAGCTTTATACACGTCTAAGCTCCATAATAACTTGCATAAACATCACATAAAGGGACCAAGTGAGTTATAAACTCACCTAGGGTGCGTTTGGATATGTTTAACCTTGAAACCTCCAAGCTCTCTCTCTTTCTCCTCTTCTCTGTCTCTGTCTTCCTTCTCTGTCTTCTTCTTTCTTCTTTCTTCTTCTTTCTGCTTCTTCTTCTTCTTCCTCCCAGCTGCCGAAGCAGTGTGTGTGTGTATATATGTGTAGATATAGATATATGTATGTATATATGTATATCTCTCAAGAGGTATGTCTCTCTCTCTCTCAATGGTCTAAAAAACAGCCCCAAGGTCAATAAATGAAACATATATATAGAGATATGGGAGTGCCACACGTTTAAACCTCAAGAAAAGAAGAAAACATTTCTCAGCTTATGTCAATCGATTGGGACACAAGTCAATCGATTGACAACAGATATTTATAGTCAATCGATTGGAATGATGTCAATCGATTGGGATGTTGACACGTAATCAATTTTAGTCGGTCTGATGGCAATCGATTGGGAACATGTCAATCGATTGGTATTCAAAAAGTGTCAATCGATTGGGAATATGTCAATCGATTGGTATCCAAATCTCACCAAAGGAAATGTTAAGGTTATACAAGTATAGAAATGAAATACCAGGTTTTATTAATATACCAAAATACAGGGTATTACAGAGTCATAGTCTCTTCAGGGACTCGTGCCTTGTCTAAGACATTATCTTCCGCGAAGATTTTAGGAAAAGTGGGTTTTTGGTACTTAACTTCTTCTAGAGCGCTATGAACATCTTCTTCTGGAGCTTTATTAGGACATGATTTTTCATTCATTCTCTGCTTCTGGGGAGCTGAATCTTTGGAACCAATAGGTCTGCCATGCTTTTGGCATGCAACAGATTCATTTGTTGCCATATTCAAAGTTCGTCCTACATGGACACTAATTCGAGCGGGTGCATTCATAGCTAGCACATGTGACTTTGTCACTTTAGCTGCATCATTAAATGAATCAGGTAATTGGTTTACAATTTCCTGTAAATGCAATATTCTCCTTACCTCATTATCACATTGAGAAGTTCTTGGATCTAGATGAGACAAAGTGGAAGTAGTCCACGATAATTCATGCCGTTCTTCAGGAACAAGTTGTTTGCTATTTATTTCATTTTCTCCCCCTAACGGCGGGAAGACTGTCTCATCAAAGCAAACCTGGCAGTAAATGCATCACCTCTCAATGGTTCTAGATAACGAATAATAGAAGGTGAGTTAAAACCAACATAAATTCCCAACCGCCATTAGGGATCCATCTTTGTGCATTTTGGGGGTGGTATAGGAAGATGTACTGCACAACCAAATTTTCGCAAGTGTGAAATGTTAGGCTGACAACCTGTCACAAGTTGTGCAGGTGAAAATTGATTATAAGATTGGGTCTAAGTTTAAGTAATATTTCAACATGCAAGATAGCATGTCCCCATGCACTAACAGGGAGTCTAGATTGCATAAGCAAAGGCCTTGCAACAAGTTGAAGGCGTTTAATTAGGGATTTTGCTTTGTGTGTACATGCGGGACAGGATATTCAACATCAATTCCTATGGATGAACAATAGTCATCAAAAATTTGAGAGATGAATTCGGCTGGATTTTCAAGTCGTATAGATTTAATTGGTTGGTCCGAAAAAATGTTCCCTAAGTTTGATAATTTGACTAAGTAATCTGGTAAAGGCAAGATTACGTGTAGAGAATAGGCATACATGTGACCATCTAGTGGAAGCATCTATTAAGACCATGTAATATCTAAATGGGCCACTAGCAGGGTGAATTGGACCACAAATGTCACATTGTATCCTTTGTAAGAAGGGTGGTGACTCAGAAGCAATTTTAAGAAATGATGGTCTAGCAATAAGTTTTCCTTGTGAACAAGGAATACAAAGATGTCCACTAGGCAAAATTAAATGTTGGTTTGCTAGAGTATGTCCATTTGAGTTATCCACTATCTTCTTCAACATTGTAGATCCAGGATGACCCAAATGATCATGCCAAAGAATTAAATTTCTTGGGTCCTTGAGCTTCTGGCTCCCTTTAAGCTTCTGGCTCATAATGGCATGTAATTCAATAATCTCAATTGTTGTGTAATATAATCCCAATGAGAGAATAGAGAATTTTTCTAATGTAAGCTTCTGGCTTCCAACATAAGAAATTATGCATAAAAATTCTTTGTTATCTTCATTTTTAGTTTCAATATGATACCCATTCATGCGTATATCTTTAAAACTTAGCAAGTTTCTTCGAGAACTACTTGAATATAACACATTTTGAATGAATAGGTGAGTACCATTTGGTAACAAAATATGGGTTCTTCCGGAGCCTTCAATAATTTGTGCAGATCCAGCTATAGTAGACACATTTTATTTGTTAAGTTCTAGTGTAGAAAAGAACTTTTGACATTTAAGTATGGTGTAGGTTGTCCCACTATCGACCAGGCATATATCATCCTCGCATTTTTGCATCCCAAAATCCATACCTTAAAAAAATAAATAAAGTAAAGAATAATAAACTATCAGAGATTTTATTCAACGAACAATTAATCAAATAACCCAAATAAAACTTGTCATTTTATTAACTAGAAAATAACCTTTGGACCTTTACTTCGTTTAAATAATAAAAACTGAACTTAACATTGATCAATGATAAAGAGCCAATGTTGTGCAAGAATTAAAAACTCAATAAATAAATGTCCGTTTGGTAACCCTAACACTGTTAGATGACTGCAACACATAATATAAGTATCAATACCATATGTAGCCATTGACCATATTTACAAACAAACGAGATCAAAACATAATATAGTTGCACTGAATCGAATTTAAAAAAAAAATTGATATGGCCTAACCATTGTAGGGTTGTTAAAACTTATAAAGTTAACCCTAGCATGAAAATAATTATTAGATCGAACTTCAGATCCTATTATAAAGATCAGTACTATGGGAGTTTACCTTGATCAAATACCATTCCATGATATCTCAAACATGAAAACACATGATATTGATGTCCAATCATACTATGATCCATAATATATATATACACTATTTCATATAGAACTTCTGGTTCTAGAGATACAAAAATATATATATTATTTAATACAGAACTTCAGATTCTACATTTTATTTTTATTTTGTTAATTATTTTTTTTTATAGAACTTCAGATTCTGATATCCTTCTAATATATACACAAAAATAATATATCTCTCACAGATCTTCAGGTCTGTATTATTTATTTATAGGGAACTTTAGATTGTAATAATTCCATCACAGATCTGCAGGTCTGGATTATATATTTCATATTAAACTTCAGGTTCTAATGTAATTTTCACAAATCTTCTGGTCTGTATCATTTATTTTATTTAGAACTTCAAGTTCTAATACTCACACTACAGATCCGCAAGCCTGCCTTATTTATTTCATATGGAACTTTAGGTTCCAAAATATGCATCATAGATCTTCGAGTCTGAACAATTATTTTATAAGGAACTTCAGGTTCTCATATATATATATATATATATATCACAGATCTTCAGGTCTGCATTATTATTTTATCGAGAACTTCAGGTTCTCATATATATATATATATATATATATTATAGATAAAATATTTCTTTATTTCATATGAAACTTCAGGTTCCAAAATATATATCACAGATCTTCGGGTCTAGATTATTTAATTTATATAGAACTTTAAGTTCTAACATATAGATATATATATATATATACACATATATACCATGGATCTTCTTTGTGTAGAAAATAAAGAAATAAATAATAATCTCAAGATTTAAGATTTCTTACCTGTGGTTTCTCTAAATCGAGGAAGAAGTGAACTAAATTATTTATTACCTTTAATTCTATGTACTGAAGAAGAATGGAAGACTAAACTTCTTTTCAATACTTAGGGTTTTTTTCTTGAGAGATTAGGGTTTTCTTCTTGAGAGACTATCGTGCTGATAACGTGTTATAATAAAGAGAGAATAAGAGAAAGAAGAAAAGTAATATCAGAATCAAGCAAGCTTTTTTCATTGATATGCTCCCTATTTATAGGATAAGGTAGGGTTGTGAATAATTATCACTTTACAATTAGATCCCTAACCTAAAACAAAATGCGGACAGCCACACATAAATATATAATATTATAACAAAATACAAAATATAGCCAACAAAAACATAAATTGTAGTCAATAATGACTTTAGAGTGTGGATATAGGTCCTTTGGAAGAAACCACGTATTTATGTGTCCTTTATTTTTCTCCTTTATTTGTTCTATTCTCTATTTACTCCCCTGTCCCATTTTGTGTGTCCCCTTTCTTTTTGGAATGTCCCAAAATTGTTGTCCACTTTTCTAAATTAGTATGTAAATTTTATTTAGTTTTCCAAATTACCCTTCCTTATAGCCAATACCAAAACAAAATAAAAAAGAAAGTGCAATGATTATGAGCAATTGTGGAAAGTAGTTGTAAATTCTTTTTATCCCTTAGATTCCAAAAAAGGGACACATAAAATAGTACAAAGTGAGTATTTCACTGTACAAAAAAATTTGACTTAGTGTTTGAGCAGGTTCTCCGCTTATCTTCTCTTATTCCCCCCTCGGCGCACTCAACCATGCCTGCAAGCCACTCGGCTGCACCACTAGTCCCTTTGCACCACTTGACCAGGCCTCATGTGATGCCTCTCGACTTGGGGCCCTATGTTATTAGTTCCCTACTTCGGCATCTTGGTATCCCCTCAGTCATGCCTTTAGGCCACTCGGCACCACCGCTCGACTCGCACCACCATCAGCCCCCCTTGGAGCTATTGGCAATTTTGTACGATTGTGTGATAGAACACTCAACGAGTATCACACGTGGATGTTCCAATAGGGACACTTCAACAAGTTTTTGTGTACCAAATTGATAGGGAGTGTTGGAAGATATTGATTGATTGAGATCCCTTACTTAGTCAGGCTTTGATTATTAACATTAACATATGTACAGTGATATAAATCTCAAATATTGTGAAATTTGATTAGTGTCTATCACTTCCCTATAATTTATATGATAAGATTTAACATTCGCCCTATACATAGTTATGTAATCATTATTATGAAAGAATACAAAACATAGCCAACAAGGGCTTTAAAGTGTTAATATAGGTCCTTATGAACAACCACTTAATATCTTTGGATTTCCTTCCTTTTCTCCTTTATTCTATTCTCTTCTCTCTCACTCTTTTTTTTTTTTAAATGGCCATTTGGATTAGCCTTCCTCTGTTTGTGCAATTGTCCTATAAGGTTAATTTGGACATAATTTAATCAAATTGGTTTGATATAGAATATCCTTATTTGATCAAATACATTCCTGTGGTATACCCTCCTTAAGTTAGAGATTGATATAAATTGTTGGACTCTATATCTCTAACCAGTGACTTAATTTAGTATCAGTGCCTTGATCTTGGAAGATCTTGACTTCAAGTCTCCATTCGTGTTCATCTTTGTAATCCATCTTCATTATGATGGAGTGTTGTGTGTCACGTGAGTGAGGGCTAGTGGGTAGTGACTTATTTCAACAGCAGATTGCAGGATGAAAAATGGTGACCACAAGGATAAAGTATGTAGAACAAATTATGTCTTAGCAAAAAAAAAAAATGTAGAACAAATTATGAATTCTTTAAGAAAACCACGTCCCCCCCTACCCCCCCCCCCCCAAAAAAAAAAAAAAAAAAAAAAAAAAAAACAATGTAAGTTATGATAAAGCCAAACTGCAATGGAAAAGAGGGATGGTGGTATGTGGTACCACCGATTATTACCATAGCATGCAGTACAACTGTTAAAACATATGAAATCCAAATTTGGGGAAGCATAGCATTACTCTTATGTGAAATACTGTCACACTTGAAAATTAGAATACATACAGTGTTCAAATACTTGATTTGATTGAATAATCAAAACGGACTTTATTTGTTATTGATACTAATTTAAGAAAGGTCAAACCCACTGCACGAAACTCCCACCAATGCAGATGAGTTAGATGTACAAAACCACACGAAGAGACTATTTCAATGTTCCGTAACCATGATACCAAAGTCACAGTGGAGCAAATTTAACTTCACCCTAATAGAATATATTTCTGCTCAAACTGCCTTTCAACCCAAACATGGTCTATCGATCAACACTTTTTTCTCGAAAGAAACATAAAATTTCAATACAACAAATGTACTTCTCTATTTCAAATTAGTAGAATGTAATTACTACAACACAATAGCTTGCGGATAACAACCACTAACCTCCATCTTCAAAGAACCCCAAACTTGCTTGCATCTTTCCCAACGCGCTTGCAGTCGAGCAAGAAATGCCTCTGCCCATGGTTCGCTGCTCCCTTCCATGCTCAGTTCCAAAGGAACTGAAAAGCTGCTCCAAGAATTTTTGACATAAATAAACCATATTAGACATGTCGTTTGTGACTAATGACAACGATTATGTAGATTCTCACCTCTTGTGGAGCCTATAAACCAACATTCCACGGTGTAAACAACCTTCAACAAGTATCAAAGTGCACTCAGCATAAATTCTTTTCTTTCTTTTTTTGGCTAAAAAATATTTTAGTACCCTCTAATTTTAGCAAAGTTTCACTTTGGACCTGCAGTTCCAATTGCATCACTTTGGTCCCTGAATTTTCAAAATTGTTTCAATATGGGACATGTGGCTAACTCCGTCAGCGAAAATTGACAGGTTGCTATTGGAAATGCAGGCCAAGTGAGTGCTTACGTCGATTTTCGCTGGCTGAGTTACCAATTGGAAACCTAGCACCAGTAGGGGTGTTGCAAGCCTTGAACCAACCAGCCAAACCTGCCTCCTAAGTTTAAGTTTTGGGTTGAGTTAGTCAACTAGTTTATATAATGGGTCAGGTTGGATTTAAGTTTTCCAAGTTATATTCACAGACTCACAGTATTAAACTTCATTAACAATTTGTTTAGACTTAATACACTAAATTGGAAGAGTATAATGGAGAACATAATTCACGTCACTGACCCAAAATAGTATGGAACGAAGCTTTGTTGAGTTGCTAACACAATGTATTAGAATCTTACAATCATTTGCTAATATATTTATAGACAATTTTTTCATTACAATTGTAACCTATGAAGCAGGGACACGGACACATTGACACGACAAAATCCTAAAAATTTGCACGCAGTGACGTGTTCGTGTGTCAGACACAACACGACACGTGACACATTACCTTCTTAGAAGTGTCGATGCTTCCTAGATTGCAACACTATTATTGATAAGTAAAAGCAAATGTAAGCAATACAATAAATGCCCAGACAACCACAAGTTTAAGAGCCTTGCTACAGCTAGTGATAATATTGAATATTATAGATTCTTTTACGTATGAATTTTAATTTTTGCTCTAAAGTCATAATAAAAAGTAAAACTGGTCATGACCGGGTTCATGTAATTTCACACGGATCAGATCATATTTTGGGTTTTATGGACCATTTACTAAATGAGTCCAACTTCAAGTTGACTGTTATTTGTAGTTATAGATGGTAAAGCAGACACAACCAGACCCAATGTCACCCCTAGTCGTCGGGTCAATTCTTCAACTGCCATGTTTATGCCCAAGAAATGACCTGATGAGTACATGTTCTTTAAAACATTTTAAACCATGAAATAAGGAGTGATATAATTCATTTTCTTCCCTTTGCAACCACTAGAAATTTTTTACTCTATTGGTATAAACTATAAAGCCTTCAACTCAAACAATATCCCTTCTATGTTTCTCTCTCTATGAGCTGAAAAGATATCAACTGAAGACTATTTGATGAAAGAGTGTCACCTCATTAGTTCTTCTTGCTGAAATCCTTTATTTAAGGCATCGTTCCTACAACATTGTTTCAGAACCAACAGCCATTAAAAATGATAAAACTACTTCAAAGAATGTACTTGCAACAAAGACATATTTAATGAGCACCAGCATGTGATATACTTAATGATCAGGAGATTAAAAACCACACGTTTGGCGGACAACAAAACAGCTTTTTCGAGACTGCAATAGAAATTTTTTTCTCGAAATAAGACTTCGAAAAAATATTTTTCACCGACTCTTTTATTGTTGAATTAAAATTGCTTCGAAATAAGTGTTGCCAAGAAGAAAACAATTATTCCAATAGACTTGATTCAACAGGTCATTAAAATCTACTCAGTAACCATTAGAGGTCATTTCCAAATTTTAACTTAGTTAAAAAAAAAATCCCGATAACTGACTTGGAAAAACTAACCTGCGGACTAAAACTTTGAAAAGATGGAGAGACTTGGTGGAAAGATTATATACGGCATCAGCAATATGCTCCTTGCCGAACAAGTACACTACTGGATACCCAAGAAGCCATCTGCAGAAAGATAACCAGACATACGGCAAAAGTTAAATGACCTTAAAGTAAATCAAATGCAATTTCACTGCACATCTATAGATGATCCCAGCAGCTCTAAAGGTAAATGTAGCCTCAAGACACAAGATGTAGCTAGAAACTAGAAAAACTTCAATGTATCTTTCTCCCAAGCTTTAGGGGCAGTGTGGGAAGGGTTGCACATTAGTTAATTGGTTCTATATATATTCATATGTTTTTTTGTAAATGTGCCTTCATTGCGTAGGAGGTAGGACTTTGTACTCTATTGTTAAAGGTGCACATAAGGCTCACGCGGGCTCAGGCACACGCGGGCACGGTCTTTGTGCTTCAACTTGCTCTAGGTGAGGCCCCGTCAAACAGGCCATGCCTAGGCGCTCTTTTCTTGTGCTTTTTCATAAAAGCGCAAGGCGCAAATCTCGCACCTCAATAAAATATTATTCATCAATAACTATTCTGTGGAGCATCATAGAAAAACTTGCTAATTGGCCAATTGAGCTAACAGGTCAAAATGTACATTAATTTGGTGTTTTAGCAATTTTTATGCATATGTTAATTGTTGAAAGCTTTATATTTATTATATTTGCTCAAGAATATTTACTTTATAAGTTTTCTTAAAGTGTGCCTTACTTTGCTCAGACCAACGTTTTTCTTTGAACTTTGGGACTAAACTCTGGGAAGCATTTGCGCCCAAGTGCACCTTGCACCTTGCGCCTTTAATCACTAAGACCCTGTACATGATCTAAAATCACCCTTAAAACAGGTCTTTTGTCAAACTATGTGGTTTAAATAAGAAGCATAACTCCAAACAGGCCCTTAGGGCATCTGTGAGAAGATTAAGAGGAGAAATCAATAAAATTATCGACCACATATGGCACTACTACTACACTTCACTCTAGACGTACCAAACAAATAAGAACATGGAGAATCAATTGCTCACAATCTCTTAAAAGAAGAAACACTCCCTACCAACATTGGGAATTCAACTTTCTCATGGTCAACGGATCAAATGATTCAACTAGAATAAACAGCAACCTATAGGAAAATTGTTGCAAATCAAGTCTGAAGTAATCAAACAGGATGCTAATATTTTAAGTTGATCCTGGTTAACTTTTTCTGCAGAAAAAACGAATAACTAAATAAATAAATAAACAAGACTACATTACGCAGTTCCAATTTCCAAATAAAACCCTAGGGTTTGTGTCAAATATAGGCCATATGGAATCTACGTCAACAATGGAACGTAGCTAAGACTGTACGTATAACCTTATCAGTCCAACAACTGTAAGTTTCAAACGTGAAAACCCAAGCAGTTAACAATTCTAGAAACTCAACAATCTAAATGGCTAAGGCTTTACATCATGCTATACAGAAAAAGTATAAGAACTTGGTTTACACTGGTAATTCAAGTACAATACTTCATTTCCAGGGTGCATTCTTTAATTTCCAAGTTTCCAGTCACACCTTAACGTCCTAGACTGATGTATTCTGCTAGAAGACTACATGATTATCTACATATTAATGATCAGTCGAAGGGCAAGTATATTTAGATAATGCTGGAGTATTTTTAGTTTTTATGACTTAAATGGATTTCGTTCAAGCATTTGAGTTGTATTAGATTCTTCTTATTTGGCTAGGAGTAGTTTTAGATGATGGTCATCACTTTTAATGTTTTCTTAGCTCATCAATAGCCTTTGTTATTTGTTCTAAAAAGTTTGAGAGGTGAATGTCTGAAAATCTTTGGAAGGGCTTTGAGCGCTCTCTCCCCCCCTTGTTTCTTTCTCTCCCTCCAGTTACTGTATTGGAATTTTTTTTTTCTCTCCTCTCTTTCTAGTTCCTGGATCGGAACATCTTCATCTCTCCTCTCTCCCTAGTTCCTGCAATGGAACATCTTCTTCTCCCTCTCTCTAGTTCCTGGATTGGAATGCTTACCCCTCTCTTTTCTACAAATTTCATCATATAAATTAAAAGAAAATCAGCAAGTTATATTTATCCATCATTTGTTCGTCAGAAATTCTCGGAAAATCTTAGTTTCATCATAGAGGTCGGAGGGTTCACAAGACGAATGGAGCCATTATTCACCAGCACAAACTCAATATGTACCAGAATATTTTGGACCAAAACAATGCATTTATCATGAGGGATTAGCAGATAGTTACCCGTTTAGGGTTGGTATTGTGACCAGAGTTTCCTGCATACAACTACTGAGATCAATAAACTCCGAAGACTGAGAAGCACTTAGCTCACTGTTCATTCCATCAGCAGGAAAGACCACAGAAAACATCTTCTGAACAGATACAAGTTGCATTGCTACCGAGCTTTTATCGGCTTGTGTTATCATCTGGACTAAAGATAAACATAAGGGTATAAAAATCAAAAGAGAGTACAAGATTGAGCTTTAAGAACATCAAGGCCTTCCATGAGTAACAACCTTTGGAGGATCATCTTCGAGGTCCACAAAAAGCAATTCTGTCTCCGAGTTTACACTGGCCTTCACAAGCTCCCTAAGCCCTCCGATATGTATCAAATATATCATGTCTTCTATAACCATGACTCGCAGATGCTCAAAATTGGAGGACTCCTGAAAGTCAAGCTTTTTCTTTAAAAGTAAAATTTTCAAGAAATAATGTGAACATTGATAAGCTATGTAGCACCAACACTTCAATTTGGGTTACGTGTCGGTGGTGTCCAATAATATGGACATTGATAACAGTACAAGTATAACATGAGAATGAATCTATGCGTCACAAAATTCTAACCAGAAAGAGCAAGGAAATTTGTCGTTGATATTTAATAGACGATGTACATTTTGCCATAATCTCATGGACCTTGAACTTCACTTACAACTGAAATGTCACCCATTAGGAATCAATCCGCGAACAAGGATAAATATAAAAGGGAACAACTTAAAATTTAAAGAACTCACAAGAGTGTTAAAAGAACTATGCTATAACATCTCAACTTATGATAGACTGCAAAAAGCAATTATGAGTTATCAAACCTTTTGGCAAAGCTTGAGAAGCGCACATAGTCGGTCTTGCAATTCAGGCATCTTTCCACCATAGTCCACCATTATAACTGGCCTCATCCCCATGCACAAGGCCAACATATCTAAACAATTACATGCCATGTATCACAATCCACAATCCATATGATACAAAATTCTAGCTACTAAGTACCAAATAGATTTCAAAATTTTGTATACTGACATAATAATTGCAAATGTCGAATTTCAAACCCCACACCCACACCCTCCCCCCCCCCCCCCCCCCCCCCCGCGGCTAGTTTGGAGGCATTCCACCCTCTAATCCTTTCACCCCCATGTAATCCCTTCTTAGATACAACAAGCAATAGCAAGAAGTTGCACCAAATGGGTGATTCAAACCCAAGACCTCTAATGTAATAGCGCCTTCGCCCTCTCAGACATTGAGATTGTTCCTCCATTTAAATTTTAACAAACTAATGCAAACCCTATTTTCCAAATCCAAGTTATTCATATTGTTGAGATTGTCTGTCCCACATCGGGACTTATAACCTAGCTACTCAATATATAAGTTCAAGGGGCCACTCCACCCATTGCCAATTGGTTTTGGGTTGGATGCCCCAATTTAACATGGTATCAGAGCAGGTTATTGTTGGACCAATTTGTCCACGTGTGCTCCACGTCACCCTATCTACGTAATCCACGTGTTTGGCTCTCAGTCATGCCACACGTGAGGGGGCGTGTTGAGATTGTCGGTCCTACATCGGGGAATTATAACCTAACTACTCAATATATAAGTTCAAGGGCCACTCCACCCATTGCCAATTGGTTTTGGGTAAGATGCCCCAATTTAACACATATTGCTGACAAAAAATTTGGAAAAAAAATAATATCATGTCTTTAGCATTTTAGACCTCCTAGCATCGCCACTAAGCTGAGTCATACAATCATCTAAGTTGGTCAAGTTGAACATCTTTTCTTGGACAACACGAGCAAATACAAAATCTTTCAGATTGTTATCAACTTGAATAAATTCAATCATTTATAGATCATATATACAATAATCACAAAAACATGTGTGTGTGTGTGTGTGTGAGAGAGAGAGAGAGAGAGAGAGAGAGAGAGAGAGGGAGAGAGAGAGAGAGAGAGAGAGTGGACCAAGAAGTGGAATTGGCAATCAAAATTGAAAGAAACATCAAAATTTAAAGTCATGGGTACAGATTAAGTAAACAGTCACAGTGGAAATGGATAGAGAGAGAATTGAGAAAATAGGGGTAAAACTGAAACAAACCTGTGTCAAGCCGACGCTTTGAAGCAGATTTGAGTCTCCATTTTGTTTGAAAAAGAGAGGTTTCTAAAACCTTCAATACCTCCCCAAAATCAGTAACCTCCATTGTATTGAATGACGTCCAAAATAACTTCCAGCCTTTGTATCCCTCTTTTGCTGTGTGCTTAGATCACATGTTCACCATGTGGCAGTAATTTGATTAGTTGATTTTGGAGTGGTTCAACATTGTTTAAGAGATCTCACCATCACATGTGTTAGACAAAGCTTTTTGGGAATTTTTTTGAAAAGCATAGTGTCACTCTTTTGTCAAAATGAGTATTGTTATATTTTTCAAATTTTGAATCACAAATTATAGCAATGGATTCATTGGAGTGATCTTATCATAATTAAAGGTGGACTCACTGTCCGTGTATTTGGGAAGTATTTGAGATTTAAAAATTAGAAAGTATAATATTACTCTTTGTCAAATACATTAGGATCATAATTGATTTTGATAAGAGAACGAATTTGCTCATCTCACATAAGTTACTTACGTGCTATGTACCGTCATGCTTTTTTATGGACAAAAATGGAGCACTATTAATCTCCTCATACGCTTATCAATGTAATTGTGAATAGGAGTAGGAGGATTTAATCATATTTTTTTGGGACAAAATGTGTCATTTGGACGAAATTGCTTCAATTAAAAAATTTTAGGGATCAAAATAATACAAATGAAACCATATGGGCTAAATGAGATAGAGACTAAACTTTCAAAAATATATTTTATATTTGAGTAATGTATTGTAAATAAGGTGGCATAATTGGTAAGTTTTAAATATAGAGACTTGATCCAATTAAGTTTTCACTAGTCATGGACTTTTGACCAATAAAAAAAAGCGGAATGTCTTTTAAACTCAATTAATAAACAATGAGGGATTTTTCATTAAATTTCTAATCATTTAATTAGATCAAAAAAATTATGAGGAAATGGTTAAAATGATTGGGAAATTAGAGTTTAGTCTGGTTAAGAGTACTTTGTAAAATGAGATCCAATAAGAAAAATATTTTAGTGAAAAAGCCCCTCATATATAAAACTAGACAAAAAATTCCAATGACTTGTGAAATTTTATTGTGAAAGTTCACTAAATTTTCTATTCTGAAAGGTTAGTAAAATTTCATAACTCGTAGGAATTTTTGTTTAGAGATAGATTTTATTCTATAAACGGCTTGATCTTAGGGGTTTTTTTATCAAAAAAGTTTCAATTCTGTCATTTGACCAATAAGATTTAAGAGGTTACAACTCGTTTATAATCATCTTTGTATCTCTCATAAGTGGCACTAGCTCATTAAAATTTAACAGGAGCCTACAATATCATTTAAAAAATAAAATATAAATATGGTTGTAAGTGAGTTGTAGTATTGAAAATTTAATACTAAATTTCTATAAAAGGATTTGTGATGATAATAAATATTAAATAGTAATTTATAGAATAATAATGGTGGAGTATTACTTTTCTCAGTTTCTGTAAAAAGAGCACGAAGCTAGTTGGAAATTGGAATACTTTTCTTCTTATGATGATGATTTTTGTAATTTCTCTCCTTATAACTTCTCTTCCCATTTTTTCCATTATAACTTCACGGACCAACCCCCGCAAACGCCGGAGTCCCAGATCTGTTCGCCGGAAACTCATCGGAGTTCACGCCGTATTCACAACATTCCTTCGCAGAAGAGGGCACTCACTGAACATTGCAGATTGGTAATGCGTTCAAACTTCATTTACTACTTTGTATCCTTCAAACCTCTCTCTCTCTCTCTCTCTCTCTCTCTCTCTCTCTCTCTCTCTCTCTCTCCTGTATTTACATTTTTTGGATTGAGAGAGACACACACACACAAATGTAAATGTGGATCTCTTTTAATTACAGATATATGAGAGTTTTATGCTATACTATTCAAGATTTGAGATTCAATTATATATATACATATACGTATACTTGCTAGTCTCTTTTAATTACAGATCCAGAAACCTCTCTCTCCCTCAAAGTGTGGTCTTTGGGGCTTCTACAGAGCTTTGTGCTATGATTTTTGAGTTTTGAGATTGAAAATGCATTGCCTCAATTGGTTCATTTTTATTTTCAGAGAGCTGTTTTTAGGGTTGTTTGAGTGATTAAATATTATGTCTAATTCAAAGCTTTAAGAAACCTTAGGGTCACATACCATG
Source organism: Hydrangea macrophylla (assembly GCA_033977485.1). Taxonomy (NCBI): domain Eukaryota; kingdom Viridiplantae; phylum Streptophyta; class Magnoliopsida; order Cornales; family Hydrangeaceae; genus Hydrangea; species Hydrangea macrophylla. The sequence continues at coordinate 82,478,866 of CM066998.1, read as the reverse complement.
TGAAAAAAAACATATCTTGTATGTTATATTTGATAGAAATTGATTATGAGATTGATCTGCGGCCATTGCAATCTGTTCAGGTTGAGAAATTTGATCCTAAGCCAAATGGGTTTATCGGCAGAACCTCTATGAATTATGTTCATTTAGTGGTTTTTGGCTGGTATTCTTGAAAAGTATGAGATGGAAAATAAAAAAACCTTTGCAAAGGAAGCTTTTACGTCATTTTATTTTATTCTTTGTGGAGAACCAACCAGATGTTAAGAAAGATGACGTGCAGACTTGGCCGAAGACAATGTTAAGGTGTCTGAAATGTGTGATAATGGTTGTTAGAAATGGTGGATTGATGTGTTGATTCATACGAGACGATTTGAGTCTCATACAACCCGATACGAGTCACCCTTTAGTTTGATTCACTATTCAAAATTCTCAACATTGAAGGTCTACGGTTTAAGCGGAAAACTTTCAATATTTTTGAGCCTTGATATTGCATGATACTTATGTTAAACTGTTATTTTGTTAATTTTAAGCATTGCGCATTTGTGTATGTTTTACTTAGTTTCTGAGAAAAATTGAACATTATGATTCCTGATTCGATATAATTCACGATTCATAAATTCTGCGAACTGATTCACCATTAAATTCAAGATTTGACAACAAGTGTGAGTGATAATAGCCATGTGCTACAATCATCAATGTGACGGAACTAGTATGGAGTGATTAACTAATATTGAAGGTGTCACAAAGATAAGAAGAAAGCTCAGAAACATGGGTAAACATATTAAGGCTGTGGTTGATATTATGATGATCTATGATCTAACCGGGGCTTCGGCCTCATACAGTGTTTAGTTCAAGGAAGGATTTCTGATGCCAATACCAATCTGTTGGGATTTTATAATAGCTTGTCAGAACATCTGGTACTAATTCCTAACACTAGAAGTTGGTATGGGCCTATGGGGACAAAGTTAATCAATGCTTAGCAAGAAATACTACTAAGAGTGGATCTGTTGTATAATACAAGGAAATATAATGTTGGGGAAGGATGCCAAAGACAATAACACTCCTGAATTTCTTTCTCGTTGTGAGACTAAATGGGATAATGAATTGTAACCAAAACAAGAAAAAAAGAAAAAGAAAAATAAATTTTAGACAACAATTTATTTATTTTTTACGTGGAACATCCTGAATGGGAAAAAACACGGGATCGTAGTCCGATTCAAAATCCTTCCCTTATTAAAATAATGGGGTACATATCTCAAACAAAAGGTGGTTGGATATGAAGCTGCTACAGCTTGAGAAAATCCATTCCGATGAGAATGGTTCGGATATGATGACAAAAACCTTGTCTAAGGAAAAACTTGATATTTGTAGAAAGAAAGCGAACTTGATGAAGCCCTCCACATAAGCCGGGAGGGGGAGATATGTTGGGTGGTCCCTCCTTATTTAATGGAGGGAGCACAAAGTCTTCACCATAGGTTAGCCAAATTTCAATGCTTTCCAGCGCGGTTGTTAGGATCGAGTCTTCATCTATTGGGTGATCAGACACAATCTAATGGTATATATTGAGGGGTAAATGATGAAAGAGAAAAATCATTTAATGCTTTTGTGTGCAAATTTTAACTCTCTTCATGCGCAACCGCAATTCACATGCACTCGTAGTGATCTATTCCCTCTTTTCTGCGATATGTTGGATGCTTCGATCTGTATATAAGGAAGGCTTCAGCCGAAAGAAAATACACCGACTGCCGAGTCCTAAGAAGAGGGAGAGAGAAAAAGTAGAGATATTCTTTATTTCTACTGGTTCATATATATTGTGTTGTATTGACAACCCTATATATGTATACATATTAGCCTCCCCATTCCTCCTTTCGAATGCGTATAAGCTATTTTATTTTTTAGGTGTTGAAGCTTGATATATATTGTTGGGCCCATTCGCCAATTCTCTAACAGCTTAAGCTTTTGGAGTAGTTGGTAACTTAAAATGGTATCAGAGCCTTGTTTATGGGAGGTCCTGGGTTCGACTCTCTATCCCCGCTTTGTTGTGCATATTTGCACTTTGTTATTTGTCTCCACTATGATGGAGTTTGGTTTGTTTGCTCTCCATGTGCAAGTCGGGGTTGCACGTGAGGGAGGGTGTTGAAGCTTGATGTATATTGTTGGGCTCATTCTCTAATAGCTTAAGCTTTTGGAGTAGTTGGTAACTTAACATAAGGCTTTACAATTCTACAGCAAATCATCCTTTGGAACCTTAATCACCCCAGTTTAAAATGCTAGACTTTGACTGATTGACCAACTTCTCAATTACCATAGTCATTTGACTTATTTAATAAATTACAGTAATGAGTTATCATTAAGACATTGATTTTCTGCGTTCACAATTGCTTTCAGTTTCAGTGATTCCGGTTTCCATCATTGCGTCCTCAATATTTTTACTAAATTCTACCTGTGAGAATGTATTTCTGAATGCTAGATTGTTTTTTCCTGCCAAAAATGAAAAACCAGAGTTAATATTCCGCTGCCTAGAAAAGAAGAATTAATGGTATAAATGTTGCAGTTTTGGTTGAATATATTTCCTACTTTTTTATATTCATTGCAGAAAAATGTATGACAACTTAGGAACTCAACCTGGGGTCCCAAAACCACATTCAAATCCACAGCCCAATCCATTTGGAAATGCATTCTCTGGAGCTAGTTCAGGACTTATTAGAGGTGGACTGGGTGCTTATGGAGAGAAAATTTTGGGATCAAGCTCTGAGTACGTGCAAAGCAATGTAAGTATACCAAGGCTATGAACTGATTCATGTACTGGTATGTTTTGGAAAAGAAACAATAAATGTGTTGTAGTCACTTCATTACTTGGAAGGTCTTTAATTTATCAGTAGATTTTAAGTACCTCTTTTGTAGAAAACCGATGTGTTCTGAACTATGTGTTAAATGCTGAAGTCGATCATATCAATTGAGGTAATTAACTTCTTGAATGATGCCGTAGGTAATGCTGAAGTACCACATGTTCTAAAGTTAGAGTATCAGTTTCTTTCCCAAAGCAATCATTTAGGGACAATTGTTTTGTTTTTTGTTGTGGAATTGAAGTAGTCCACTATTTCTTACTCTATATATATGTTTGTGAAGGGTATATGGAGTCAATAGAAATGACTATTCATAGAAATTTTTATGCCCAGTTATGGTATAAAGCTTAGAAGCAGGAATCTATAAAACTGGTCACGCGCCCAGCCCAGCGCTTCTGCTCCCGCCCCACTAAAGAAGAAACCTTTGAAATCTCGTAAAGTTTAGCGCTTTCCCATTCCCACTCTCGCTCCCGCTCCCGCTCCCGCCCCCGCCCCCGCCCCCGCCCCCGCACCCGCAGACTTGGTTTATATTTTTTTTCATAAACTTTGTTTTCATTATGTTCTTAAAATGGTGTGCAGTAAACATTTTTCCTCAGCAGAATTGGTTCTTGTGATAACATATATTATATTACTAAGAAGTGCATTGAAATGGGTCTATGCTACTGTTTCTAAAATAAGATATTATTTATTGCTAGAGAAAAACAAGAGACATTGTAGATCTTATTTGAATGAGCAATTTAAGAGGCTGTTTGGAAAGAACCGGTTCTGTAGGTTATAAGTGAACTGGTTTTATGAATTCAAGTGTTTGGTGAATTTCATTTCTCGCACCAGGAGTCCATTCCCAGTTTAATATTTATCTTAAAACTGATTCTTTGAGATAAAATATAGAAAGTAGAACCAACATAATATTTGTTCTCAAAAAATCCAGATAGAAAGACTCAGACTGAACCAGATCCTATTTGTAGGATTCCGAAACTAGCACTACTGCACTAATGGTCACAATCAATTCCCGTTGGATGCCTTAGTACCATGGTGTAGATCTCTTTGCAATAAACAAGTTATTGCTTCAAGTTTCTTGTTCTTGTACATGAAAGGGTTTTTTTCCCCCCTTAGTTGGGATCACGGCAATAAACTGAAGATCCTCAATTAAAAATGTGTTGCCATGAAGCACTTCCCTTAGTTGGGATCATGGCAATTCATAGCTTCGTGTGGTTTTTATGATGTTTGAACTAGTTCACTTTTGGAATAAATTCATGTTTCTGAGGTCGCATAACTGGTTGATAGTTCTGACACATATGGATTAACTCTAACAAATTTTATTTGGATTGTGGCCTTTTGGTGATGTCAATTGATTTTGGGATTGTGATATACTAATGCTTTGATTGATATGTGGTTTATGGTATTTACTCAACGCATTTTTTCTAAAATGAACAGATAAGTCGGTTCTTCTCTGATCCTCAGTACTATTTCCAAGTCAACGATCATTATGTGAGAAACAAATTGAAAGTTGTTCTATTTCCATTTCTACATAGGGTAAGTCCTAATTTTCTTCTGTTTTTTTTTTTTTTTTTTTCCCGCACCTTGTTGTGTTAATTAGCCACCTTTCTTATTCTTCTTCCTTCAGGGGCATTGGACGAGGATAACTGAGCCGGTAGGGGGCAGGCTCTCCTACAAGCCTCCAATGTTTGATATAAATGCACCAGATTTATACATACCTCTCATGATGTTTGCTACCTACGTTGTTCTTGCTGGCTTCTCGTTGGGTCTGCATGGGAAGTAAGAAATTCAAATCAAGCATTTAATATATGTTCACAACTTTTCATCTGGGACATGAAATAATTTTATTTTGGTGAGCTTCTGAAGTTACTAGTGAGCCTTGTTAACACTCTATCCACCTTGTTTAAGCACTTTATTAGTTCGCTAGAACCTGCAGTGGATATGCACTTGCATGTGCACGCATGCGATTCTTCTTGGGTGCAGTAGGGTGTTATTATTATTATTATTTTTTTAAGTTTTAGAAAGGGGTCTCTGACATTTTTGTATATATTAATTTTGGGGCTAATTTAAGAAGGCTGCGAGTTGGATTATCGTAATTAGGCTAATGTTTCTTACATAGCCGGTATGCTTGTTATTCATACCTTAATCACATAAAAAATAAAAAATTAAAATTAAAATCAAGACAATGTAGAAATAGAAAAGCTTAAATAGTTGAATAAGATATTAATACTATACAAGTATCCCCGCACCCATATCGCAGATTTTTGGAAAATTGACTAATCTTCCGCACCCACAACTGAGCATCCGCATCCCTATACTCTCCCCGGTGTTTTGTTGCTTTGCATTTATAATGAGTTTAAAGACCATGAGCAGAAAACAGGTCTAGCCTCAGACGGTCATTTTATGTAAAAGTAATGCCAAATGTTAGGTCTGTCTTTAGACTACATTTCTCAGTATCCCACATAAGTGGTACCACCACTTAGTATTACTATTTACCCTCTAGCATTTATGTTGCAATTGTTTCACTTGCTCGAGAAGTATTAGTCACTTTCAGGTCCATCGTCTAGCCTAGTATTGTTTCAGGATTTCTTTGGCTTCCCCGTCTCTTGCTAAAATTGTAGTAGAAGTTTTCAGCATATAAATCCACTCTATCCATGTCAACCACAAACAGACTGCCAACTCACTCACATTTCCATCGCCTGTATCAACACTGTCCCCTAACCTAGCCAATACCATAACCATACTTGTCCCCACCTTCTATGTATATGTTCTCCCATTGTTAGTGATTTACCATTTCTCACTAATTGTTGAGGCATGCTTAGCAGCAAAAAAACCTTTAAAATTAACAGGGAAAATGATATATTACATTTTACTATCTTAGCTTCCCATGAAAACTTTCAAATAGCTCGAACACATTCTACCATGTGAGTATGATGTTTCCTGATACAATATTTCAGCTGATAATGTCTATGGTGTTCTGTGCTTGTTTGATTAAACGCTTTAGTTACACAACGGGGTTAAAGGAAATTGCCCTTTTCAGTGGTGAATGTATATTCTACGGAATAAAGAGAACTGAAGAAATTATAGTTGAGTTGAAGGAGGTGACTTTGTTCTTAGTTTGAAGGTGTCATTATCTTTTGAGAATCTTGGGGTATTGTATTGTATTGCTGGTGTTGTGTTGTAGTTTGGTGATGTCCTTGTTCTGTGAAAAGCTTGAAACTCTTGTCACGATGCTATAGAATCACCTTGGCCCATATTTGATGTAACCTATTTTCATGACCCTTTTCGCAAACATGTAGTGAGTGATACATATGCTGATTTCTCTTTTCATTGAGGCTATATGATATGGTAGAGAGTAAACGTGAGATAGAGGGGGAGAAGATGTTCCAATCCAGGAACTAGAGAGAAGAGAAGGCGAAGAAGCTATTACAATCTAGCAAACTAGAGAGAGAAAGAAGAGACAAGGGGATAGAGAGGCAGGGGGTGGGGAAAGCTAAAAAGCTCAATGCCGTTCCAAGTGCCATTCCAAAAGCCTGTATTCAGGATTTAATTCATCTTCCAAACTTTTTAATTGTACTGTAGTAGTAGTTGAACATTAAAGTAGTAAGCATTATTTAAAGCTAGTATTAATCTAGTAAGAGAAACCTTATACAACTCAAATTCTAAAAGAAAATATATTAAAAGTCCTAAGAACTAAAGAAAACTACAGCTTTATCTAAAAAAAAAATATTCCCAGTGGTCTAATTTATGAAAAATTGTATTAGCATATTGTCTTTTTGTGGGTTTTACGTAGGCCTGGCAAATGGGCGGGCTGGGTTCACGTGAGGCCTGTATATAAAAAGAGTGCACGAATATTCTAAACTGGCAACAACCTCATTCCTTGTTGTGGGGTTTTGGGGTGTTTCAGCATTGCACCTTAAAACCTGCGGCAGCTACCAATCAATAAGTGGCCTCGCCTATGCTTCAAGGCTTTGGGTTAAAATTACAATTGACAGCCCCATCCCAAAAGTGAAGAAGTTGCGGACACACCTCTCCCTCTCTTCTCAAATTTTGTGTTTTTCATTTCTTACCAGGTTTAGCCCAGAAGCTCTAAATTGGCTGTTCATGAGAGGACTGGTAGGCTGGTTTCTGCAAGTTTTGCTACTGAAAATGTCTTTGGTATGGATGGGTGGTGGGGAGGCCCCCTTGTTGGACATTGTTGCGTATGCTGGGTACACTTTCACAGGGCTGTGTTTGGCTGTCCTTGGAAGGATCATGTGGAGCTACTCTTACTACTTCTTGATACCATGGACGTGCTTGTGCATGGGTGTTTTCTTAGTGAAGACAATGAAGAGAGTTCTCTTCGCAGAGGTGAGAGGTTATGACTCAAGCAAGCGTAATTACCTCTTGCTCTTCATTGCTTTGGCTCAGTTCCCTCTTTTCATTTGGCTTGGCAGTATTGGAATTCATTGGCTCTTTTAACTGCTGCTCTTTTAAAAATGTGTCCAGAAACTGTTCAATTTTTTTGTAGCAGTCTTAGAACATTTGGGCGATTGTTGATTTGGATTATGTTCTTGGCTATTTTTTCATTATTCAAATTCAATCCAATTAATGTAAATGCTGGAATGCTGATTGATTAAACAACTAAAGATGTATTCTTTATATGTTTTTGATGTTTGAGTTGCTAAGAAAGATGTATTGTTGTGGTAACATGAGTTTTAACTACATGGAATTTGAAAAGAGAACTGAAAATTCCATAGAGCTGGTTATTACTAAGATCTAATGATTTTAGCTGCCATACTCGGTGAGTTCGGGGATTCTACCTGAGAATCCGTTGTTTTTTGAGTTGGTCAAGTAAGCACCAAGGTTTGGAAATTGTTGCAGGAGTTTAGCCTAACTGATTGTTATATGACACAAGTTCTCTCTCGCTTCTCTCTAAAGGTTAGAGAGAGAGAAGCAATGGTCTCCAAAGTCCCAACCCTAGCCGCCGCAACCCCACCCACTCTCTCTGTCAGTTCCTCCGCTCCTCTCTTCCATTGTCTCTCAATCCCTCTTCCATGGTGAAGATTTCCACTTCTTAAGGGAGGGTTTTTCCTTCCCCTTATGAAGTTTTCTTTTGGGATTTTTTCCCCCTTTTTTGTTTTTTTGTTGTCCCTTTCTCCTATAATAATTTATGGTTCAAACCATTCAGCTCTTGGATTCATTTGGGTTTGGTTGATTGCCTTTGGCCTCTCGTTTACCGCAGTGTTGCCGTTCATGGTGTACCTTTTGCTACAATGAAGTTTTTTAAAGCAACTTTGGTTGCTCCCTTGAGTGAAGTTTCTTCACTGTTTTGGGCTCGACTTTGTGTCACCATCATCTTTGGGTGGGTCTACCCCATTTTCAAAGTTGATATTGCCTAGATTACTTGTTCTCTGGTTTCTCGATCTCTCCACGCGACGGTTTCTGTGATGCGGTGGTTGGCTTCTGGTGCAGCTTGCGGAGGGGTTTATCTGGCTTCGTCTGAATCTCCATTTTGTACCTTTTCTTTATGGTTGTGCTTTGTTGTTTTTGTTTTCTCTATTATGTTGTTGTTTCTTGCTGATGTTGGTTTTTTTTCTTTGTAATGGTTTCTTCTAGTTAATGATATTTGCCTTTTAGCAAAAAAAAAAAAAAAAAAAAGATTGTTATATGACACGTCGATGACCCCAAGCAACTTAGAGTCGATTGATTATGATAGGGAGACTGCCGATGAAAATGATATAGTGAAGTTTAGTTTGCTTAAGCGGCGCGGCATGTCCTCAACTTTTTAACGTTGAGGGGCTGCACTTCCTTTGGTTAGCTTACCTTGAACTTGTGCTTGTGTAGGTTAAGTATGGTGAAATCTGTTGAAGTTCCTTTATGCCGATGTCAGATATCCGTGGTATCTGTTGTTAAGGGAAGTACCTTTTTTTTTCTTTGGAAAAAAAAAACATAAATCAAAATACATCATGCATGTATCAGTACTGATATACGATACTTTAGCTGCATAGAGAGGACAAATAAATAAAAAAAATTAAAAAAAATAGAGGGATCGAGATAGACAGGAATATGATATAGAGAGTTATTTGCTATAGAAGTTGAGGGACAAAGATTTTACCAAGCCGAGGTCATGGTGTTATATGTATCAATGCATATTGGAATAGAAGTTGCGACTATGTTTACGATGATTGAAAAGGACAATATGAATGCTCTTCATTGTAGTTTTCAGTTGGTTTTCTGACTTTTTTCATTGTAGTTTTCAGTTGGTTTTCTGACTTTTCTCAAGCTCTTTATATTATCATTTTGGAATGAAGATATTTGGGAGTGTTAATTTCATCTCAAGAACCTGTCTAGAAATTTTGTTCTTCAATGGCCATGGAAAGACTTGGGATTATTAAATGGCAGTGTTAATTTGAAAAAAATTAGTCATAAAAACAATTTCCGATTAAAATTCTAGTGGTCCCCACTGTAACTGATTCACATTTAGTTTAACTAAATGTGATGGTCATGGACTACCACATCATCATTTGAGAATCAGATATGCGTTACTCTCTAGTTAATTGTGGCCAGCTACATCAAGTTTGCCCAACTCCTTCATGTGAAAATATATGCATAAAATCCCTATGTTGAAACTCAAAACTTAAAACTGTGCCCACTGCATCCATACGAGTCATTAATAAACCAAAGAGAGTATCTTTTACTTGAGTGTGAATTACAAATATAATAATACCCATCAAGAAGATCAACACACTAATACGACCTGAAACAAAACAAAATGGAAAAATTGGTAACCCCTATGTCAAGCTCACATACATAAATACATACATATATGTATTGACAAAAGTATATGAATTACACCCTTCTTCTTTTTTCTTTATATTAATACTAGACAAAATAAATTGCCATGTCTAAGTTCAGCCCAGATCAGGGACAGTGAAGAACTCATCATCTTCCTCTGATATTTCAAACCTAGGCTTCTTGTTGAGCGTGTTGTAAAATTTGGTTGGTCTGTAAGAGGCTGCAGTGCTTGACTGTGGTACTGGAAGTTGAGGAACTTCAGCTGCTGCTAGGGCCTCATTAGGGACTTGCTCTCCAAAAAGACCGATGTCTCTGAACCATTCAAGCTCTCCAAACTCAAGTTGTTCTTTCTGTATACAATGATATAAGACGGTTGTTAACCATGAGTTGCGTACTTAAAACGAAAGGCAAACAAACAAATCCTATAATAACAAACACATTACTGTAACGCCCCATACCCCCAATCTAGCAACAATGTTGTTCAATTTGGGTTTAAATACAAAGGATTTCTCAGGAGGTCGGTCACCCATCCTCCCGATGCTGCTGCAGCAACAGCATATACTTAAACTACAGAATTCCTTTTGTGTTTAGCTCCCTCGTGGCTTTAAAAGGCCTTGTTGTATATATGACGATTAAGCCTTATAAACTAGTCTAGGATCTTCACCCCAGGCGACGTGGGACAAGTACCAGAACCTCACCTCACCTCACCTCATCCATCTTGGGCTTCCTGCCTCAGGAGTCTTGGCTCTTGGTCATCACAAATACAAACCAGCCATTTTGTTCCAACCGTTTATACATATGAATCTATATGATTATATGGGTAAAAATATGGACGAGTTAGTGATAAATCCTTCCCAGCGGACTTGTTAAGGATTTAGGACAATTGGTTTTTGGCTTTAACTAAACATGTCTCGTTAAATATTCAGGAAAAAAATGCTCTTCCTAGTCATTCTCACGTGTAGGTCCGTTGTTCATGTGTGACAACTGTCGATTAAAACTGATTTTGTTACAATTTTTCAAACTTTAGAAATTCATTAATTTCAGTCAACATATCGTTTTTCTATTAGAACAATAATCTTGGAATCTACTTGAAGAGAACTATCAAACACCATTCTGGATGTGAATTCTGAAAAAAATAAATAAATAAAAACAAAAAAACAAAAAACAAAAAACAAAAAGAGTTTTAAGTCAAATTTCACTCAAGTATATCTTTGACATTTCCCTCGACTAAATTTGCAATTTCATTTAAATATGCAATTTCACTTATCAAAATAAGTTCAAAATTCACTTATGTAACAAATTTCGCTTATAAAGTTTAACTGAAATTTCAAATTCAAGTGAAATCCCACTTTAAAAAGTAGGTGAAATTTCAAAACTAGATGAAAATTTCAAATTTAACTGTGTGTGATTTCCCATACACAGTCATTAGCGAAAACACACACTCCATACCTTTGTTCTAAAGTGTAAAAACAAGTAAGATGTTGTTTCTGAAAGAGAGGGCAATAGATATTGGAGAGGGGAAGCGAGGGTTTTGGTTTGGAGGAAGAAATCAGAGTGGAAGAGGCGACGGCACCAGCGGTTTGCAGTATGAAGGCAATGGCTCCGACATTTTGCAGCCGAGAATGTGATTACTGGGGTGCCAAAGCTGAGGCAGCTAGGGATTGATGATCTAGTATATGCAGATTGTGGGGATTTGGTGATGGTGTGGAACTATAGGTAAATAGGAGTAATTTCTCCCAAGATGAGGCTGATTAGTGGGTCAAATGACTTATTCTCTAACTAATGTCTTGAATTTTCTTGTTTGCCAAAAACTTTCTTGAATTTTCTGCATTCACATATATTGGTCTCCATGCATGTTAACTATATACATATATATGTTTAAATGTTAAGAAAAAAGATTTATGATGATGCATCACTCTACAACATTTGCTGTTCTTTTACCTCAGGTGATGAACATGCATATATTGGAATATTATAAATGAAGCCATATATATTGACTCGTTTAAAGATGTTTCTGTTACCTTGTCGGACGATTCAAAATCAGAAAACTGTAACAAGTCATCCACGGCCCACGATGGTGGAGAGAAGCTAGAAGCTTGGTGTGTCGGTGTTTTCACCGCAGTCTTTGTGGTATTCTGATTGGGTGGCTGTGGGTCCAAGTAAGTCTTCTCGGTTTCCGTGTTACAATTCGAGCTTAGAGCAACTCGGATTCCGGTGGCAAGAAATCGCTGGTGGTTAGCAGCTAGGCTACCGGCTGAATGGATCGGCTCGTCACAATCTCGACAAAAGAGAGCTCTGTCTTCTACGCAGAATATAAAAGCTGCCTTATCCTGGATTTTTAAAAAAGGACAGAGGCGGAAGAGTAGATTCATAAGCCCAAAATAAATAAAAATGAAAAAGCTTTGAATAAGAAATCAGAAATGAAAAAGATTCGAATAAGAAGTCAGATTTCATTCACAACCATTGTGGCCAAATAAATAAGACCACTTCAGTTCAATACATAATGGTTGGTTCTCATTATCTGTGGTCATTTGAAAAACCTAAAGTCTCTTTATTCCTTTTCTCCCCTACTCTGCCCAAAAAATGTGAAATTTTCTGTGAATAGGAACAGTTCTGCAATGGGATTTTCTTTGTTTTCCTTTGAGTTATATGTATTTGTTAAGTCACCAGTTGCTCCAAAAGCTTAACCTTTAGAGACATGACACAACATTGTTTAACAAGCTGCTTAACCTTTAGAGACATGACACAACATTGTTTAACAAGCTCTATCCGTTCGTTCTTGCATTTAGGGAAGAATAAGAAAAGGCAAAGGAAAACTAGTTCCTCAAGTGTTTTCCTCCATGCCTAAATAACACTAAAAATTCCAATTTTTCAAAATATATATATAATTGTAACTTGAGGGGGAAAAAAAAAAAAGAGGAAGGAAAGTGACTATCAAATTTAAATATTTTAATTTATTTCTCAACTTACTTTCTTTTCCTTAGTATTTCTCTGTATATACCTTATTAGCCAAAGCAAGAAAATGTTTTCCTTTCATTTCCCTTACTAAATCAATGAATCAAACCAAGCCTAAGAGTAACCATGTTAAGTTATCAATTGCTCCAAAAACTTAAGTTGTCAAGAGATTGGGCCCAAAAATGTAAATCAAGCTTCAACACCCTCCCTCACATGCAGCTTGATTTGTATGTGGAGAGGCAACAAACTAAGCAGGGCCGGCCTTGAGTTATCGGGGGCCCTAGGCGAGCTTCTAAAATGGGCCCTCTGTGTATTACCAAGAATTAGCTATTATAAGGTATCTAACTATTACAAACCACAAAAATAACCACGAATTAGACGCCGTAAAGCATTTAACTAACATACGACTCAAAAAAAATAAACCTTACATATATAATTAGTAAACAACCCCAACTTCTTCTTCTTTTTTTCTTGGTTCTCATATCATGGGTAATTAAATCTCATTAATCTACTTCATCCAATAGCCCTACCATCAGAAATAACAAAACTTGCACAACAACTCAACAATTCAAGATTGTATATTAAAATTCACAAACCAAAAGATGAAACCCAAAAACGATTGGAGTGATCTTCAAAGTTAAAACAGGAGAGAACTTACCGGAGAAGCAGGAGCAGCACCCTGTAGCTATCGCCGGACGCCGGCCACTGGTCGCCGTTGGCGAACAGAACTTGTAGATCAAGTTTCTAGGGCTGGGTTTTCAATTTTATGGAGGGAAGGAAATGGAATTTTGGGGAATTGGAATTTTATGTTAGTGAATGAGAGACGAGAGTTTAATAGTTTAGTTAGATTGTCTTGGGGATTGGGCTAGGGTCTGTTTGGGGGGAAGGAAAAATAGAGTATTTTGGTATAGGTGTTTTTCTAAGGCTTTATTACTACTAGACTACTAGTGGTATATTTTCAAACATATGGGGGACACTAAAATTTTAAATGCATTTGAGGGCCCGGCATTGGCCTTTGCCCAAGGCCGGGCCTGAAACTAAGCTCTATCGTATTGGAGACAAAATGACAAACAACAAAGTGCAAACATACATTACCATATCAAGTCACCAATTGCTCCAAAAGCTCAGATTGAGTAGAGGATGGACCCACCAACATATATCAGGCTTCAACACCCAACATCCCATGACACCCAGTCTCACTTGTGGAGTGAAGACAAACCAAGCTCCATCATATTGGAGACAAACAACAAAGTGTAAACATGCACAATAAAGGGATGGAGAGTTGAACCCAAGACCAAACAAGCCTCTGATACCATGTTAAGTCACCAATTGCTCTAAAAGCTCAACTTTAATTTTCTAGAAGAAGAGTTGGGATTCATACACACAAAGTCAATTCTATTTCCAAATCAGCAATATCCACACATCAAATACCTTTAAATAGGTAAAACTAAAACATGTAATTTTCAATCAATCCCTACTACCATGCCGTGATTAAAGCAAAAATTAATTCCTAAGTTTAAGGAAATTTAATTCTTCCAAATCCCACATTTTAATTCCCATCATCCATCAATTTCAATAGCAAGGAACAATTACAATAGTCTTAACATTCTTAAACCCTATTAGAGCATCTCCAACAGTCTAACCCTTTGACATTTGGGAACATGCCGAATCTTGATTATAAGATTACACTTCTTATGACATGTTAGTTAAGTATCATTGACCTTAATAATTCGATTAAAAGGGATGTTTAGTAGAGGCCTATCACGAGATAGGATGAGAAGGGGTGTTTTAGTCCACCGGGCTCCTTCCCCTCTCATTCCATAATCCCTGGACCTAGAAATCTCGGGTTTTCAAAAAGACCAGGTTGCTTTTAAAATAGTTTCTTAATTTTCCCTTTTAAAAATTAAGTGGCGACCTATTTGTTTTAAAAAGGGAAAAGTAAAAGAACATTTAGGATCCCGTATCCACAATTTGGCGACTCTGTTAGGGATCGAACCCACAATCTCTGGTTTCGTAGACCATAATTTCTAATTTTGGGTTCACTCGAGCATTAGACTTGAAAGCATCCTTTTAATCGAATTAACTAATTTTTATGTGCCCATTACATTTCACTTGCATGTCTCGCATGTCGATTGCACATAACTATGACTTTGGAGGTTCGGGGCAACCCGGTCGGCCAAGTTACCATAGGGCCGTACGATCCTCCTTGATCTCATACCATGTGTCGACATATAAAAACATCCACGTACCATCTAACCTTATATTATAATGAGGGGTATATCGGATGTGTGTCAAGGATTTGACCAAAACCCGGCCTTTGCATGATAGTTCTATAGAAGCGTTCAATCATAGAAAATCAATTTTTGATTAGGATTATGTGCTACGAAAGGGATTACTTGAGATGATTACGATGCTCGCTTGATGTGCTTGATGTAGAATGTGTAATCTTTTAATCACTTTCTAGCAATTCCTCTTTACATCCCATAACACAATTCTCAATCATAGAAAATAAAATATAATTAAGAAAGATGGACATGATAAAATAGAGAGCAGAACCTGAAATTAACAGTCCGTTTGGTATGCCACAAACTAGAAAAGAATTGATTTGCAATTCTTGTTTGTGGCAATTCTTATGTTTGGTTTTACAAAAGAATTGATTTTCAATTCTAGCCAATTCTCACCAATTCTTGTTTTAGCCCAAAAACAAATCCTATCACTTTTGGTAGGATTTGGTGAGAAATGATTTCACTTTAAGTGAAACAATGTGATATACCAAACTTACCCCAATATATTTCACAACTCTCTTTTTATATGGACAATGTAGTAAATGACCGTGATTCATTTCATTTCATTTTTCTTTCAAACCAAATATGAAAATTTGAATTGCAAATCAATTCTATTCATTTCTTTTCTTTTCTATTATCTCGAATTCAATTCAATTCTATTTTAGAATTATACCAAACGGAAAGGTTGAATAGTGGATAACTAAAATATTATTTTACAAAATATCAAGCTATAAACAATGAGTGGTGCTAGAGACACTCCACAAAGCACACCCCAAAGCACACTTCATGCTTTGTGTGCATGTACCTTGGGCTTTCATGGTAGTTTTCAAAAAAGTGTGGGCCCTGTGTAAAAATACTCCACAACCCAAGGTACATGCATTTAAAGCATGATGTGCTTTGGGGTGTGCTTTGGGGGGTGTCCCTAGCATTATTGATAAACAATTTCAATGCCGAAGATGGTCTTTAAAATCATGTATTTGACTGAATATTAGAAGATCCAGAGAAGGTAAGAGAAATCCAAAATACCTGACATATGTCACAACGAGGGAGTTTATTGGAGAGAGATTGAAGGAGTAGCCTCTGGTGCTTGCTTGCAAGCTTGTTTGCTGCATGTACTTCAACATCACATTTTGCACACAGTGCCGCCTCATCTGCACAACATATCACAGTTGCCGGTGCCTTTTCACACACATCACACTGTATTTTCATCTCTACCTGCAGCAGTTTCAGAGAGAGAGAGAGAGAGAGAGAGTTTCCAAAAGATTTAAGAGATACCCATTTTAAGGAACAAGATGAAAATCTTGTAATTAAACCCTTTTGACAAAAATTTATGATTAGAAATGGAAGTATACCTAATCAGTTAAAGGATAGTTACACCTACACAAAAGATAAGAAGAGAGAGATAGAGAGAGAGAGAGAGAGAGAGCATTTGATGATAGAAGAATATAGAAAGCTGTGTGAAAGTGAAGTGAGTGGTGGAGGATTGGGGTGAAGATGACAGGATTTGGATTTTTGCATATCAGAAAAGGCAAGTAGTATCAATGAATCAGCAAAGTTGTCGTGGGGGTCAACCTATGTGTGGCTGTGAAATGTTCAAGGGTGATAGTGGTCACCAATTATTTTGGCCTTATTTTAATCAGTTTTCAACTTGTGATTGGGATCTTCGAAGATACATGTTAATGGAAAGTTTGATTCTTACTTCAATTCGATTAGCTTTATTTAGATTTTATATTGAATTTTAAAGTAAAATTTATCATTGTAAATTATTTTATTTAAAAAAATAGAAAGCATCATCAAATATCTTCCAATAATGCTACACACACAACCAAATGCACAACCAATTGCACAACCCTGCTTAAAAATGTTGGACTTTGTGCTAAAAAATCTGCACACACACTGCACATCATTTTGTGTGTACAGGCTTTTCAGCACAAAGTCCAACATTTTTAAGCAGGGTTGTGCAATTGGTTGTGCATTTGGTTGTGTGTGTAGCATTATTGGTCTTATCTTCTCATGTTATCATTTTTATCTTTTTTTTAGAATGCCAAATTTATGATTACAAATATCATTTTTGTGAGACAAGCATCTTATATCTAAATTGAATCATTCAAATTCATCATATTTTTTTTGTAAAATTCTGTACAACTTAAAGAATACAATTAATATATTTTAAATTAGTGCTAAAATGCAAAAACTTAATTCCAACAAGTAATAACAAGTTTACAAATACATATCAATATGTAATAATTTTGAAAATCAAAATTAAAATAATTTTTAAATTTATATACTACATGTTATGACCAAATTAATACTAACACTTTTAAGACTAAAATTACTGCAACCAAAACATGTACAGTAGAATGTATCATGGAGTGTCCTTGTGAACAACTTACTTGGATAGATATTTGTTTATTGATCCAAAGCTAAAGACATGGCTCGACTTGGACCGTCCGTAAGGTTTGCAAGTGTCAAAATTAAATACATTGTTCGTGCATGTTCTAGAAAATTTGTCTCTGTCTGACGGCCTGTGGACCTGTGGTTAGAGTGGAAGCATTCACTAACGTGTTGTCAAGTGGAAAGGAAGCATTAAATGGTAGTGGAAGGGAAGCATTAAATGTTAGGGTAATTTTTGGTGATAACTTTTATATAATTTTTATACAATTTTTTAAAAGATGTGTTTATTTTTCTCCTGTGTCACTGTGGGGTCCAGAGATATCACAGGAGAGAGACAGACACATCGTTTTAGGAGGTTGTATGAAAATTGTATGAAAATTGTCACCAAAGAATTACTCTAAATGTTAAAGGAAGCAACCCTTCTTTTTCTCTCTCTATGTTGGATTTTGTGACAAAAACTCATAAGAAGATGAAGGCAAGAAAACAGAGGAGAAGCCGGGTGGGCAAGGGATCGAGAGAACTCTACTGGAATATTTGGAATGTTCCCCGCAGGTGAAACTGCCCGAGCGGGAATCGCCTGAGCGAGCACGGGGAGCAGCAACTGAAACTCTTGTTTCCTATTAGGTTTAGGTTTTCTTATGAGAGAGTTTCATATTCCTATATAGTTTCTTGTAGAAGAAGAGTTTCCTATTGTTAATTATAGGACTAGGATTGATGTTACTATAAATATAGGACTAAATCCATAGGAAAAAGGAGATTCCAATTCTAGATAGAGAGAGGAGAAGAGAGAATCTCACACAATTGTATTTTCCTAGAGAAGAGAGACTCTACAAAAAGAGTGAGGAAAAGAAGTAGTGAAGAGAGAGGTGAGGGATTGGTTGTCTTGTAGAGTTTATTATCAATAGAGAGAAGTTGTCACTGCCTTAATTCTTTTGCTTGTTTTATGTATTGCCTTGTTCGTGTGATTATTTTGTGATTGTGGTGAATCACATAAGGAGAGGTCTTGGGCGGGTATATTGCTCGATCACCAATTATATCCCCAACACTATATCTATATATATATATATATATACGGTGCCGATCTCCAACGGGTTTAAAATTGCGGGTGACTAACGGGTGTAAGCCATTTTTGCTTTTGACAAACCGTGATAGGCCCCACCCACGTGAAAAGCAGCCCACAATTAAAGTCTTACACCATGTCTCACACTAGTCACTTAGAGGACTATGTTGCAAATTCTAAAAATTGCTGGGGCCCACAATCATCTTTACTCTTTACTGTAACAACCCAACTCTCCAAATGAGAGAGAGCCTTAATCAACATGCAAGCACACACACTCAGCTCCCCCCCTCCATCCAACGAGCACAATGAACCCACGTGACTCTCACTGCACACTCTCTCTCTCTCTCTCTCTCTCTCTCTCTCTCTCTCTCTCTCTATGTACCCAAACAAAATACATAGAATACAAGATCTGTAAAAAAAATTGGGGAAACAACTGGGCAAAAAAATTGGGCGAAACCTTGGGCGAGAGACATACTAGATCTGCGGCCAGCAAAAACTTCCGACCTCGTCTCTCCATCTCGGCAACTTTCAAGGTATGTCTCTCTATCTCTATCGCCCCCCCCCCCCCCCCCCCCCCCCCCCCCCCCCCGGATTTCACTGTGTTCTTGCACCCCCCCTTGATTTCACTGTGATTTTGCAATTTTTGTGTGAGTGTGTGTTTGTGTATATGTGTGTGACTGTGATTGTGGAAAATAGAGGGATTTCTTGTAGGTTCCTATGGATTAACTTGGGTCTTGAAAAACCCAAACAGGATATCAAAGCTTGCCATTTTAAACAGTCCTTTGACAGTTTCATCCCCAATTCCTGGACTGTTTCAACAGCTCAGGTTCATTTTTCTATGACATTTATTCCTGAAATGCTTGTGGTTTTTCTGTAATGTGGTTATTCTCTTGGATCTTACTGGTTAATGCTTAATCTTCAGCATATTTTACATGTTAGATATAAATGGGTCATTGTCTGTGGCATAACATTATGTCTTTATATTATTACCTTCTCTTCACATGATATATTTGCTATTATACTTGTGGAGCACTGCCTTTTTTGACCATTCAAGTTTTCAATTTATTAGCATTCTGCTACAAAAGAAAGAAAAAAGTCGAGGTTTTGATGTCATTTTGTTCGTCTAATGTCTTGATTGTTCAATGCTTACTTTCAATTTAGTTACTAGTTTTCAATTCCAATGCTTATAAACAAAATTACTTACCTTTATTTATGATCAAAAAGACTAAATTTCCATGAAATGACAACCATCAACAAAAGACAACAAAGTTTCATTGCATTTGTTTCCAATGCTTACAAACAAAATTACTTACCTTTATTTATGATTAAAAAGAGAAAATTGTTTAGTTTTTTCCAAAAATATAATACATTTTGAGGCCAAAATTGGAAGGGACCCAAAAATAAATAATAAAATAAATAATAAATAAATAAAAAACAAAAAATAAAAAACAAAAAACAAAAAATCCAATAACGAGATTTCAGAGACCTCAACACATGTGGCCCAAAGAGAAAAGAAAAAAAAAAAGTGTGACCTCCTCAAATGAGGTTGCCACTTTGAATCCCATCCCCCACAATTTTGTCTTAAATTATAATTACATTTTTTGATTGGAGGATGTTGAAGTGATTCTAATGTCTCAAGTATTTGGGAAGAATTTGAGATGAAAGTTTAGGAATTATAACATTACTCTTCTTCTTCTTTTTCTTTTTTTTTTTTGGCTAAAAATCACAAATACCATTTAATAAATTTGTTATCACCGGAAGTGGTCTAGCGTGTTCTTATAATCTCCCCCACTAAAAAATGTGATGCCCTCGTCGCATAGGACTAGTTTTCCACCTAGTAGACCATTAGCGGGCACATGATAACTACCCTGGAGCACTGTGTTCATTTAGTTCACTGTGTTCTTGCACCCCCCTTGTCAATTGTTTTTTTTTGAACAACCTAAAAAAAAATGGGGGAGAATGTGGAGCATATTATAGATTTAGAAAACTATTTGATTCAATTCAATTCCTTACACCAACTATTTGAATGTCAATTGTTTTTTTTTTTTAACAGCCTAAAAAAAATGGGGAGATTGTGGAGTATAATATAGATTTAGAAAACATGGATGACATGGAGTATAATACAGGGAGTTGTGGTGAGAATTTGAATATCGAATTAGAAAGCAGACAGAATTTGGGGTTTGAAGTAGGGGGTGAATGTGGGGAGCAATATTTGGATTCACACAACGACTCTCACTCTGATTCTGATTCTGATTTTGTTTACTATCCTCAAGTAGTGGATGATGTTACGCCTAAACAAGGTCAGGAATTTCAAACATTAGATGACGTAAACAATTTTTACAATGCATATGCGAGACATGCTGGATTTAGTGTTCGAAAGTGGTCCGAAAAAAGGGGGTAGGAAGCAATGAGATAGTAAGGAAGGAGTATGTTTGTTATAAACAAGGAAAGGGTAAACGAATAGCAGATGTGGGTGTAAAAAGAAAACGGGGATCAATTGTCACAGCCCGGTCCCATAATAGCGGAACCGAAGCCCGTGGCACGCCACCGAGGCTAAACCAATTCATTAACGTTCCCAAAATTAGGTTTGAAGAACATTCGCAGCGGAAAAACAAAACACAAAACATATTTTTCAAAAACAGAGGTTCAGTCGACTGCTCAGTCGACTGTTCAGTCGACGGGAGGAGGCAGGGAATTTATAGCAATCCAGTCGACTGAGGTTGGGGGTCCAGTCGACTGAGGCGGGGCCCAGTCGACTGCTTTTGCTATAAAAAGAAACAGTAGCTCCCAGATACAAGGATCCAGTCGACTGAAGCAGGGACCAGTCGACTGCTCCCCTGCCAGCAGCACATTCTGCAGTATTTCAAGTTTTAAAAGCTTTCTAACTTCAACCAATGATCAAACACTCAATCCAAACTCAAACCAAAGTAATCCTAGCTGTATTAAAACATTTCTAAAGCAGGATTACAACATGTCACTAACTATTACGACGGTTTAAAATCCATTCTAACATACCAATTTAAACATGGTTAAAACACCAAATTTCTTATTACAACATTCCTATTATCCCAAAACTACAAGATTTACATTTCAAGTTGCCTCACAAGCGAACTCCCGACCCACGTACTCACTTCTGCAATTCCTCGTCAGCATTTATACCTGTAATGGTTATTTGAATAACCACACATATTTCGATTTGTTTAAGCTAAAGCTTAGTGAATAAAACAACATATGCACATGAATGATAAACATGTCCTCATTCACATCTCTATATTTCATACTAGTCGCCGGAGACTCACGTGCCCGTCCATACTCCCAATCCGCAACTCCTCGCCAATAAGTCCACGCGAAAGGGTAAGACCCACGATTCTTCTCTTCAATCGTGCGACCTTAATGCCTATATCGGCTCCACAAAATGGCACGGTGACCACGTGCTCCTTCTGACCCACATAAGCAACTTAACATGCTCAAATACATATCACCATACTCGCGGTAATCAAAACATATCACCATGCTATTGGGCCTACTTATCAATATAAGTGCCCAATATGAACTACACAAGGTATCTCTATGAATTAATACATGCTATTCAAACATAACATGAATACATGCCAAGAAATCATTCCAAAACATAGTTGAATCACTCACCTCCGATTTACGCGCTTATAATACGATCCAAAGAAAACCCGTGCACAAAGAACGTGCAGAAGTCTGTCTAGTAAAATTCCTATGGATCAGAATTCCATTTATCAACTTTTATGAAAAATTCTAGAAAATAACTTTTCGGAAAACTTAGCCAAACAGGCCCTAATAGGTATCAAAACGAAGCTCTTACCTCGAGGAGCTCGAATATGAAATCTGAAAGAAACCAAACTGACGGAAGGTCGTCGTTTGGCGTCGCAAAGCTTGAAGCAACAAAATCTCCCTCTAGCCTCCCTTTTGGCCTCCTTTTGAAATTTAGGTTAAAAGCTTAGAAAAATCTAAGTTCATCTCTATCTATATATAGACAACACTCTTCGGGAATTACGTTTACCTCCCCACGAGTTTTCCAAACCCCTAATTAGTCTCTGAAACTTTCTATACAGCTTATTCATAGCTTTACGAGTAAAACTTCAAAATTATAAAAGTTTTCGACTAAGTTTCGTTTGGTCGCTAAAATGCGAATTTCTACGTGACGTTTCCGAAGTTGCTAATTAGCCTACCAAATTAATAGCATGTTCATTCGTTCTCACCAGGATACTAAATCTAACAACAGAAATATATTCTAAGCCAGAAAATAATACAGATATTGCAATACACAGGTAAATATTTATTTTCAGATAAACATTTAAAATGTTCCACAGTGACCGTCTCATACTCGGAGAGACTCCACAACAATAAATCCTAAATCACAACAGTTTCAAAGGGTTCTCTAATACAGACACCCAAATCAACTCGTGAGTCAAAACTCACCCAATCATGTGTCATAGGACACGCCACATCACATTATCATGCATGACAATGAAATGCAAATATAATAACACGAATACGGGTGTTATATCAATAAAAGAAGGTTGCAATGCAAGACTTGCTGTAGTGAAGTCAGCAAATGGAACATATATGGTTAGTGTAATTGAGGAGGGCCATTGTCACCCATTGGCAACCCCCTCTAAAAGACATCTTTTGCGATCTCACCGTAAGGTTTCGAGTGCCCAAAAGTCTTTAACTCAACAACTTGGCATAGTAAATATACCACCACATCAACAATACAACCTTCTTGGATTGCAAGCGGGAGGCTTTGAGAATATTGGTTGTACACAAAGAGATTTGTATAACTATGAAAGAGACAGGCGCAATAAGATGAAAGGACACGATGGAGATATGTTGAACAAATACTTAAAGTTAGAACAAGGAAGAAATCCGTCAGTCACTTATGAAATTCACACAGATGATGACAAAAGGATCACTCGTTGTTTTTGGGCAGATGCAACTTCTAGAAGGGCTTATAAGTTATGTGGTGACGTGGTCATCTTTGATACAACATACAACACTAATCGCTATGGATTGATATTTGCACCACTGATGGGGGTTAATAATCATGGCCAGACGACTATATTTGCATACGCATTCCTTAGTGATGAGACCATGCCTTCTTTTGTTTGGCTATTTAACCGATTTTTGGATACTATGCCGGGTGATGCCCCTAAGATGATTATCACTGATCAGGATCCAGCTATGACAAATGCAATTTCACTAACTCTT
The DNA here is from genome assembly GCA_033977485.1 of Hydrangea macrophylla. Taxonomy (NCBI): domain Eukaryota; kingdom Viridiplantae; phylum Streptophyta; class Magnoliopsida; order Cornales; family Hydrangeaceae; genus Hydrangea; species Hydrangea macrophylla. The sequence continues at coordinate 82,455,314 of CM066998.1, read as the reverse complement.
CCAAATACCTATCATAGGTATTGTAGTTGGCACATTTTGACAAAGTTTTCGGAGAAGATTGACTCAGTTAAATATAATGCTTATTATACGGAGTTTTCCAATTACATATGGAATTCAGAGTGTGAAGAAAAGTTTGACTCCACGTGGTTGGAGCTTGTGGAGAAAAGTGGCTTAAATGATAACAAGTGGCTACAATCAATGTATGAAATCCGGTCAAGATGGGCCCCCGCATATGTAAATCACATTTTTTCCGCTGGAATGTCAAGTAGCCAACGAGCGGAAAGTGCACATGCATTCTTTAAAAGATATGTTTCTAAAAGAAATTCATTACTTGATTTTATGATCCAATTTAATAGGGGGCTTGAACGCCAACGTCATGAAGAGTTGATGGAGGATCACAAAGATGTAACCGAGAAGCCTAAATTGAAAATACCCCATGACTATTTGGAGCAAATGATTGATATTTATACACATGAAATGTTCTATAAATTTCGGGATGAGTTTTGGGAGAGCTTCAATTTTAAATTTGAGCTCTTAGAGGAGGATGATAACCACCACATGTATAATATCTTTAGAAGAAATGTTGTGAAGTACAAAGTGAGACAAATTCATTACGACAAAGACTTGGATTATGCTAGATGTACTTGCAAAAAATTTGAGAGTTGGGGGATTCCATGTAGGCATGTGCTAGCTTACTTGAACAAGTATCATGATCTTGACAAATTGCCAAGCCAATACATTTTGAAGAGGTGGACAAAAATAGCAAAATCCGGTGGTGTTATTGATGGAAGCGGCGTGGAGATAAAAGATGACAAGTCATATCTACTCATGCCGAGTCAATTGATTAAATATTCTTTGGATGTGATTGATAAAGCCCTCACTAGTGAAGAAGCGACTAAGGTTTATACCAACGCTTTGAGTAATGCCAATGAAAAAATTGATCTAATAGTTGGTGGTGGTGCCGAGAGAACCACCCAAATGATTGGTGGTGGGACGAGTGTATCTAAGTCGGTGAACATGAGTTATAATTTCGAACATAGTTACAATGAGCCGAAGCAAGTGCGAGCGAAAGGATGTGGAAAAAGGCTCAAGGGAGGAAAAGAGAAGGCGTTAGTGAGAGGAAAAAATCCTAAAGCTAGAAAATGTCATGGGTGTGGCAAAGTTGGTGTGACACACGATAAAAGAAATTGCCCAATGCTTACGAATCGGTAAGAAAGTTTAATTTATTTTCCATTTTTTATATTTGTGTTTGAATTATATAACTGACTTTTCTATTGTATTCATGTAGAATTACCCCACCGAATGAGGACGCTACTTTAGTTGCAAGTTTAGATAATGATAGTGATTCATCCACAGGTAATTTAAAAAGTATTGTTGTCTTATTCACAAATTGAAACAACTTGGTGGTAAATTTATCTAACGTTGTTTTAACATTTTCATTGCAGGGTGGTCTACATGATCGAATTAATGTGTTTCAATTCTGTTAGAGATGCATTTTGAATTGGGTTTGATGTATTTTTAATTGGACTTTGATGTATTTCATGATTTGTATCAATATGCCAATCTGGCTCTAGTTGTCGAACGAATGATGTATGTCCATTCTCAGTGCTACAAAACTGATTGTACACGTACATTTTGTGTGAATGTTGGGAATAGTTGGTAGTGGTGCCGGGAGAATTGGGTATTGATTTTTTGAATGAGTTACTATTGGGTGTTTTTTTTTAATGGATTTTTTGATGTCTTTTGGAATTTGTTTTTATTAGTCAAGGTGTATATTGAAATGAATTGGGTGTTGGGTTGTTTGAATGAGTTGGGTGTTTGATTTTTTTTTAATGAACTGGGTGTGAGTTCATTGTTCAACTTCAACAGATTAGAGAGAGAGAGAGAGAGAGAGAGAGAGAGAGAGAGAGAATGAATTGGGTGTGTATTAATTATTCTAAGGCTCTCTCTCATTTGGAGTGTTGGGTTGTTACAGTTGATTTTTTTTTAATGAACCGGGTGTTAGTTCATTGTTCATTGTGCTCGTTGGATGGAGGGGGGGGAGCTGAGTGTGTGTGCTTGCATGTTGATTAAGGCTCTCTCTCATTTGGAGTGTTGGGTTGTTACAGTAAAGAGTAAAGATGATTGTGGGCCCCAGCAATTTTTAGAATTTGCAACATAGTCCTCTAAGTGACTAAGTGTGAGACATGGTGTAAGACTTTAATTGTGGGCTGCTTTTCACGTGGGTGGGGCCTACCACAGTTTGTCAAAAGCGAAAATGGCTTACACCCGTTAGTCACCCGCAATTTTAAACCCGTTGGAGATCGGCACCGTATATATATATATATATATGAGTATAGATATCTAATCAAAGATTCTCTAAAGAGGGCTACCTCTCTTTATTAAAGAGAGGGCCTCTGTTTTGGCCCTTGGATTGTGTTTAAAAACTGTGAAATGACAAAACTGCCATTAATGAAAGCACGATCCAACGGTCAAAATAGAGACCCTCTCTTTAATAAAAAAGGGCGCCCTCTTTAGAGCCTGACTGGATATCTAATATATGGTCATCACCACCTCAACCTCTCTCCATATCTTCTCTCACTTCTCTACATCACCACCACCAACACGGGCCTCCTCCCTCATCCACCCCTACTACTGACAAAAAAAAAAAGAGAAAGGAAAAAAGAAGTTACAGGTTGGAGCAACTGTCCAAACGTATCGGGAGCAACTCACCAAATATATCGAGAGCAACTCACCAAAACGTAAGGAGCAACTCACCAAATGGAAAGAGCAACGTTGCTCCTTACATTTGGTGAGTTGCTCTCGATATGTTTGGTGAGTTGTTCCTTCTATTTGGACAATTGCTCCAAAAACCTTAACCTTTTTTTTGTAGTAGCGAGGTGGCCCGTGGTAGTGGTGGCTATAAGAAGAGAGAGAGAGAGAGGTTGGGGTGGGGGTGGGAAACCCAAACCCAAACCCCAACCTTTCTTTCTCTCTCTCTCTCTCTCTCTCTCTCTCTCTCTCTCTCTCTCTCTCTCTCTCTCTCTATATATATATATATATATATATATATATATACATCTAATACATCAGGAGCAACTCACCAAATGAAAAGAGCAACATTGTTCTTTCCGTTTGGTGAGTTGCTCCTGCCGTTTGAACAGTTGCTCTAACCTGCAATTTTTTTTTCCTTTTTTTTCTTTTCTGCAATGGTATGTGTGGATGAGGGAGGAGACCCGTGGTGGTGGTGGTGGTGGTAAGAAGAGATAGAGAGAGGTTGGGGTGGTGGTGGCCCTATATTAGATTTATATACTCATGTATATATATATTATAGAGAGAGAATGTGAAAGAAAGAGGTTGTGGTGGGGGTGGTGGCCATGGTTGTGGCTGGTGGTATTGGTGGTGGTGGTAGTGGTTGTGGTTGTGGTCGTGGTGTGGTGGCCAGCCATGGTGGTGGTGGATGGTGGAGGTGGTGGTGAGGAAGAAGATGGGGGAGGGGGGTAAATGTAATTTTTTATTTAAAAAAGATCAAAAGTTGATGTATTTTTAAATTTTTACTTTTAACTTGATTTTCTTTTCATTTTGAAAAAATAGTTGACTGTCATTTAAAATGTCAAGTTGACTGATTTTTAATAATCCCATTTAATATTCGATATATGACAAAAATTGTCTTTTGAGAAGAAAGTTGTTATCACAGCCCGGTCCCACAATAGCGGAATTGAAGCCCTGTGGCATGCCACCGATGCTAAATCAATTTATTAACATTCCTAAAAGAATTAGTTTAAGAACACGCAACGGAAAAGAAAACAATTTATTTTAAAATCAGCAATCCAGTTGACTGCTTTTTACGCCTAGTCGATTGAGCTTGGGTCTGGCAGGAGGTCTGATTTTGAAACATAATTCAGTCGACTGTTATCACAAACCAATCAACTGCTTTGAGTCCCAGGGAGTCCCAATCCCCCAGTTTCTCAATCCAGTCGACTACCTCCCATGTACAGTCGACTGGGGTATAAAATTCCCAGTCGACTGGTACTGTCCGGTCGACTTTCCAATCCAAGCTGAAAGTCAAAGTTTGAAAATACAAACCAGTCGACTGTGTCGAGGGACCCAGTCGACCACTTTTACAAAATTGAGGTTGTGTCTTGTTCAACAAAAGGATCCAGTCGACTGCAATCACGAACCAGTCGATTGGTTTCATTGCAGCAGAACATTCTGCAAAATTTTCCAAGTTAAATGTTTTCTGAATTCATCCAGAGTCTAATTGCACACTCCAAACTCATTCCAAAGTGGTTCTATTGTATAACAACATACCCAAAGCATAATTACAAGATGTTATCCAATTCTGTTACAAGTTCCTTATGAAAACGAATTAAATAATCATTTCTATTCCAAAACTATGAGATAGACATGACAAGTCATTTTCTAAGTGAACTCTCGATATCTCGTGATCACTTCGCTGATTCCTCACCGACATTGACACCTGCAGAGGTTATTTGAATAATGTCACACCCCAACCCACCCCCGGCGGATTAGGACACGTGTAACAAGACTATATGTACCCAAAATACACTAAAAAGCAAGAAACCATGGTAGTTATTAAAGAAAACATAATTTGGAGCATCATAAAAGGGTTTACTGAGACAAAACAACCCCAAGTGCAAAATGGTCATTCATAAAGTATATAAAAAATTTATACCAAAAGATAGATCTTTGAGTCCCGGTTCCAACGCAAAAAACGACGCGCGAATCAGAATTTTCTAGAAAGAGTTATGCACGTTTCCGTAAAAGCGGATGTGCAGTGAAAAATACAAGCGAATCGATCTCTTCATTAACCCGGATCGATCCATTTTGCTAATTGTTCTGCAGAATGTACCTTTAAAAGGCTGGATCGATCCCTTCTTTAACCCGGATCGATCCGGGTTCTGCAGAATATGTTTTTGCTGCTAAAAACACTTCTAAAACATACCCAACTCATATCCAAACCAAACCAAACTTCAAGAACATTAAGAACACATTTCAAACTCATTTCCAACCACACTTTAAACATTAACCCAACATGTATGACATAACCACAACCACAATTTAATCAACCAACCATGAACTCAACCCTTTTCTTGAATCAAAACAAGTTGTTGCAAACTCAACACTGATCAAAACTAGTATTTTGCAAGAACAAGATGTAATTGAACACAAACTACAACTAACATAATACACACAAGTGGAACATGTCCAAAACACTTGCGACATAATCCGGACTTGCCAGAAAGGTTCCACATATCCATACGTACAAAACCAACTGTACATAGAAATCTCTTACAAGTTTTCGAGTTTTACTTCTAAACCACCATATAACAAGTTGGAAGAACTAATCCCCAAAGTTACTACCAGTGTACTACCACCACTGTTAAAAGTACAACAATTTACAACATATTACAAGTTTAAAGAGATATAATATACACTAGTCCCAAATCTCCCCATCTCTCTCATCTCTCCCATCATTTTCTCTCCGGGTATTGCTCCGAACCTGTGGTGGTTGTTATTTAACGCAACAGAAAAGGAAAACGGTTTTCTTAATTAAGCATTACGCTTAGTGAATTAACTAACATGCTTGAATGTCGTGAACATGTATTATGCAACAATGTAAGCACATAAGCATACGTAATCGCAGAATTCATGAGTTAATGGTTCATTCAAACCGGAAAGACCAACTCCTTGGCTGCATGGTCACTTCTATTCCTTGAACTTCCGTATTTATCGAATTCTTCCTCCCCCCTTCCTTATTACTCCCAACAATGAACCATTACTCCCAATTATTCATTGACCACTTAACATATAAACACATAGTCACATAAACATGATAATTCACACCAATTTAACATGGAGTTCTAATAATTAACATGGATTCAACCACAACTTCAAGAATCATCATTTCCTAACTACCAATTGAAGCATAAGACATGTACACCATCAAAGCTTAAGTTAGAAAACTCACCTCCTACAAGTTCTACCCAAAATCAGCCTAAGAATGCTAAATTCCACCAATTTCAAGCTCAATTCCTACTCCAAAGAGATTCCTACATGAACTCGGTAGACGACGTCTCACCGATTAGTATGAGCTACCAAAATCCGATAATTAAAACGTAAATTATAGGTATAGGAACGACCGTCTCACCTCCACGAGTCCGAAAATGGCTTCGGTTCGCGAATTGGATGAACGGCGGCGACGGAACGGCAATATTACATCGTCGACGTCTCGGAATCTCGTCGTCTCTCTCCAGGAGAGCTCTCTCTTTTCTTTGATTTTCTGTAATTGTTTTGAGACAAGGCTCAAGACCAAGCCACCTAGAAACACATGCAATGTATTGGCAAAAATTTTCCTTATTTTCGTTTACAACCCCAGGATTTCTTAAGTTCTTATTATGAAATCCCCCAAACATTCCATTAACTACCCAACATCGAATGAGTGTTTGTCTAAATTTCGTATGGGTCCCAATGTGAGTCCCAAATATTTTGTGAAGTTACTATCGCACCTACTAACTATAAATCTTTTCAGTTACGCCCTTATTTGGGTATCCAAACCAATACCAAATGCTACCACATATATCATCATATAATATGAAAGCATTTTAAACAAATATTCAGGTAGTCATATAAAATGCATTTAATCATTTAAATGCAAATTACTAATTAGCCCTTCATTGGGTCCCATTCCAATACCTGTCCCACCTCACTAGGGACTTTTTCAAATGGTGTCCTTCTCTGAACACTTTTTATACGGGCGAGTCCAAGCCTCCTCTTAATCCGTTTTATACACTAATTATATTAATTAATGCATATTAACATGATAATTAACCCGTTCTCCGGGTACGGGTGTTACAAATAACCACACATATTTCGATTCGTTTAAGTTAATGCTTAGTGAATAAAGCAATGATGCATATAAATGATAAACATGCACAAATTCACATTCTCTACATTTCATACTAGTCTCCAGAGTCTCGCGTGTACGGTCCACACTTCTAGTCTGTGACTCCTCGCCAATAAGTCCACACGACAAGGTAAGACCCACATTTCTTTCTTTCAGAAGTGCGACCTTATGCCTATATCGGCTTCACAAAATGGCTTGTATCACGTGCTTCTTTGACCCAAATAGCAACTAAGCATGCTCAAAACACATTTCACCATTCTTTCAACATAAACAAAACATTTCACCGTATAATTGGGTCTACTTATCAATATAGTCGCCCAATATGAACTGCACAATATATATCTATGAACTAAGACATGTTTTTCATTCAAAACATGAATACATGTCAAGAAATCATTTCCAAAACACATAGTTGAATCATTCACCTTTGATTAATGCTCCTAAAATTCGTTCAAAAGAAAACCCGAGCACAAAGATCGTGCAGAAGTCCGTCTAGTACAATCCCTATGGATCAAAATTCTGATTATAATCTTTTTATGAAAATTCCCAAAAATGAGTTTTCGAAAAACTTATCCAAACAAGACCTAATGGATATCAAAACAACGGCCTTACCTCGAGGAGTTCGAATATCCGATGAAATACTTTGATCAACAGACGGATCACCGAAAATGAGCATTGCAAGCTTGAGGATTGAAATCTCCCTTTTCTCCCTCTCTTCTCTCTCCTCCTTTAGAAGTCAATTAGGGTTTTGCTACTAAAATATCTCACACTTTGTATTTATAGCTATTACTTTTCCAAATACCATTTAGCTCCCCTCAAGGTCTTAAACCTTCGATTTAGCACCCCTAGTAAAATATCTAATTTTACTAGTTTTTCACTAAGTTCCATTGGTTGCTAAAACGTAGTCCCACATGATTTTACGAAATCACTAATTAGCCTAGCAATTATGTAGCGTATTAATTCGTCCTCACCAGGATAACAAAACTAAAATTAAAAATATATTCTAAACCAGATAATAATACAGATAGTGAAATACACAGGTAAATATTTATTTTCAGATAAACATTTAGGGTATTCCACAATGACCGTCTTAATCTCGGAGAGACGTCACAACATCAAAACATCCACTTCACACAGTCTCAGAGGATTCTCTAACACAGACACCCAAAATCGACTTGTGAGTCACAACACACTAGCTCACACATGTGCCATATATGCACAACACATCATCATGCATGACAATGTAATGAAACACGATAAACTCGCACACGAGTGTTATAGTTGTCAAGTGGAAATGAAGCATTAAATATTAGTATTCGATATATGAAAAAAAAAGTTTGTCATTTGAGGAGAAAAAGTTGTAGCCTACAATCAAAAAATTGTACAAATCATGATAAAAAGAAATTATAGCTATTATGACCAAAAACTATAACAAAGTGATTTTTGTAACCATGCAACAAAAATGTATATACACCATGAAAAAAAAATTGTAACCCCCTCTGATTTTGATCTAAGGGTTGAGATTTGTTTTTCCAAAGAAGTATTTTATATAACAATTGAGCTTCCACTCTCACTCTCTGACGTGAATGATGGACGCATACTACCGGATACACATAGTAGAAGTTTTTGAACATCCTCGCAAGAGAAAGCAATTCCAACTACACAATTGATTCAAAGTTGAAGGAGAAAATCTCAATCCTTAAATCAAAGCCCCAATAGTTAGTGGCAGAGTTAGGCAAGATAGGGGAAAGAAAAGCAAAATAGAAAACTAATCCCATTCTTAAGAAAAAAGAATTAATTTTTGTTTGCACATAAAAAATACACTTTTTAAGTCAAAGTTGGTGGAGGCCGATTGGAACTTTTTAATCGGACTAAGAGACCGATTGCAAATTATTAGGGACCAAGTGATTGGTTCAAATTTGGTAGGGCTGATCACAATCGGGCTGACTACGTTCAGACTGGTTACCATTTGATCGGGCTGATTAGTATAATATACAAATTCGGACTGCCTCATGAGACCGGTGCACATGATTAATTATATCCCGATCACATTAATGTTTTGGTCGGGCTGATGGCCATTGAAGAGCATGATCGGGCTTCACTATATGGTCTTTTAAATCTTCCAGCTTTGTACCGATGGTGGGCCATGGTCCTCAAAGTGGCGTGCACACAAAATGTACACCCATTAACTTGAAGTCACCATTTGGCTTAATTATAACCAAGACATGGTGGGCCATCCTTAATGATGACCATCATGCTTGACCATTACATAATTTGATCACTTTGTTTGACCAATTTGTAAATAGGGTCCTTAGTTAATTGGTCAACTTAGCATTAATCCTTTTGATCGGGCTCAACTTCAGTAGGCTGCCAGTCTATCGGGCTATGTCTTCATCTGGCGGCCACTTCATCGGGCACACGGGTAGTAGTTTGGATCTCATTTGGTTTCATTTGTTGATGATGTCATATTATGGTGGGCCACCATATCATAATTCATTCGGGCTGCACCCTATTTTGACATTAATTAATACGGCCACCTTTACATCCAGCCACTATTGTTGACCAAGAGGAACATGTTGTGGCCCAATGAGGAATACTTGCATGTATTTGTTTTCAATTCAAACACATTAATTAGAGGTCAATATGGAAACAAATACACGTTGATGGGAATATATTTATCTTGGCGCAGAAGTTACGGATTGGTTTGAACTTCCATATCAAGATGAAGATAATTTTGGTCAATATTATCAAGAATATGGAAAAGATATTATCAAGATTTGGGAAGATAATATTGTTGATATTATTTAGTAAGGAAGGTATATATCTTTACTTGAAGGGGAATCAAGTCGAACCAAGCCACAAAATGGACCAGATTCAAGATCAATATATATACTTGTATATATATTCGCAGATATGACGAATTTTAGCAGTTTATGGAAATAAACTGGTATTTTTAACCAGATAATGATTCATCAGGTATTTCCTACCTTATCTAGAAGACCTCCATGGCCGCTATAAATCAACAGGCAGGCCAAGCAGTCAAGGCACCCCGCGTCACTTCGACAAAAGCATCCCAATGCATTCTAAATAGCACTCCTAGCATCCTTTTTATTTTCTTAAGCTCTTTTAGCTTTCAATTACATCCTTGTAATTTCTCTTTTCATTAATTAAATAAAATTGGCTTTTATTTAATTTCTTTTGTATCTTTTCATCACTTGTATAGCTTGTGCGCTTCAGTATTGCCATAGGACTTTTGGTGAGGGTACTTTCCTACTCACCTCACACAGTCGTTTTGTTAGAAGTGAGATTCCTTAAGCCTTGTGTATCAGTCACACAAGCACTTAGAAAATTAGTTTGCACTAGCGAACCATTATTGGTTCTGGCACGCTCGCGCAAATTACAAGCAAACAGCTTTCCATCTTGTTTTCCTTTTCCGTCTCTTTTCTCTCATGAAATTCATGAACCAAACAAAGCCTTAGCCGCGGGCAGTGCCCGACCAATTTAATTAAGTTTGCACCTCCCCCGAAATCGTATGACTATTGCACATCCCCCACAAAAATGGTTAGATTTAAAATAATTGTTGACTAAAAAACTTCAAATTGCAATAATTGTTGTAGAAGTCCGATTTTTGTAAATCTGATGTTTTGAAGTTAGAAAATGAGATCTAAACGAGATCAATATAACTATTAAATCTTGAGAAAAGAAAACATAATTTAAACTATAAGGCAAAAACGTGGGGTTTTTTTTTTTTGCATGAATCTACTAAAAATATACACCTTTTCAGAGTTAGCATGTATAGATGAGTAGATCTCGAAAAAAAAAATGTAATGAAATCATCCCAAAAGTCCAAAAAATGAGAAAGTTTTAGCTTTTTGATTAAAACAGATAATATTGCCTATTTTGATCAGATTATTTTTCGTTGGTTGATGCTTATGAATTATATGTTTATGTACAATTGGCAACTCCAATGCATAGATCTTGGAAAAAATGCATGAAAAAAAAAAATCACCCCCAAAAATAAAAAATGAGAAAGTTACGGCCGTTTAAAGTTGACATTTTCCAAACACTACTTGGATCATAATATTTGCTTGGCTATTTGAGGCTCAGAATTACATTTTTTTTTTAACAAAATTCGAAACTCCAACACATAGATCTTGAAAAAAAAAAAAAACACATGAAATCATAAAAAAATTATGATCCAAAAAGGCCATTTAAAGTTATGGTCATTTAAAGTTAAAAATTTTCAAACAGATAATATTACATGTTTGGATCCAATTATCTGTTTTTGTTGTCTAAGGCTTAAAATTATCCATTTTTGTAAAATTGGCAACTCGAATACGTAGATTTTGAAAAAAAATATGATACAAATAAAAAGGCCCAAGTTATGGCCATTAAAAGATGACATTTTTAAAACAGAAATATGACATGTTTGAAACAAATTTTGACAAATAAAATCCCCAAAAATGTCAAAATTGAGACTCAAAATGATATGTTTTTAAAAATTTAGAAAGAGCAATGCATAGATCTTAAAACTAAAAAAATAATAAAAAAAAAACCATGAAAAAAACAGCCAAAAACCTATAAAAAAAATGAGAAAGATATGGTTGTCTAATCGTAAATATGTTAACTAAATAGATAATATTATCTGTTGACTCATTTTTTACTGGTATAGGGGTATAAAAGTTTGAAAATAAAAAAAATTGATTGAAGGACGTTAATTTGTACCCAAAGAGTTATATATATATATATATATATATATATTGTACCACCTCAAATTAAATACCCTTGCACAAAATATTACTCAAATTTGAGTAAAAATTTAAGTAAAAGTTCCATTTGATACAGTCATACTCAAATTTTCTCATATTATAATTACTTCCCCTCACTTAAGTATAAAATTTGAGTAAAAACATCTCTAACCTTTACTCAAACCTCATATCAAATCAAACTTATGTAATTTTTTTTTATTTTATTTTAAAAAGACTTCAAAATTCTCACCCAAATCCATATCAAAATTTGAATATATGAATTTTGTTATTTCAATTTGGGTTTAAGTTTTGAGTAAAACTCAATGTGCTAAGAGTTTGAGTTAAGAATTAGATGAGATTTTTGAGTAGCTTTACCCAAATTCAAATTTAGTAAGAGTTTAGGGCAAGAATTGCAGATGACCTAATTGAATGCTACATAAATACCGAGCACACCAAATTGGTGTTTGAATTAAATTAATTGGACTGATTGGACACCAATAAATCATAGGGTAAAATGCATTTTGCACCCTTAAACTATACTCTGCTTGGTACTTTGGTCCTAAATAACTATTTTTTTTTGTTGTTGTTGTTGTTTCGCATTTTGGTCCCTCAACTAACATTTTTGTGCTATTTTGCCCCCTCCGTCACTTTTAGTGACAGAAAAAGTCACTTTTAGTGACGCTAAAAGTGACGGAGGGGGGCAAACTGCCACAAAATGTTAGTTGAGGGACCAAAATACGAGAAAAAGAGACCATGTGTCAAACAAAGTATAGTTTGAGGGTGTAAAATGCATTTAACCCAAAATCATAACATCAACCATCTTTAGGGAAAAAAGGCCAAATGAAAGATGGTGATCTTTATTAAATGAAATAGAAGTAATATGATCTAAGTGTCCCATCCTGTAAGTATTTCATCCACTGCTATACACAATTACGCTGATAAGCGGGTGGAGAGGTTAGTGGTGTTCCATTTTGCCCCTAAAAAGTGCGACAATACATAACATGTGAGTAAATTAATTCTGTCAACGTTTCTAATAGTTGACTACCAGGACTACATTCGAGACACCGATTAGAGTTGCTTAGATTCTGAGAAATCAATGTGGGTATAAGACGACTGGTTTACGTTAAAGGATTCATAGGAGTATGAAAACCTGCTAGACAGTATGATCACTATCACCATATTGATATTTGGACTATATTGCTTCTAATTAAAAGGACTAAAATGAGACAGGAACCAAATTTCAAGGGTGTATTTTGTAATGAAGCCAATGGCTTAAATACCGAATACATCCCTGAAGTTTAATAAATTGTGTGAGGAAAAACAAACAAAAAGTGGAATATAATTATCTTTTATAGGCATGTCAATGGACCCGGGTCTGGACCGGATCTGACTAATAAATTGTGTGAGGAAAACAAACAAAAGAGGAATATAATTACCTTCCATATAGGCCTGTCAATGGACCAGGTCTGGACCGGATCTGACTATTTATGCAGATATATATATATATATATACATTACATATTGGGATCCACAAATTCAGATCCTAACAAATTTGGATATTGATCAAACTAAGACAGATCCAACAAATAAATGGATCAAATTTGGATATAACATAATTTCTTACGAACTAGGTCCGGATCCCGTAGATTTGATCCAAATCCAATTCATTTACAGGCGTACTTCCTTGATCCTGACTTGTTTCAAAGGGCTTGCCACTAATGCTGCCCGAACATGTGCTCTGGCTACAAATCCAAGACATTTTAACTAACAAATCACAATTGACTCTGATGTTCAAAATCAGATCTCAGTATGTTTTTTGGATTGACAACTTCAGTATAGATATTTAGCATTCATATTAACATAAAATCATCTGCATTAGCAACTTTTTTTAGAGATGCATTTTAATAAAACTTTCGCTTATTCAGAAATACAAATCTTACTTATACTTTCGCTGTTAAGTTGGATGTGAGGACATGTGTTGGGAGTTGGCAGAACCTAATTTCTCTATAAATATTTCTAACTCCATCTATATCCCCATTCGATTTTTTTCTCTTTGTACATAAAACATATCAATATCGCTACTTATGCTTTGAAAAAAAAAAGTTACTTTTGTACCAAATGGAGCATCGCTCACTAAGCAGAGAGAAGAAATAATACTGCAAGCTCACTTTCACAATTTGATTCATTTAATCCATCCTACTACAGCAATGCCTTAACTATCCACAGTTCAATCCCATCGTCATTAATCTTCAATAATACATTGCAAAAATGTAATTACATATAACATAAAAAATAAAATAAAATAAAAATGTATAAATGGTGAGACAGGAAATCAAGTTTATCTCCTTGATTAGCGCATGAGGAAATTCTAAAAGCAACTCAAGGAGAGATTATTCAGCGCACCTGTCACACCCGTCATCGAGCTGCTGTGATCTGACGCCCTAATCATATGGGGTCATATGACTACACATGTGATTGGAGATCACATTACGTCAGCATAATGACGTAGCGTAATGGGCTCACTGAATAACTTCTCTGAATTTCTAAAAATTCGCTCAACTACCAGTCTCAAATTTAAATGACACCAAGAAGAATAGATACCATCGCTTTTGGGCAAAGTAGAATTGGCTGCCTGATATACTAAGCTGATACACTAATACATACTTGGCATCCTTCTCCAATTCAGCTAAAGCAGGAATCTCTAGCAAATTTTACATCCAAATAACACCTCCCCCCCACCCCCCAAATTTAAAAAAAAAAAAAAATTTGTTCAAAAAGTAATAATAATGTAAGGCTAACCAACATTACAGTACCCCGTAGTTTTAGCGAAATTTCACTTTGGGCATTGTATTTTCAAATGTAACATTTTTGGGTCCCTTAAGTTTCAAAATCGTGTCAATTTGGTATCAAAATCGTTGAAAATATGAGGCCTAGTGTAACTTTTTGCTCCGTGAGGGACCAAAATAATGCATTTAAAAAGAGTAATGGTATGCTTCTCAAATTAGATCTCAAAAGTGCTTCTCAAATGATATGACAGTGGGGACGAGTTAAATTTTGAATGAAAGTTGTTTACCCCACTGCCATGTCATTTGAGAAGTATTTTTATGATATAAATTTAAGAACAATAATGCTAGGCACACATTCCAAACCACACCTCAAACCACATCCTTGTTTTTAAATACATGTACCATGTGTTGTGTAAGTGGTGCACAGAAAAGTGTGAAAAATTCAAACAGAACAGAGTACATGCATTTAAAGCATATAGTGTGGTTTGGGGTGTGATTTGAAATGTGTGCCTAGCACTTCTCATTTAAGAAACATAACATATTACTCATTTAAAAATGCCATGTCATTAGTGTTGTCATATTCCAGTTTATTCCTTCCAGCTTTTGTATATAAGAAAATGGGAACACGGACACATTAATTCCAAAGTTGATACCAATACAACGAGGCAATGCAGTCCAACTTCTTTTACAAAGTAGTACTCCCTACATAATTACATTTGTTTGTGCTTGCTGGAGGTGAACAGAACAGAAAAAGTTGGATCAATTAAATTCATGACTTCTGACATTTTTGCCTTAATTTAAAAAAAAAATTAGGATAAAAAATTTAGAAAGCATCGTATTACTCTGGTTCATAGGGTACCCTTATTAGTTGTCAAGGATGATAGTTTGATGCATAAATAACACTACGATGGCAAAGTATGAACAGTCATTTCAGTGCTGATTTAAATGGTTTTGCATATACGTTGGAGTGGTAATATGGAATGCAGAACCATTTGTCAAATAATTACAACTGCTACATATGAATTGATCGATTTACGCATACCTTTAACTCAGTCACATTACCAGGACTGAAACCATAACCTCTCCAACAAAAATCATTGTAGATTATAGTCCGTACTTACACATGGCGTACGTACATTTATGAGAAAATAGTCACTATAAGGGTGATCGATCGATAGTCATGACATGAAAATTACAAGTGAATGAAATCTATCATTCTCGCACGTTAGTATAATTTTAGGAGAAACATGTTTACAGATAAGCACCATGTACTAGGTGGTCTAGTAGGTAGTAGGACGCGGCAGCGGTCAAATATATAACAGTGGTATCTACCATTTTCATTTTCACCAGGAATGCGGAAGAGTAATACTACTACACACTCTAAAATGCACAATCAAATGCACAACCTTGCTTAAAAAGGTTGGACCTTGTACTAAAAAGCCTGCACACACAAAATGGGGTGTGCAGTGTGTGCAGGCTTTTCAACACAAGGTCTAATATTTTTAAGCATGATTGTGTATTTTGGTGTGCTTTTCAGAGTGTGTATAGCATTATTGAATGCGGAATGCGAGGAACATAACTACCTCAATCACATAACCAAACTACTTGTGTTACCTGCAATGTTTGCGGAAGTGATGAATCATATATGGCATGTTTCCTTGTTGAAGAGAAAGCCTTCGGCTTATGAATGAGTCCATGATGAACTTCGTCTCCTTCTCTAAGGCTTACACTATGACAATGACTTAAAACTTGAAAATAATTTACATTGAAGACACAGAAGAAACTGATTACTGGGAAAACGGATTGAAAGAACCATCTTGACACAGGGAATTACCAACTATATGATCTCCCAATACATAATCTAAAATGGGAAAAAAAAAAAAAAAAAAAAAGGGACTCATTTACGGTATTTAACGTGGAAATGACCATTATGTGCTATCATCGACATCAAGTACCTCTTCAACATAATCCAGTTGAGGCTCATCTCAGATTGATAATTCCATCCTCTGCAGGAGCTTCAAAGCTTTCCTGCAACTCCAATGAAAGCTCAAGGCTGCGCAAAACATGAAGCTTTGAAGGCCTTTTAGATCCATCAAAAAGCAAGCATTTGTTAGCAGTCTCCACAAACATGCATGCTCAAACAATCTGGTGATATCTTCCTGTTCAGAAACGGATCAATAATTCGACCGACTTTGCCTGATGTTGTAAAAAGCAGGGCCCGAATGGTTAGATGCCACTCCTCTCCTCCTCCTCGTCCTCCTCCTTCTTCTCGTCCTCCACGGGTTCCCAATTTATTGCATTCCTCCCACACAAAACTTCAAACAACACTACCCCAAAGCCGGGGAGGAGGCTTAGAAGGGCCAGTGGGGGCACGTGCCCCCACTCACTTTTTGGCAATTAAAATTTTACCCTACATGTGTTATAGGTTTTACATACTTCGGGGAAAAATAATCTTTCCTTGTGTTGCTAGTGAAATTATCAATGGCATCGTGAATCTCAACAAAGGAGAAGCATCGGCACGGTACCTCAGGCATTGGGAAAGTTGTGACCTTAGGAAAATAGGAGGTCTCGTCCTACGCCAAAGTGAGTCCCACCGCCACCCCCATGTAGGTCCGCAGTAATCATGGGACTTTCTGGTTGGTGACATCCTGCTAATCTGCTCATTGTAAGTGGCATCAAAGTTGATATCATCTACTTCCCTATCAGAATAGACCCTCCCCTGTTGCTCCAATGCAATCTCTAGGAACTTCATCCTTGTGGGTCGTTTGCTAGGATGATTACACAAGCATTTGATAGCAATTTCTGCAAACTCTTTCAAACAATGCATCGAGATTTGATCCTTCACATTGGTATCAACTATCTGACCAAGCCTTCCCTCTCCTATGCAAGATTGGGCTCATAGGGCTAAGCTGTGTTGCTCCTCCACAAGGTTTGTATCAACAGCCGGCCTCCCACACAATACTTCAAACAATACTACGCCAAAGGCATAAACGTCAGTTTTCCTTGTCAATCTACGAGTCATAAAATAGTCAGGATCCAAATAACCAAATGTGCCTTTAATGTCTATGCTAATGTGGGTGCGTGACAGGTTTGCAACTTCCATTTTGGACAACCCAAAAAATCTGAGATCTTAGCTACCCAATTTTCATTGAACAAAATGTTTGAGCTCTTCACATCACGGTGTATAAGTCCATGCCATGCACCCCTACCTGTATGAAGGTAATCAAATCCCCGAGCAACACCTATGCATACTTTGAGCAGTTGTTCCCAATTGAGAGGACCATTACCATTACCTTTCTTAAGAATTTTGTATAGATGATCAGCGAGGGTACCGTGGGCCATGTATTCGTAGACCAGGATCATCTCACAACCTTCCTCACAATACCCAATCAAAGTGACGAGATGAACGTGTCGAAACATGGAAAGCGTCTCAATTTCCATCCAGAACACGGGAGCACCTTGCTTGGACTCTAGTTTCAACCGCTTTATGGCAACAGTCTTGGCCCTGTGATCGATAATCCCTCTGTAAACCTTACCAAATCCACCATTCCCGATTACAAAAGCACCATCAAAATTGTTGGCTACCAATTGGATCTCCGCGAGTGAGAAACGACGACACGATTCGTCCTCACTTGATGATGATGTGCTATTTCCACCGGAGTTCGCTCCCAAATGATTGAATTGGCAGACAATGACATTTAATAGAGTCAATAAAACTATCGCACTTGTTCCAATTGTTTAGTGATCTTGGGCCTTCTCAATCCCAAAAAGCTAGCTTATGACGTGAGGCTTTCCCTCACAGTTATAAACTGACCACCAGCCCCTTCCACAATTAATGTGGGAAACTCCAACAATCTCCCCCTCACACATTGGGCCTTTGATCGGTAAACCATCAACCAGTCTCTCTGTTGTGGCTGTTGGACCGAGATGTTGTAACCTGGGCTCTGATACCAGTATTGGGTGGTCTTGGGACTTCTCAACCCCAAAAATTAGCTTTTCGGACCAATTGACCGGCCAGGCTGTTTGGTACACTTTGATCAGTGGTGCAATGTATATGGGTATGTCTCTATATTTGATCATCATGATGGTATTGGCCTGTCCTCGGACCAAACACGGAACATACCCAAATCATCTTTAGTGACCGGTGGAATGTTTGATAATCCAATTAACAGCTGAAAATAAAAAGATTCAATATTTATTCTTTTTTCGTGCGATAATGTACCATTTAATTGAAAAGGTAATCAAAAAATTATTGAAAACTTTAAGCGAAAATTTTTTATTGAAAATAATCACTGAATGCATTCTATTTCAGTAGTTGAAGCAATGTTTTCTGTATTACAAATTCAATCACTTAAAACTTTCAGTACTTAAAATCCACCACTTAATTTTCAGCACTTAATTTCAATTTTATCAAACGCACCCTAGGTAAGTTTGATAAAATTGAAAATTAAGTCTTGAAAAATAAGTGTTGAATTTAAATACTGATAATTGTGTTTCAAAACTAAAATGGACTGTATTCAGAGATTATTTTCAGTAGAATTTTTTTACTTAAAGTTTTCTGTGGGTTTTTAATTGCCTTTTCAATTGAGTGGTACATTATCAAACGTACTGAACATAAATAAGCGCTGAAACTTTTCATTAATTCTCAGCACTTAATTTGGTTATCAAACACCACTGAATTAATTTAAGTTCTGAAAACAGTGTTTCAAATACTAAAATAGACTGCATTAAGTGATTATTTTCAGTAAAAAAAATAATTAACTTAAAGTTTTTAGTGGATTTTTTATTGCTTTTTTAAGTAAAGGGTGCATTATAAAACACACTGAACATAAATAAACACTGAAATGTTTCATTTTCAGCATTTCATTTGATTATCAACTAAGTTTAAACTCTTATTTCTTTTCAGTGTTTGATTTTGTTTAACGGGTCACCACTTAACTGAAAAAATACCCCAAAACTGCTGAAAAGATTTAAGCCAAAGTGGTACTAAAAAACAAAGAACATGCTCATTGTTTTCAGCTTTTAAAAAAAAAAAAATCATTGTTGACTGTAATACTCTCATATTTCACTTTTGCTTATGCATACAGCCGTGTGATCCCTTACAGGGACCTTTGCCTTTGATTAACTACAACTTCTTGTATTGCTGCAGAAATAAAAAAAAGAACAATTTTACCAATAACAGTAGCCTTGACGTTTTTCTTGGGATGAGTCGCGGACTTAGTCGCTCTCTTTAAGACGCTTCGCGGCTCTGCCCAAGTTGTGCAAGCAGTTCGTTCGGATGAAGGCCACGACGTCCCCAGGATAAAGCAGCCCAGAAATCGCCTCTGTCTCGAAAATCCTTGCACGGAGGAAGATCGGAAAACCCACACCCTTTCAATAATCGTTGCTCAGAAACTGTATATGAAACTCTATATTAAAAATCTGTAACTCTTTTTCTCTCTGTAAAACTGTCTGTTTTGATGAAAGCAGTTTGTGTATATATAAAGAAGATATTCTGAACGTTGGAAAAGTGAACGTTGCAGAACGTGGAGAGAAGTCTGGAAACGTTAGAGAAAAAATCTGGAGGAAAAAACGTGGAGGGGTTGGTGGGGAGACTTGGTCTCCAACTGAAATTAAACTCTTTTTAATTAAAAAAGAAATTTATTTTTCAAATAAACTTTGTATAAAAAGATATATAGGAGTAGGATCCACATCCAAACCCAAGCCCGGCCCGGAACGGAGCGGAGCGGAGCGGGGCGGGGCGGCGGCGCGCGCGCGTGTGTGTGTTTTGTGGTAAACCCAATTGGGCCTAGGTCCTTCCCCTTCACAAAACTTGGTACCCCCAAGGGGCCCAACCCTTCCTCCAACCTCCACTTATATATGTCCTTCCCACTTCCTCTAATTTTCCTATGTGGGACAAGCAAAATATCATTTGGGTTAGTTTGTGAATAAAACAAAACTCAAAACCAAATTTCAAAGTTTTTCCCTCAACCTTTCCCTCCAATTTTAAATTTACACTCCTTTTCAACAATCCCCCACTTGTATTTTAAAAATTGATTTAAGATCATTGAGCAACGTATCATAAGACTGTGCATAAGTAAAGGTGTTTTTCAACTTGAACCTTTACGTAGTGATAGTGCTTCCGATTATACTAGAGTAACCGTAGTTTTGAACTCTATCTCAGACAACACCACACACATAGTCCTACTAGGGTGAAGTTCAAAAACCAGCACTTTACGGCCGTGTGCTTATATCCCAGTATAGCGAATGATCTAGAGAATTTGCCCAAAATTTCATAGGAAGCGGCCTCACTTCCACATTCGCCTAGGTGAGTCCAACAAGGATACTCCTGTAGCTAGGTATCCCACTCCAAATGGAGTTTAGATCTCATTAAGAGTTATAAACAACTCAACCTTCTGTCCTTCAGGATGTCATGCTTCGTAGGGATGGACTTGGAGTATTACCCCCATATATAGGTATTAGCATGATTCCACTCATATCACTCATGACTTGTTATTACCCTTTGAACCTATTTCTTGGGATCTCCAGTCTATAGGTCGGGTTACTATCATAAGTGACTCAATTATCTAAGGGCTTTAGTCCCATCCCTTTCGAGTTTTTACAAACCTTCTCTCGTGCTAGTCCTTTCGTCAAAGGATCAGCCAAGTTCTCCTCAGACCGTACATAATCCACTCTTACAGCTCCAGAAGAGAGAAACTCTCTAATAGTGCTGTGCTTGCGACGTATTTGTCGCTTCTTGCCGTTATAATAACGGTTCTCAACTTTTGCAATAGCCGCGGTACTATCACAGTGGATTAGGACAGCTGGTATCGGTCTCTCCCATAAAGGGGTATCTGATAGCAGATTTCTCAGCCAACCTGCCTCCTCACTAGCTGTAGCTAGTGCTATCATCTCTGACTCCATAGTGGACTGAGCCAAAATAGTCTGTTTCTTAGACTTCCATGAAACTGCGCCTCCAGCAATACAAAAAATGTATCCACTAGTGGCCTTGGAGTCATCTGATAGGGTATTCCAATCAGCATCGCTATATCCTTCAAGGACAGCGGGAAACTTCTGATAGTGTAATTTTAGGTTCATCGTCCTTTTTAGGTAACGCATGACCCTTTCAATAGCATGCCAATGCTCCATACTAGGTCTACTAGTAAACCTACATAGTACTCCAACAGCATAAGCTATATCTGGCCTAGTGCAATCAGTAGCATAACGAAGGCTACCAATGATGCTCGCATACTCAGTTTGTCTAACACTGTCACCAGTGTTCTTGAACAACTTTACACTAGGGTCATATGGAGTACATGCTGGTTTACAGTTAAAGTAATTGTATTTCTTTAGAATCTTCTCAATATAATGAGATTGATCTAAAGAAAGTCCCTTTTCGGACCTAGTAATATTAATTCCAAGAATTACACTAGCTTCTCCTAAATCTCTCATATTAAAATTGGCACATAAGAAAGATTTAACTTCATTAATGACATGAATATTTGATCCAAAAATAAGTAAGTCATCCACATATAAGCAAATAATAGTGCAAGTATTGTTTTCAAATTTGTAATAAATACACTTGTCACTTTCATTTATTTTAAAACCATTTGAGATGACTAAACTATCAAATTTATCATGCCATTGTTTAGGAGCTTGTTTCAAACCATAAAGAGATTTATCCAATTTGCAAACTTTATTTTCTTGACCAAAAATAATAAAATCTTCAGGTTGGTCCATATAAATCTCTTCTTCTAATTCACCATTTAAAAAAGCCGTTTTAACATCCATTTGGTGTACTACTAAATCATGAATAGCAGCTAAAGCAAATAGTACACGAATAGAAGTAATTCTAGTGACAGGTGAATAAGTATCAAAGAAATCAATATTTTCTCTTTGTCTATAACCCTTAGCTACAAGACGTGCCTTATATTTATCTATCGTGCCATCGGGTTTCAATTTCTTTTTAAGAATCCATTTGCAACCTATTGTCTTACAACCAGGTGGAAGATCTACTAAGTGCCAAGTTTTATTTGATTCCAATGATTCCATTTCATCGTTTATAGCTTCTTGCCATAAATCAGCATCTATAGAAGTCAAAGCTTCTTGGAGGGTGTTAGGATCCTCCTCTAAGTTGTAAGTATAAAAGTCGGTCCCAAAATCTTTCGCGATTCGGGCTCTTTTACTTTTTCTAGGCTCTAATTCATATTCGTTTGGTTCTACTAATCTAGGCATATCATATGATGTTGAACCCCCACTATTTTTAAATTTAAAAGGAAATTTATTTTCGAAAAAATCAACATCACTAGATTCAATTATAACATGATTCTTTAAGTCATAAAATCTGTAAGCCTTACTATTAATAGCATAACCAATAAAAACACACTCATAAGCTCTACTAGCTAATTTAGACCTTTTAGGGTCTGGAATTCTAACATATGCCAAACAACCCCATGTTCTAAAATAATCCACATTTGGTTTTCTTCTTTTCCAAAATTCATAAGGGGAAATATTAGTTTTAGAGTTAGGAACTCTATTTAAAACATGACAAACAGTTAATAATATTTCCCCCCACCAATGAGAAGCTGCCCCTGAATTTAATAAAATAGCAACTACTAATTCAGTAAAAGTTCTATTTTTTCTTTCAGCTTTTCCATTCATTTCAGGGGAGTAAGGGGCAGTTTTTTCATGAATGATTCCATTAATATTATATAAAGCAATAAATTCATCAGAATCATATTCATGTCCTCTGTCACTACGAAATCTTTTAATTTTTCTATTAAATTGATTTTCAATCTCATTTAGGAAAATTTTGAACATGTCAATGGCTTCACTTTTATTTTTCATAAGATAAACAAATGAATAATTTGAGCTATCATCAATAAAAGTAATAAAATACCTTTTTCCATTTCTAGTTAAAATTCCTTCATATTCACAAATATCTGAATGAATTAATTCAAGAGGTTCAGATTCCCTAGTGACAGATTTATGTGGGGTTTTAGTGATTTTTGCTTGGCTACAAAATTCGCATTTGTCAAATTCATTTAAAGATAATTGTGGAATATATCCTAGACTACTCATATTTTTCACAAGCCTTTTATTCACATGACATAATCTAGCATGCCAAACATTAAAAGAACACAACATGTAAGCAGAAGAAGAAACTTTATTAAAATCAACATTTAATTTAAACATGCCCTTAGTTGCATAACCCTTTCCAACAAACACTCCACTCTTAGTCAAAGTAAAAAGATCAGCCCCAATAGTTTGAGTAAATCCAGCCTTGTTGAGAAGATAGCCTGAAACAAGATTTTTCCTCATTTCTGGAGTGTGCAAGACATCCTTCAAAATGACAGTCTTTCCAGAAGTAAACTTCAATTCAACCTCCCCAATACCAGCAACAGTAGTGGTGTGGGAATCACCCAACAGCACTTTCTTGTCCTTAGCTTCAGAATAGGATTTGAACATGTCACGGTCATAGCAAACATGGCGAGAGGCGCCAGTGTCTACCCACCACCCCTCGGATCCACCAACAATATTGACCTCGGAAATCATAGCAACGAGCTGCTCTTCTGCAAGATTTGCTTGGGGAGCAACTCGTCGTTGATTCCTACAGTTTCGAGCCATATGACCTGGTTTACCACAATTGTAGCAAACAAACAGTCCAGCTTCATTTATTCCTGAGGGGGGTATGTTCCTATTCTGATTTGGCTTCGGATTCTGATTCTTGTTGTTGTTGCGGTTCTTGTTCTGATTTCGATTTTGAAACTTCATGGTTTTTGAAGGTGGTTTCAGAACAACAGAGGTTTTGTTTTTAGAAAAATTTTGAGGTTTCTTGTTGTTGGAAACAACAAGAACCTGTTCTTTTAAATCTTGTTTTCTTGCCTCCTCCTCAATACGAAGGCGAGTAATCAAACTTTCCAATGAAAATTCTTTAGTTTTGTGTCTCAAAATATTTTTGAAATCTTTCCAACTTGGGGGAAGCTTGTCAATAATGACAGCAACTTGAAACTGATCATTTAAATCCATGCCCTCAGAAATTATCTCATGAGCAATTTGTTGCAGCTCATGGGATTGAGCTTCAACAGATTTGTCATCCGTCATTTGGTATTTCAAATAACGGCTGACTGCAAATTTCTTTGCTCCAGCTTCTTCAGTGTCATATTTTTTCTGAAGGGCATCCCAAACTTTTTTTGCAGAATCACAGTTTGCATAATAGTCATAAAGACTGTCAGAGAGTCCATTCAAAATATAGTTTTTGCAAAGAAAATCATTTTCATTCCATGTGTCAGACTCTCTGATTTGAGCAACAGTGGGATTTTCAGAAAGAGTGGGTTTTTCAGAAAGACAAACAGATTGCAATTTTTTCGTAGTTAAGAAAAACATCATTTTCATCCTCCACCGTTTAAAGTGAAGGCCCTCAAATTTGAAGGGTTTGTTGAGGTCATGGGTAACAGAGAGCATTGAAGATTCCATGGCAGATGTAAAGTCGTCTTAAAATTATTGCTGCAGAAATAAAAAAGGAACAATTTTACCAATAACAGTAGCCTTGACGTTTTTCTTGGGATGAGTCGCGGACTTAGTCGCTCTCTTTAAGACGCTTCGCGGCTCTGCCCAAGTTGTGCAAGCAGTTCGTTCGGATGAAGGCCACGACGTCCCCAGGATAAAGCAGCCCAGAAATCGCCTCTGTCTCGAAAATCCTTGCACGGAGGAAGATCGGAAAACCCACACCCTTTCAATAATCGTTGCTCAGAAACTGTATATGAAACTCTATATTAAAAATCTGTAACTCTTTTTCTCTCTGTAAAACTGTCTGTTTTGATGAAAGCAGTTTGTGTATATATAAAGAAGATATTCTGAACGTTGGAAAAGTGAACGTTGGGAAAGTTAACGTTGCAGAACGTGGAGAGAAGTCTGGAAACGTTAGAGAAAAAATCTGGAGGAAAAAACGTGGAGGGGTTGGTGGGGAGACTTGGTCTCCAACTGAAATTAAACTCTTTTTAATTAAAAAAGAAATTTATTTTTCAAATAAACTTTGTATAAAAAGATATATAGGAGTAGGATCCACATCCACATCCAAACCCAAACCCAAGCCCAAGCCCGGCCCGGAACGGAACGGAGCGGAGCGGGCGCGTGTGTGTGTTTTGTGGTAAACCCAATTGGGCCTAGGTCCTTCCCCTTCACAAAACTTGGTACCCCCAAGGGGCCCAACCCTTCCTCCAACCTCCACTTATATATGTCCTTCCCACTTTCTCTAATTTTCCTATGTGGGACAAGCAAAATATCATTTGGGTTAGTTTGTGAATAAGACAAAACTCAAAACCAAATTTCAAAGTTTTTCCCTCAACCTTTCCCTCCAATTTTAAATATACACTCCTTTTCAACATCTTGTAATGATTTCACACCCCCACAGACACAACCAAACATATATTAATATACATACATACATATATATACACACACACGTACTTCACGCGTAAAGTAATGCTTCCGAGATTTTGAATTTTAATTTGGTTTACAAATGTTTTATTAGTTGTATCTTGTGCCGCCTATCACTATCATAATATATAATATAACTGAGCAGAGTATTTGGGAATTGAAATTCAAAATTCTGTAGCATAGCATTATTCGTACTTGACCCCTTGTCTCCTGATTTGGTTGTTCGTTGCAAATACTATACCAATACAATCAAGTACTTGTACTTGTAGTTGTGTGGTATATCGAAAATTTTGCCTCAATTTATAGTAATAATGTGCTAATTTGTAGTAATTTAGGTGCTAATATTTGAAAGTGCCATTTGATAGCAATAATATGTTACTTTCCATGAAAGTATTGTTTGAGGTGCCAATTAGTATTTAGCTGCCAATTCATTTTGCATGTTGTCTAATTAATACGAGTAATATTGTAAGCAACATGGATAAAATTATAATCTACTCAGATTTCATTATTTTATTATTAACATTATCAAACAATGTAATTACATTCAGTTGTTAATACATTATTTTTAGTACTATAAATTAAGTAGCTTAAAGTTTTCAACACTAAAAAAATCAGTATTTAATTCTCAATTTTATCAAACACACCCTAAATAAAGGAGAAAATGGTAGGATAAATTACACTTTCACCCCGCTCAACTTAGGGTAAGATTGGCATTGGCCTCCTACACTTTCACCCTTTATACTTTTAACACATGTAACAAATCGAAGTAATGCTATGCTTCCTAAAGTTTTGTATACCAAATAGTTTTGAAACACATGTGGCGGTGTGACCATCTTCAATAATTGTGGAACCACTTCAACCATTCTCCAATCAAAATTATGTGGGTCGATTATCACGTGTCTGAGAACCATATGTGATACAAAATTTGGAAAGCAAAGCATTACTCAACCAAGATATATACCCCCATCTTCTCTACTAGTAATGCACCCCTTAATGATGATAGAAAGTAATCATAATCTTTTAACTCCTCCGTCTTGCATTAAGAGTTTCTTTTGAGAATTCTAATTATTTAAGGAACTTTCTTGATTGTTGTGAATTATTTTTTATCTTTCAATCATTACACTTATTTTAAAGTTCAAAATTTCCATGTCACATCAAATAAAAAAACAGAATTATATATAATAAAAGATAAACTTTAAAATGTGTAACTAAACTACATTGACTTTTCAAAGAAGACTCTTAAAGCGAGACATCTAAAAAATGGAGATCACTACACTATAGTGGTATTGTTGTATATACACCAAACCACTTTGCCAAGTGTCAATGACTGATTGGAGGAGAAATGAAAAGTTGGTAGTTATTAAATGCTATCTGACATGCATTAATGGTGAATGAACTTGTGATAGCCGCATGTACAGATTACATGTTTGCTCCTTTAGCAATAAAAGTTGTTCCCTCGTAACTAATGTTTGTTCCAGTAGAGTTATTTTTGTGGTATAATTAAAGTCAAGCATTAAAATGATTGTATCTTATGTATAAAATATTGTACAATGGTAGAATGATTTTAAATAAATTCATTAATGTTTATCAGTAGCTTTTATTGGTAGCATCTAATTCAATTAAATAAATCCAATACCATATTGGTAAAGAGGGGACAATTGTTTTCCTCCTGATCAAATATTTTTGTTACTAAGATTATGTATGTTTGTTCCTATTTAAAAAAAATTTCAACCTACTTAGTACTTAGTTGAAGAATTTTAAGTTTGCATTAATACTTCCACTCATATTTGGGTTATCTCTCAACCACCAAATTCCCAACACTTTGTATCTAATTCACCCACTCTCTCAGTTTCACTTTCACAATATGTTGAAGTTTTTTTTTGGAGAATACAACAACCTAAATTGAGGTTTTATTTGGAGAAGACAACTTAAGTTAAAGATTTACTACAATGTATTTTCCTAATTTTTACATTATTTATTCCTATGTAATGTGGTGTTATAGTTTGTAGCATTATAAAAAGTTTTGCTATTCTGGAACAAAAATTTTAAAATGGACAAAAGTTGAACTATTTGGAAACAAAACTTTCTCGGCTTAAAAACAATACGAAGATTTCATGGAGACTTAAAAACGTAGATTATGTAAGATGAAATTAGAAGACAAAACTTTGAAATCATGAAACAAACTATTGTCATCCGAACAAATATTTTCGATGAATGAACTATACTTTCATGCTTAGGAACAAAAGTTTGTAACTATGGAACAAATTTTTACAATGACGGAACAACACTTTCTTGCTTTTGAATAAAACTTTGAAATCATGAAACAAACTTTTGTTATCATGGAACAAATATTTACCATGAAGGAACTATACTTTCAAGCTTAGGAACAAAACTTAGAATTCACGGAACAAATATTTTGCAATACCCTGTATTTTGGAGTGTATAGTAATAAATAAGACTTGGCACTGTTCCCTCAATACATATATGATCCTTACCCTTATGTTGGACAATTCTTGGTTCCAATCGATTGGACTTTTAACCCAATCGATTGGAGATTGCCAACTTTTGAATACTAATCAATTGCCTTGTGTTTGCTATGTAATTTGCGCGGGCATGCCAGAACCAAAAGTGGTTCGTATTGTGCAAACTAATTTCCTATATCGCTTGAGTGAGTGATACTCAAGGCTTTATGATCTGACTTCTAACGGGTGATTGTGTGGGGCGAATAGGAAAGTACCCTCACCTAAAATTCTATGGCAGTATTGAAGCATACAAGCCATACAAGTGATGAACAAAAGAAATTAAATATAATGGACTTTATTTAATTAAAAAGAAAAGAAATTACAAGAAGTAATTAATGCTTAAGAAAGCCTAAGAAAATAAAAAAAAGGACGCTTTTTTATTTGCCTAAAAAACTAAGAATGCATGTTGAATGCTTTTTGGATGCGGTTGTCGAAGTGACGCGGAATGCCTTTGCAGCTTGGCCAGCCTGCTGTATTTATAGCGGCTTGTACTGATAATTGATAAGGCAAGAAAATATCTTCATCAATAATCTGGTAAAAAATACTAGATTTTACCTCCCCCAAATTGATAAAACTTTCCATAGCTTGAAATATATGTATATATACAAATATATCTGCAGCTTGAACGTGGTCCATATTTAGTCTTGATGCGACTGACTTCCCCTCCAAGTAAAGATATATACCTTCCTCACTAGATAATATCAACAATATTATCTTCCCAAATCTTGATAATATTTCCATATAAAAGATAATATAAAAATATTATCCTTGTATATTTTGATAAGGTTTCCATATCTCAAAATATTCTATATATCACTTAGAGTTGGTAAGTAATGATATACTTCCCAAAAGTAACCAAATTTGAATCACATATCTTCTGATTGGGCTGCATCACTAGCCCGAATGACATAACCACATATCAACGTGACTGCAAGAGTCACAGCAGGGTGGCCCACCATTATAATGATTACTAAACTGACAGAATATTACTCCCTCCGTCCCATTTTATGTGTCCATCTTTCCTTTTTGGGATGTCCCAAAATTGTTGTCCACTTTCCTAAATTAGTATATAAATTTTGCTTAGTTTTCCCAACTATCCTTCCTTGCAATCAATACCTAAATAAAAAAAAAAAAAAAAAGTGCAATGATTAGGGGCAATTGTGGAAAGTAGGTGTAGATTCTTTTTGTCCCCTTAAATAGTTGGACTCCCCAAGATAGACACATAAAATGGGACGGAGGTAGTACCAACTAAGGGTGGCGAAATGAAGTGAATGTCTATGAGCGTAATTATTAAACGGTCAGTCAAGTTGGCCATATTTATAATTAGATCGGACGAAATGGCCAAAATCTATCGGGCTCCCTTCCCATATCAGTGGACCACATCAGCATGGCCTAAATTACCACAAGGCTAACTAGAGTAGCCAAAATTATTGAAATGTCAATCAAGTTGGCCATTCAGCTTTCCTCCATCGGGCTAATCTACCAGACTGAATTATCAAGTTGGGAACAGCCCGATTTTATCTAGATGGTTCAAAAAGTCATCGAGCCCTACCAACTTTGAACCAATCACTTGTCCTTAATTCTGCAATCGGTCTCTAAGTCTGATCAAAATATTCTTAATCGGTCTGTACCAACTTTAACTTAAAAAGTGTATTTTTTAGGTGCAAACAATTGCCCCCTGACTGTTTAAAATGAAAAACTTTGAATTTTGAATAGCCATATTATCCTTTTTAAGACCAATTATCTTTATAATATCAGCCAACGAATTTGATCTTTCAGTGCTGACACCAACAGATACACAATATATGTATACTACAGTCATTCATAGAGCTTGGGCCCACTCTCTGCCAGTTTCCACAAATGAAGACTCCTACATGATGTAAGCACGTCTCATCTCATTGAACACACCAGATAATGACCAGAAAATGATCAAATTTTTTTAATATTTATCAAAGCAGGCAGCCAACCAAATTTCAGACTTTAATTTTCCTCGGGCCCATTCCTCAAAGCTTGGCTGACATGGTCAGGCATAAATGTCTCCAACTTGTGAGCCCTTTTAACATAAAAGCATAATGAACAGACAAGTGATCAATTTCAGTCTACATTTTTGTGCTCCTTTTCTCTCCGATTTTGTATCTAAGACCGAAATAATTTAATTCGGTTTTTAGTAATTTTTTTTCCTTAATATTTTGATAATAACAGTGTAACAGCAAGACCCACCAAATTAGTGACAATTTTTGGTGGCATCCACAGCCATGTGGATGTGAATCAACCCAAGCCAAATAATTAATTGGCTTAAAATACAAAAAATAATCGGTCACTATGACTAGACCGAAAAAATTGAATAATTCCCTAAGGGTTAACTTCCTCAAAGGAATATGTTTAAAAAAATTTATGTACCGATTTAGAGTCAATCGGTCTCGGCAAAGCTTGCCCCCCTAGCCCTTCATCATGGACCTCCTCATCAATGGGAGAGTCTTCGTCGTCGTCCTCCTCACTAACGGGAGGGTCTATGGCTGACACAGGATTGTTTAGCCTTAAAAAATTGATCCCTTTGGCCTTCAATTGCTCACAAACGACTTTTGGAAAATCCTCCCATGCACGTTTGATTCGGTGAGCTACCTCGATTATAGCCTCAAAAGGGTCTTCAGCCGAAATATGATCACTCGGCCTATCAAACTCTTCCTTTTCGGCCTCAACAGAATTGTGAGGCTCGTTTAGAGCTTGCCCCCCAAGCGGTAAATCTGATAAACCGCTTGGTTTATTCCTTCAACCACCGTCTAGAAATTCCTTCATTGACATGAAAATATTTCCATTGGGCGGTGGCTCTTCCGCTTCACTCACGGCAAGAAGGAGACCGATTTCATTGTTGAAGAACTATATATCGGCCTTAAAACGGTCAATATCTTTGCAAAGATGACCGATCTCATCATCATATCGGTCCTTAAACCGATTAATTAAACCATAAAAATGGCTTATTTTTTTGTTCCTCCAACGAATCTGGTTGTGGTAGAAATGCAGCCATGCTTCGCGGTGTGCATGGCTCATCATCTGGCTATCCCACTGGGCGTGCCAAATTGTTTGCTATGTAATTTGCGCGGGTGTGCCAGAACCAAAAGTGGTTCGAGTTGTGCAAACTAATTTCCTACATCGCTTAAGTGAGTGATACTCAAGGCTTTATGATCTGACTTCTAACGGGTGATTGTGTGGGGCGAATAGGAAAGTACCCTCACCTAAAATCCTATGGTAGTATTGAAGCATACAAGCCATACAAGTGATGAACAAAAGAAATTAAATATAATGGACTTTATTTAATTAAAAAGAAAAGAAATTACAAGAAGTAAGTAATGCTTATGAAAGCCTAAGAAAATAAAAAAAAAAGGACGCTTTTTTATTTGCCTAAAAAACTAAGAATGCATGTTGAATGCTTTTTGGATGCGGTTGTCGAAGTGACGCGAAATGCCTTTGCAGCTTGGCCAGCCTGCTGTATTTATAGCGGCCTGTACTGATATAAGATAAGGCAAGAAAATATCTTCATCAATAATCTGGTAAAAAAAAACCAGATTTTACCTCCCCCAAACTGATTAAACTTTCCATATCTTGAAATATATGTATATATACAAATATATCTGCAGCTTGAACGTGGTCCATATTTAGTCTTGATGCGGTTGACTTCCCCTTCAAGTAAAGATATATACATTCCTCACTAGATAATATCAACAATATTATCTTCCCAAATCTTGATAATATTTCCATATAAAAGATAATATAAAAATATTATCCTTGTATATTCTGATAAGGGTTCCATATCTCAAAATATTCTATATATCACTTAGAGTTGGTAAGTAATGAAATACTTCCCAAAAGTAACCAAATTTGAATCACATATCTTCTGATCGGGCTGCATCACTAGCCCGAATGACAACCACGTATCAATGTGACTGCAAGAGTCACACCAGGGTGGCCCACCATTATAATGATTACTAAACTGACAGAATAATACCAACTAAGGGTGGCGAAATGAAGTGAATGTCTAATGAGGGTAATTATTAAACGGTCAGTCAAGTTGGCCATATTTATAATTATATCGAACTAAATGGCCAAAATCTATCGGGCTTCCTTCCCATATCAGTGGACCACATCAGCATGGCCTAAATTACCACAAGGCTAACTAGAGTAGCCAAAATTATTGAAATGCCAATCAAGTTGGCCATACAGCTTTCCTCCATCGGGCTAGTCTACCAGACCGAATTATCAAGTTTGGAATAGCCCAATTTTATCTAGATGGTTCAAAAAGTCATCGAGCCCAACCAACTTTGAACCAATCACTTGTCCTTAATTCTGCAATCGGTCTTTAAGTCCGATCAAAATATTCTTAATCAGTCTGTACCAACTTTAACTTAAAAAGTGTATTTTTTAGGTGCAAACACCTTGTTCCCAAATCGATTGAAA
The DNA here is from genome assembly GCA_033977485.1 of Hydrangea macrophylla. Lineage (NCBI taxonomy): Eukaryota > Viridiplantae > Streptophyta > Magnoliopsida > Cornales > Hydrangeaceae > Hydrangea > Hydrangea macrophylla. The sequence continues at coordinate 82,422,481 of CM066998.1, read as the reverse complement.
CCCTGTCGACCTGAATCCATGACGTGGCCCCATCTCAATCAATTTCCCTTCATCCAATCGATTGCCTTCATAAATATCTGTATCCAATCAATTGCCATAGCGTAGAGCCTGGTCTTTAAGTTACTTCATGGTTTGATGCGTGCCACCCTCTTTCTTATATATATACCTACATTTTGTCCAGGACTTGTTTCAACAGTTTAGAGAGAGAGAGAGAGAGAGAGAGAGAGAGAGAGAGAGAGAGAGAGACCCGATTAGACAACCTAAGTTAAAGATTTACTACAAGGTATGATATGTTGTATTAGACCCCCGATTGCTTATGCAATAAGAGTCTTATGTAGATACACATAGACAAAATCGTTTTAGACGATATATAAAACCTCCTTCAAATAAAATGATTTCAAAATAATTTATTTTTGAAAAAATAAATCAAGCTTTTTGGTCAAGAATTGCCAGAAGCATCAATATGTTCCTAGGCTAATATGTCCGAAGAACCATTTGTGGCTATATTTGTGGAAGTAAAGTTCATAACAAATTTTAGAGGATTGTTATTTAATTTGAGTGCCTGTAGGCATATGTGTAACAACAAAATTGTTACAAGAAATACTCTTCAAGGGAAAATGAAGTATTTTACTAGATGACTCACTTAGTACCAATGTTTTGGTACTAGAGACTTAAAGTTGAATATCACCTCCGGGAAGAAATTATATTTTGAAAAAAGTTGTATACCCAAAGATAAGGAATAAATTATTTTTGAAAATGTTTTGCATACTTCGATGTTCGAAAGAATTTAAATTTTGGTTTTTCTAGACCGATTTTTGTGGGAGAAAAGTATGTATTTAAAAAAAAATAGGGAATCAAGTCGGATTTCGAATTTAGATGAGATGAAATCAACAAGTGAATTTATTTTCACGCTTAGTGAGGTGCAGTGTTTTGGAAGTTGTCCAAGCCAACTTGCACAACTAAGTCAATGATGGAATATGAGTTTGTAACTCCTGAGAAAGCTAGCAATGAGGCCAAGTGGTTTAAAAACTTCTTAGTAGATGTTCCTAATTAGAATAACCAGTTAAATCAGTGTCTTTACATTGAGATAGCCAGGACGCAATAGACCGAGCTACAAATAAATCCTATAATGGCAAGAGTAGGCATATACGCCTAGGACATAATTTTGTGAGGCAATTGCTTGATGATGAAGATTTATCTATTAAATTTGTGAGGTCATAAGTAAAATTGGCTGACCCTTTAATACAATCACTAGGGAGAGAACTAGTGTATGAAACATCAAAGGAAATGGGACTTAAGCCTACAACAAAACTCAAAAATGATGGTAACCCAACCTATGTAATTGGAGAACCTTCATATGGGTAATAACAAGTCATTGGTTGTTTTGAGGCTCACTATAAATTTATTATGTTGTGATCCCTTCCTATGGTATATAGTGCGATTGCAATGTATCAAGGTTGAGTTAAAACTCTTAATGAATTCCATAGTCCATATTATTTGGATGGTGTGTTTAATTGCAATACATACTTGATGGATTCACGTATATAAGTGTGAAAGTGGGGCCACTTTTTATGAAAACTAAGGCAAGTTTTCTAGAGCACATATGAAAATCCGGGAGTACTGGCGCAGGGCCTAGAGGCGCCACGTCGATTAGAGTTGCTCAGATTTTAAGGAATCAATGTGGGTACAAGACGACTGATGTACAACAAGGGATTTTGGTTCATTGAAATTTTTATTTCATCAAATTCATGTAAATCACTTCTTGTATTCCTAGAGACTGGTTCATATCCCTAAAGGCACCAGTTTTGATGCATTGAATTTTCTTGCTCCACTCTTTTTAAAATGTTGTTTGAATTTTTGACATAGGGGGGATTGCTGGATTTTTATTATCTTATTTGGGCATTTTATTTCAAAAACCTAAACAAAGCATTTTTAATTCGATGTGACTATGTGACTCACATTCTTATCGAGAGGAGACCTTGTGTAGTGGAACGGCTTTCTCACACGTGTGCAGGGGGTGCAAATCTCAAATTTATACAGCTCGATTTGACTTGAAAATTGACACTTGTGCAGGCAAGTCGTGCGTACACGAATGCCGTCCGATTTATACCCTTACACGTACGAGAGAGTGGCTCCATATTAAACTGATTTAATCTCCTACTTTAATATATGACTTAATTGATTTGTAGTTTATAAACTAAAGTTATATTATTAAAAAAATAGTATAATGGATATCAATTGGTCTAGGCATGTACATGAAAAATCCACATTGGATTCAACTCAAAAACAGTGCCTATCAGTCTAGTACACACGAAAATATTTTTCTGAAAAATCCATTTGTTTTCTTGAAATTTCTTTTTGGGAAATATTCTTCTTTTCTTAACTCTCTGATTTTGGAGCAATTCTGAGCCCTTAAATAATATTCAAATTTGTGTGCACGTTTGGAAGATCATAGCGTTGAGTCCTTATGCATCGAGTCACCGAGGGGCGGAATGTTGGGGTTATATCACATGTGGGATAATCCCATTAATTTAGGATTGTGATTTGGCTAGATTCCTATTGTGATTTTGTTTCCTTTATGATAGAGTTGTATTACTTGTCCAATAAGTAATGGGTTGTAAGCTCTACATATAGGGATGTTGTATAGGAATTTATGTAAGCCCTTGGTGTACCAAGTTGGGGGTGTCCCCTCATGGGGGTGCATGGTCTAAGGTGAGAGAGATATTAATCATTGGAGTTTTCTGTGAGGGTTGTTCATAATGATGGAGATGTGAGGTAGGATGGGTATTTCTTTATCTCTGTAATTTCTCTATGTTAGAGTGATTAATTGTGTCAGGTTCTTTGGGGTATTGAGTGGGGAGAGTACAAGGGTTTTGTATTTGGGTTATAGGATTTAATTCATGTAACTTGTACTATGATTTACTCAATAGTGAAAGAATGGATCTCTCGGGTGTGGATGTAGGCAGGTGTTTGGCCGAACCACGTAGAAATCTATGTGTCTTTTCTTTGGTGTGCATGTTTAATTACTGCTCATGTGTATGTGTTTATTTGGGGGAATTTGGTTCTGCGTGTTAAATTCCCAACAAGTGGTATCAGAGCTATGGTTGTCAGATCATAAGGCGCACAGTGACAGTGGAGATTAGCAGCACGGTGGTTAAAAGATAACACAAGATGAAGAAAAAAAAAGGAGGGGAGGGGAGGGGGGGGGGGGGGGGGGGGGAGAGAGAGAGAGAGAGAGAGAGAGAGAGAGAGAGAGAGAACAGGTGAACATGTTAGTAGCGTGGTGACGGTGGTCATGGTCGTGGTCCCACGAATGATAGGCTTCAAATTTGTTTTTTGAAGTTTGTCATGGTAAATTATTCCATGTGGTATGTGGAATGGTGTAGCAAAACTTGAATCTGATTGGTTGAATTTCAAGGAACTTGTGGGGATAAGCTATGTTGCTATAACACCCACATCTGTGTTATTGCATTTGCATTACATTGTCATGCATGATAATGTGATGTGGCGTGTCCTATGACACATGATTGAGTGAGTTTTGACTCACGAGTTGATTTGGGTGTCTGCATTAGAGAACCCTTTGAAACTGTGGTGATTGAGGATTTGTTGTTGTGACGTCTCTCCGAGTATGAGACGGTCACTGTGGAACATTTTAAATGTTTATTTGAAAATAAATGTTTACCTGTGTATTGCAATATCTGTATTATTTTCTGGCTTAGAATATATTTCTGATGTTAGATTTAGTATCCTGGTGAGAACGAATGAACACGCTATTAATTTGGTAGGCTAATTAGCAACTTCGGAAACGTCATATAGAAATTCGCGTTTTAGCGACCAAACGAAACTTAGTCGAAAACTTTTATAATTTTGAAGTTTCACTCGTAAAGCTATGAATAAGCTGTATAGAAAGTTTCAGAGACTGATTAGGAGTTTTGAAAACTCGTGGGGAGGTAAACGTAATTCCCCGAGAATGTTGCCTATATATAGATAGAGATGGACTTAGATATTTTCATAAGTTAACCTAAAGCTCAAAGAAGGAGGCCAAAAGGGGGCTAGAGGGAGATTTAGGAGCTTAGAGCTTTGCGACGCCAAACGACGACCTTCCGTCAGTCTGGTTTCTCCCAGATTTCATATTTGAGCTCCTCGAGGTAAGAGCTTCGTTTTGATACCTATTAGGGCCTGTTTGGCTAAGTTTTCCGAAAAGCTATTTTCTAGAATTTTTCATAAAAGTTGATAAATGAAATTTTGATCCATAGGATTTGTACTAGACGGACTTCTGCACGTTCTTTGTGCACGGGTTTTCTTTGGATCGTATTATAGGAGCGTAAATCGGAGGTGAGTGATTCAACTATGTTTTGGAATGATTTCTTGGCATGTATTCATGTTATGTTTGAATAGCATGTATTAATCCTTAGAGATATATTGTGTAGTTCATATTGGGCATTTATATTGATAAGTAGGCTCAATGACACGGTGATATGTTTTAATTACCGCGAGCATGGTGATATGTATTTGAGCATGTTAAGTTGCTTATTTGGGTCAGAAGGAGCACGTGGTCACCGTACCATTTTGTGGAGCCAGTTTAGGGCATTAAGGTCGCACGATTGTTTGTAGAATCGTGGGTCTTACCCTTTCGCGTGGACTTATTGGCGAGGAGTCGCGGATTGGGAATATGGACGGGCACGTGAGTCTCCGGCGACTAGTATGAAATGTAGAGATGTGAATGCGGACATGTTTATCATTCATGTACATATGTTGTTTTATTCACTAAGCTTTAGCTTAAACAAATCGAAATATGTGTGGTTATTTAAATAACCATTTCAGGTGTAAATGCTGGTGAGGAATCGGAGAAGTGAGCACGTGGGTTGGGAGTTCTTTTGGGAGGCAACTTGAATGTTAACTTTGTAGTTTTGGGACAATAGGATGTTGTAATAAGACTTTTTATTGTTTAACTTATGTTTAACTTTGTATGACAGAATGGATTTTAAATCGTTGTAATAGTTAGTGACATGTTGTAATCCTAATTTAGAAATGTTTTAATACAGCTAGAATTACTTTGGACTGAGTTTGGATGGGGTGGTTGATCGTTGGTTGAAGTTAGAAAGCTTTTAAACTTGAAATTCTGCAGATTGGGCTGCTGCCAGGGGAGCAGTCGACTGAGCAGTCGACTGAACCCCTGAGTCTGTTAGCAACTGCTTCTTATTTTAGGAAAAGCAGTCGACTGGACCCCTCAGCAGTCGACTGGACCCCCAGTATCAGTCGACTGGAATTGATATTTAAATCCCTGCCTTCCTCCGTCGACTGAGCAGTCGACTGAGCAGTCGACTGAGTGGTCGACTGAACCTCTGGTTTTAAAATGTGTTTTGTTTTTCCGCTGCGTGTGTTCTTCAAACCTAATTTTGGGAACGTTAATGAATTGGTTTAGCCTCGGTGGCGTGCCACGGGCTCCGGTTCCGCTATTGTGGGACCGGGCTGTGATAGTTGCTTAGAATTTGGGTCAGAAATGGTTCTTAAGATTTTTGGGTGCTGCATATTCATCTGTTGATGCAGATTTATGAAATCCTGCATGGATTGTGATTTATTTTTCTTGGTGATAGATTCTATATATATTTAGCAGTAGGTTAGGATCAAGGGCCGAAAAATAATTTTGATTCTACTGTGGTTATAGCAGGTTGCGTATGGTGGAGAGGTTCTCACATTCCACTCATACGGGCATTTCTCTTGGGTTGTTAGATTTCGGGTACGGTAAGTATAATGCTTCTGGAGAAAATAATTTGATGGTTCCAAAAAGACGGGGGCAGACACAGGCGCAATTATCCGACAGAGGTAATTGTTAGGATACTGCACGTAGGAACGTTGTTCAAATATTTTTGGAGCAGGTTCGATCGATATTTGGGTGGTGTGATATTGATCCCAAAGTTGCGAAAGAATCTAACATTGTTGCTGAAATCACACACGGCGGGTAAGAGAAGTGTGGATGGTTTGTGTCGTCTGGTTGGTAGAGTTGTACTCCCAAGTCCTCGATGAAAATTTGTTATATAAGTGAGTGCGTGCATGGTCTGTTCACGGTTCAGACGATGGTGAGGGAAAATCCTGCTTTGGGGGAGAAAGAGGGATCGAGACTCTTCTCTAGTGGAGTTAATGCTTATAATTAACTTGGGGCAGCTGCACATGTATTGGTTGCGATTTGACAAATCGGAGGCGTTGAGACCATATTGATTCGGGGTGTGCACGCTGGTACGGAAGACATTCAATGGCAAACGGTTACAAAGTCATCAGCTTTGTGGGTGCTCCAGTTGAGGGGGTGCTGATCATGTGTGATAAATTGATTGGACAATTTCCCCACAAGTGATAGAGGGGGTGATTGTTGGGGTTATATCACATGTGGGATAATCCCATTAATTTAGGGATTGTGATTTGGCTAGATTCCTATTATGATTTGGTTTTCTTTATGATAAAGTTGTATTACTTGTCCAATAAGTAATGGGTTGTAAGCTCTATATATAGGGATGTTGTATAGGAATTTATGTAAGCCTTTGGTGTATTAAGTTGGGGGTCTCCCCTCATGGGGGTGCATGGTCTAAAGTGAGAGAGATATTAATCATTGGAGTTTTCTGTGAGGGTTGTTCACAATGATGGAGATGTGAGGTATGGATGGATATTTCTTTATCTCTGTGATTTCTCTATGTTACAGTGATTAATTGTGTCAGGTTCTTTGGGGTATTGAGTGGGGAGAGTACAAGGGTTTTGTATTTGAGTTATAGGATTTAATTCATGTAACTTGTATTATGATTTACTCAATAGTGAAAGAATGGATCTCTCGGGTGTGGACGTAGGCAGGTGTTTGGACGAACCACGTAGAAATCTGTGTTTTTCTTTGGTGTGCATGTTTAATTACTGCTCATGTGTATGTGTTTATTTGAGGGAATTTGGTTCCGCGTGTTAAATTCCCAACACGGAATTGTTCTTTTAAGGACAGTGCAAAATATTGCACGCCTCAATCAATATCGTAGCCGTATACTTTATGTATTTCCAACGTTAAGATGGTCTCAGAAGCAGCCAGGTTCAATTTCATCTAGAGACAAATTCATGAAACCATATGATCACATTCAGGACGCCTTTATACACTGGATATTTCAACGTTGAGCCTAGAAAACAACTGGGCGGCTCTCTCCACCGCGATACAACGGGCAAACCATAAAATCGTCACCGCTATCGCATTGCTGCTCTATGCAGCTGGCGTTACTGCCAGTACCAGTGGTAGCAAAAGCTGCCACCATTCATAATGGAACTTCATTAATATATTGTACTACTTGCTCTCGAATAATTGTACTTTTTTTTTATTTATTAATGAAGCTTCAATATATGTATGTCTGATGATATTAGACTGATATGTAGATTTATTTAGAATGTTTGTGTGCATGTGCTTTCCATTGGCTGGAAGACTTTGTTCAGGTGATCAAACAACTGCAATGCATTTTGATATATATAGGATTTTGTGGACACGATGCGTTTGGACTTATTTAAGGGTTTTGTTTGTGTACTATAATTTTATGCCTATGAGTGAATTGTTCAGGACATTGGGGTTTTAACCAAATAGGTACAATAGAAACAACTTTATGCTTCTCAAATTATGTCTTGGGTTAATTACATTTTATCTCTTGTCGTTTGGTTTATTTTCACTTTATCCTACGTGGTTCAAAAGTAGACATATATTTAACCTTCCTGTGATTTTGGACTGTAGTGAAATTGTTAAGATTTCACTCAAAACTGTGTGAAATATATTCTATCCAACTATGCGGTTAACTGCCTATGTTGGGGGTTAACCCCCTATGTGAGGATAATGCTGTCATTCTATCCAACTATGCGGTGCTAATTTTTTAATACTTAACCCCTTTATGGAACTAATTTTACGGTTAACTATCTCTGTTGGGTTTATTTTGACACTTAAACTCTCTTATATGGGGCTAATTTTAACATTTAATCTCCCCGTAGAGCTATTTTGAGAGAAATCTTCGTAATTTCACTTTAGTGCAAAACCACAAGGGGTTATGTATCTACTTTTGAAGTACATGGGAGTAAAGTAAAAATGGGCATAATCACAGGAGGGGTAAAATTAATGTAATCACCGTATTATAATTAGTGTTCAATATTTATACAAAAAAAACTCAAATACTCATAAAATGGGTGGCTTTTGTAAATTTTAACGTGGCTTAAGTGTAATATTATAGGGTATATCAAGAATATTTCAAAATATGGGGGGTTGCTTGAGCTCGCCTTGCCTTACACAGATCCGTCCCCCAAGGATGAAGGTTTTGATTTTACGAGTCATTTGGTTTGGGTTGGCTTGGGCCTTTTCATTTAGGCATAAACATAAGTAGAAGTAGCTAGAAGCCCTAATCATGTTTGGGCAGAAGCACAACTGATCGATCGGTTTCAATTCGAACGGGCTTTTGAGGCTACAGCTGCTTAAAATTTATGCAAACAGATCAATATATGTGTTTTGGGACCCAAAATACATTTGGGTCCAAACAAATGCTTAGAGAAGTGATTTTTTTTTTCTTAAAAAAGAAAAAGAAAAAGGGCCTTAGACTAGAACATTAGCCGTTTAGAAGTTGTGAATTGTCTCAAATGGTCTGCTTTCATGGGCCGAAATGAGGTTGGCCCCCAGTTTTTTGGGGCCGAAAGTAAACTACAAAGTTTTTTTTTTTTTTTTGGGAATTGCAACTATAAGTAAAAATAAAAAGTATCTTCATAACGTAAGTTGATTGAAATAGTGTTATGCACCAAAAATTCAAGCAATTGGAATACTAAGAAGGAGAAACAAAAAGTAAATCGATAAAAGTATAGAACCATGAGAATGATTTGTGATGAGATCATCACAATGTGCGAAATTTAATATCTTAGTTCTCATAACTCATAATTATAGTTGATTGATGAATAATTAAGTGTAATCCTCACAGAAGAAAGCAATATAAAATACTTGTTTATTGTAACTTAAATTTGGAAATATACACGAGTAAAGAAACTCTGAAGACTATAGCAAAATGTTTATATATATTTCAAACTTATTCCTTTTCTGTTTTGATTTTATTCTTTACAGGATGTTTCTTCTTTCTATCACCTTTCTCTGATCTTTGTTTCCTTTACTTGTAACTTTGGATGTTTTCATCATCTTCAATAGCAATATGTCTCATATCTTTCACCCATTCAAGTGATTGAACAGTATTGTTTCCTTTATCTAGTGAGAAATCTTTGCCATTTGTCGGTAATTTGAAGTAGAATTTGTGTTCTTTTGTAATTTGCATGAGCACAAATTACTATAAAACTTGGACCTATCACATCCCTGTGTTTGCAGTAATGTTATAATTAGATGTTTACATAACTATTCAAAAAATAATATGAAATTTGTTGTTAAAACATCGGAATGCGTACCTGATTTATGGAAGCAATATATTCTGACACTGGACATCCTATTAAAATTCATGATGCCTCGTCAAATAGAACAACATTAATTTTACTCATCTCGTGAATAGTTTCGAGTCTCACAAGATACCTTAATAAGAAGTAATTAAAGTTCAGTATTCTTGTGAAAAAGTACCAATAATAGGTGAAGTATTATTTATTTAGATATTTATGTTTCCTGACTATGTATTTTTTCTAATTTTTTTGCAGCTTGTGCATTCTATTCCATCTCCATTTATGACTTTTTTTTTTACTACATGCTTTGCACACATCATGCCATGGTTGGTTTTGGTTGTAAATTCTTTCAACGGTTGACTAACAATAATACAATGTATTCTGTTTATTATTAAAAAAAAAATTAGTATTAAAGTAATTCAAGTCTATACTTAGTTTTGTGAAGTTATGGTAACATTATCTTTTGTAAATATGAACTTAGAAATGTCAATAGTATTTACTTCTATTGTATCATTCATTAAGGGTTTGAATGTCAATAATTCTGATTTTTTAAGTTTTCTTTGAAGATTTCAACCTGATTTTATTATTGTAAAATGTGAAGGCATATATATAAAGATTGAACTTAGAAATGTAACAAATTTCGTATAATCAAATATGCATATTACACACAAACTTGTCAATCCTGTGACCTAACTTTTGTAATGAGGACAAGAATTACCCGAAAATAATTCACTTCTCTAATAATAACCAATACTCACTAAGATGAATGATTAGAGTTATAGTACATTACCCTTTTTTTAGTTCGTCAACTTCTTTTTCGGTTGGATGCAGTTGCTTGCTCGATTGGAATGAAGTTAAAATTTGAAATTCACCTGTGGTAGTACATTACTTTAGATTTGTTCTACCATATATGTATGAGCATAAATACAACTTATGTACACACGCGGCTGTATACTTGTAGCTATATGTAATCATCGTAAATTTACCTTTGTATTTTGTTCGTTTTATTTTTGAAACTGCTATAGTTAGCTGTTGTGCAGCTAACTCCTCGAGTATTTGTCCCTCGTTAGTTTCCAAGCCACTCCATAGATTCAGTGATACTGATTGTAGGCTGCAGCATAAGTTATGTACAAGGTTTAAATATGTGTTACGATAAACTCTTTTAATTATAATTTTGATACTTACTCATTTTGTAGAATAACTTCTCTTGTTTTTACTTTACCACTTCTTTTTCCATGACTTGGTTCAACCTTGCTGATGATCCCTAATATATCTGCATTTATAATGTGCTACGTTGTCAATTTATATAAACCATATGCTCATAGACAATACTATATGATGGTAAACTAAAATTTAACATACCTATTGTAGTTTGTTTATTGAAGGTGTTGTGAATCTCTTTGAAGGGTACAAAATCATAAGCAATGTTCTTCAACTTTAAACTTAATTCAACATCCCTAACATCAAAATTGTACTGTAATGTTAGTTCAAACTCCGCATGAACATGCTCAGAATTTGGATTGACTTTCTTGACTTCTATTAGATATAGTATACGTCTTATTGTATAGGAGTCCTTCAAAATTTTCAGTTAGCGCGCTAAAAATTATGAATTGTACTCTAATCTCTTACATTCATTAAGTGAATAAAAAATATGAGTTATTTGTTCAAAACGCTTTAACAATCTAAAATTAATTGTATTGGTAATTACTGCATCGTCAAGAACGATTACTTTTTAAAATTTTCCTTCACCATTTTTGTATTTCTCAGCACTTCCTTGTCGAATGACCATCACCTTGATGGTCCATTTTTTTTTTGGGAATATTTTGAGTGAATTAATGAGTATCGTCATTTTGGCTGCATTGGAAATGTTCAAATTATAAGCTCTTTAACATAAAGGTAGTAATGGTAAAATTTGTTAAATCATTATGTGAAACGGAGAAAATAAAATATTTTTTTAGCATATTATATTATATTATATTGTTAAGAAAACAACTCCAATAGGAATAGTTAACAATTATTAATAGAAAACACTTCAATGTTGAATATGTATAATGTTTTCAATATTCATGTATATATCATCTCATTATGTTTGATTTAAAGTCCTATATATCCTAAAGGAGGGATAAAAGCATTAAAGTAATAAAGAGTTCTAATAAAGTAAGAGACAACTCTTATACTTAAATACCTAGCAGGCATAGCCCAATTGGTATGACCTCTCTCTCCCCACTTCTCTCTCCCCAGTGGGGAGATTGAGGGTTCAAATCCGCTTAGAGCAATTCCTTTGCTTGCCCCCTTGTTGTTTGTCAGTCAGAATGGGGTGGGGTGGGGTGGGGTGGGGTGGGGTGGGGTAGGGTGGGGTGGGGTGGGTGTGTGTGTGTGTGTGTGTATGTGTGTGTGTGTCCTGCTATGGTAAGTATAAAAAGTAAAAATAAAAACTCATATACTTAAATAGAATTTATTGAATCATGTTGTTAATATAACACCTTTAATTAGATGGATTTAAGTTAACAATATTAGAACTCAATTAGATAATTGTAACCATGCTTAACAAAATAAAAAATAACAATTGTATCCACAAAAGTACTTGATTGAGTAGGATTCTTGGGTGATTATCCTGAAGCAGCTAGATGTAGTATATAGTGATCATGACTAATAAGACTTCAATCGATCGTCTAAAAAAAGTAACACTTAGGTAGAATGTTTTTTCTAGAAAAAATGATAGAATAGTGAGCCAAGGAAACCATACAATGAATAGTAGGTAAATTGTGTGGACACCCTCCTATCATTTGTTTGATAATTATTTTCGTCTTTCGCTATTGAATTGTTAACAGCTACCCTTCTCTTCTTTCTTGAATCTCTAGTACTTTGTATATAAAGTTATCTTTCCTCATCATTGAACAACGTGTACCAGTTTCTTCTATTTCTCTGTAATGCCATTTTCCCCCAAAAGTTTGTGTATAAATCACTGAATCAAAAATAATAAATTCCAATTATGGATAGTACCACATGCAGACATATGCTCATTCATAGTTCATACAACCAATTATGTAAATAAGTCAACCACTTCAGTGATGAAAATGTTCTTTTTACTATGTTTTTTGTAAAACTAATTAGTAATTGTTAGACTTAATTGATTAAAGTAATGAAGAAAAAAAATATATGAAACTTACATACGATGTAATTCTTCATACATTATGTTTTTGCATGCACGTAATATACAATCATAACATCATAATCATAAGAATGCAAATATGAAAACTTTGTGTGATTGTCATATTAGATCAGGAATGTTGAACTAAACTAACCCTTGTTTCGGTTGCGTGTACATACACAAATAAGTGGTTCATATTTCGCCACTCGTGTAGTATAGTGTTTTTATATAGTTTCTTCTTTGTTTTAAATTTATTGTGTCAAGTAAAATATTGATTATGAAATTTCTTAGTATTGCATTTAAAATATACAATAAGTCTAACTTCATATTTGGCTTTTTCCAAAAGATAAATTAAGGGGATTAATTTTATGGTCATCTTCCCAGTCTCTCAAAGTCCCGGTTCCTTATCTATGTAATAAAATGTGTTTTGGATTTATGATTCCATAATTCAATAAAATGATAGATGATAGTATGTTGTAATATCAATATTCTTAGTGTTGTTTATGGAATAAGATATCATGCTCATTGATTACTCACACCATTAACTGGAATTTTTAGAGAACATAACCATAACAATTACCAACATCCCAAAATTAACAAAAGTCACCTCCAAAAATTAAAAAAGAAATTAGATTAGCAAGTAATGCTTATCCGTTGGAGTCCACCAAAATAAACAAAAGCAGCAAGATTTGTCTAAAAAGTTGAAATATAAAATCCCAGCAAAAATAAGAGACTAAGGTTGGGTTTGATAACTAAATGGGTAAAAAGAATTTTGCTCCCTCGAACTCTACACGTTTTTGCAATTTGAACCTTGAACTTGAAAAATGTGTAATGTCAACTGTGAACTATCTACTGAGTTGCAATTTGGACCCTGAACTTCAGAACGTTACAATGTCAACCCTGAACTATCTACAGAGTTGCAATTTGGACCCTAAACTATCTACTGAGTTGCAAGATGCACCTTCCATCTAAAAAATGGACAGAAAAGTCTCACGTGGGCGGCACACGGTCATTTTTGAGGGCATATTTGATATTTACATAGTTTTTGGTTAAAAATACCCATTTATGCCTAAAAAAAAACATATAGATATCTATCAAATGAGAGAAATATCGACTACGAAAATCCTAGGGAAAAAAATAAAAATTAAACAAACATGTAAAAATGTGTGTGTGTTTTTTTTTTGTTGCATAAATGTAATAAAAATATATTCCTTTTATAAATTTGCATCATAGGTGCATAGATCTAAAAAAATACATGAAATAATCGAACTGTTTTTAAAAATTACTTGTTTTTTTTTTGTGTAAGTAATCTATCTCCTTGTACTTTTTTAGAAATGTAATTTACAAATTTATAGCCTCATTTATAAATTACCTGTTTTTGAGTGATTTATAAATTACCTCTTTTGTGTAATTTATAAATTTATAGCCTCATTTATAAATTACATGATTTTTAAATTTATAGGCATAAAGGGTATTTGTGACCAAATATAATTTAAATGTCAAATATGCGATCAACGTGACCATGTGAGACTTTTCCATTCTTTTTTTAGACGGAAGGTGCACATTGCAATTCGGTAGTCAATGTTTAGAAGTTCAGGGTCCATAATTTTTGAGTAAAATGCAGTTTGTAAGTGTTTGTCACCCTAGTATTAATGTATTTTAATTACATATAGGGTAATGTTAGACCCAAATCTCACTCCCATCCATCCACACCCTGACGTGAACCAATAGGGATAGTCTCATATCCCTATTGGTCTCTTTTTCCTATTGATTCATGTCAAGGGGGTGTGGATGGATGGGTGCAGGGGCAGACTCAGGATTTTTTGCCAGGGGGGCCTAAACAATACGGGGGTTCGGGGGCAGCGCCCCCAAGGCGAATTTTTTTGGGTCTACCTATACACAATTATGTGTAAAATTGTAGAATTAGTTTAACACTCCTAGTTTGGGGTAAATCATGTAATTTTAGGGGGCTTGTTTCTAAAACCTGTAATATATTACATATAAATCTATAATTTTCAAAAGTCCAGAGGGGCCTGTGTCTAAATCCTAGAAAATGTTGTATGTAAATCTACACTTTTTAAAAGTCCAGGGGGGGTCTGTGTGAATTTTAGGAGGACCTATTTCTAAAATCTACAAAACTTTACATGTGATTATATAAATTCCAAAAGTCCAGGGGGGGCCTGTGCCACCCCTGGAATGAGTGTGGGTCCGCCACTGGATGTGTGTGAGATTTGGGTGTGGGTCTAGCATTACCCTTACATACCCCTTGTTTGGGCCATGTTTGGCAACAACGGTCATTTTTTTTTTAATATTTATGAAACTCCAAGAGCTAAAATTAAATATTTAGCAAAATAGCCTCTGCAACTGCAATTGCAATTGGCCAAAAGCTACATTGGAAAACTTTGACCAATCGCATTTTTTTGTGATTCAATTACATAAAAAAAAAAAGAAAAGAAAGAAAAAAAAGATGTCAAACAGTCCACAAGTGGTACTTTTGAGCTCTTTGATAGATTTCTATCTTTTATTGAGCTCTGTTACTTATTGAAGTGTGTTGTACCTCCTCACGATTTTTTTTTCATGTCTAATAAAACTCCTTTTTGATTGACCAAAAAAATAAAACAGGAGACAAAGTGAAAAAAAATAAAATAAAAATAAAAATAACTTTTCCCGTCACTTTTAACGGTTAAAAGTGACGGAGGGGGCAAACTGCCACAAAATATTAGTTGAGGGTCCAAAATGCGGAAAAAAAAAATTTTAGGGACCAAAGTGCAAAACATGGTATAAAAAAGTTTATTAAAAGCTAAGAAAATCTGTTAGTTTTCCCATTAATAATGTGTTGTTTTTTTATTTAATAGCATGCACTATGAACTTTGTTCCATCTCTTACATGGGAGGTCAAAGTACGCAAACCACTAAGGATGTCCCTGTATTTTCACGTTACCTCAATGGAGGTTAGTATTATTGGGACATTTGGTCATAGGTCTCTATGATGAACATTTTTTAACCATAGGTCCCCGCACCTTTTGTTTAACCCCAAAAGTCATTGACTTTCTTTGTGGCCAAAAATACCCTTTAAATACCTCTCTAAACTATAAAACTTGACAAACTGACTCCCTTAACTATTGCATTTTTTCACTAAAACCTCTTCCGTTACAACTACATCCGAAAAGAAAAAGGTTTTTGTATCATGTGAGTAATATTTGATACAAAATATTAACAACATGATATTTATTTATCTCTCCTTCGAGCTTGATCATATGATGCTCAATAATTACGATTTAAAAATTATTACTCTAGAAAGAAAAAATATGAGAAAAATGAATAATTATCTCATCAAAAGGCAACCTGGACAAAGAAAGAAAAAAAAAAAAAAAAAACAATTAGGAGATCCCTGCAAAATGTACAAAATATATAGGGGTTTAAAATCAAAACAATTCGAACAGAGTTCCACGTCAAACGTGACCCAAAATTTTATTTTTTAGAATGATCCATGAGAGAGAGCAATTCAAAAAGGTTGGACTCAGTAGGCCCAAAGCAGTAGAATATCCATTGTTGCTTTGCTTGAGGAATGAAGATACAATTCTACTCCAATTAGGAAATTGCTATCTACCTAAGTCAGCTTATTTATTAAAAATAGGGAACCATATATATATATATATATACATATAGAATCGTATCTAATCTAGTGCCCTTATATATTTAATGTTATTATGAAATTGTATTATTGTAGGATTCTTATGGACGGACCAACAAAAAATGGTATACTAAATTTATTAAAACTCTAACTAAAATCATTTAAGCAAAAGTGCACCGATTGATAAAAGTTCAAAACACTTAAGGGGATTGGTGCACTTATATATATTAGCAAAAGTGCACCGATTGATAAAAGTTCAAAACACTTAAGGGGATTGGTGCACTTATATATATTATAGATATAGATATAGATATAGATATAGATATAGATATAGATTATAGATATATACACAAACAAATTTTTTTCTTAGATATTTAAATATATTTTTTAGAATCTACATCAAAATTACTGGAATAAACTATAAAATTTTGCTCATATAAATAAAAGAAAACAATTATTACATGAACCCTAAAGATAAAGTCTCATCTCCTAGCTTTGTAAATTCAATAAATATCAGCTTACAACAAGGTTTGATGTACTAACTAGGCATGAGACATAGATGACTCTTATAATTCAAATTGTACTTCGTCACACTCTCGCAAACCTAAAACTTTTGTCATCGAATCTTTGTTACTTTAATATCTTCTTCTCAAACTTTTTCTCATCAGCAAGTTGATTAATCAATGTAAATTGTGAAACATTGAGATTGTGTGAGAAAGACATGTTTACTAATTTTTTTTTTGGGAGGAGTTATAATATGGTTCTCAAATTTGGGATATTCCAAATGTTACAGAAGTGATGATAAATATGGTAGTTTGTGGTACCACGACCATTGGCGCAACATGTGATACAACTTTCAAAGCATTTGAGAATTGAGTTTGGGACTCAAATTGGGAACATAGCATTAATGTAGTATTTTGGAACTAACATTGAGATTAAAATTTAATGTTAGGATTCCCAAAGTTGAATCCTAAAATTTGGTTCTCAAATGCATTGACGATTGTACTATTTAATTTCAGTGGGGACCATTGAACTCTCATTGGAAGTTATTTTACGTATCCAACTACTAAAGTATTTGGGAGCCAAATTTGGTAAAAATTATATTTTTTTATGTAATAATTGGGCCTTCTAGGTTTGGGCTGAGTCCTCTATTTAAACAAGTGCTCAAAAAAAAAAAAAAAACTTATCTGGAACTATAAGTAAATGGACATAGGGCAATAAATATTGGACTGAAAAATAGCAGAATAGCAGTTACTTTGTCGGCTTACCCCGGGCGGCCCTAGCTAGAAGACTTTGTTCAGGTGCTCAAACAAGTGCAATGCACTTTGATGTAGAAATTTTTTATGAACACGATGCTTTGGGCCTTACCATCTCCAACGGTATTATTAGTGCTATATTAGAGATTTGAAATTTATATTTTTGGGCATTGCTATAGTGATAAAACCCCATATTTTAGCACAAGTTCTTCCAAGGGCGAAGTCAAGATTTTTAGTTAGGATGGTTGAGACTGAATGTATTTGAATTTTTTGGGTCTATTGTTCATACATTTGAGGTGAGATTTTTGGGACTATGATTGAGATTTTTTATTTTTTATTTATACTAACAAAAGTTGATCACTTAATTTAATTTGTGAAGCTTGAGTGATAATAAAATAATTTGAGTTGGACTAAATTAAGAAGTGATAAGAAAATGTGGAGTGAAATATATATAAGGTGGGTTGAACTACAATTGAGCCAATATATCGTATATAAAATTATTTTTACAAAATTTGGAAGAGGCTATAATTACACAAATTATTCTATATAAAATTAAATCATTTACTATATCTTGTGCCAAATTTGTCACCAGCATTGGCGTTGCCAAATAATAGCACCACATTTGGCACCCAATTGGTGTGAAATTTTTGGAGGCGATGCTATAATTTGACAGTACCCTCTTTAGCACTCCTATTGCAGATACTCTTATTCTAGGGTTTTGTTAGTGGGGTAGACTTATATGCATGTGCGTGAACTACTTGGGCGTGTTAGATATGCTAGATTACAAGATGGGTTAGGATAAGACTTATCATATCCTGTGTTTAGCACAAAGTATCCGCATGAAAAAATAAATAAATAAATAAAAATAATAATCCAGAACTCCCTTCTTATCTCCAATTTGTGGGATTAAATTATACCATAGTAAAATAATATTGTAAGAATAAATATTCATAAACATTTAGATATCAAATATCATAATATATGTGAAAGATGTTGAGAATTTAACGCAGCGGAATAAAACGAGCATGTAATGAAAAGAAAATAACAAAAGAAAAAGAATAGAAATCACACTAGAGAAATCTACGTGATTCAGTAAAAACCTGCCTACGTTCACAGTCAAGAGAATTTTCTTTTACTATTGAGAATAAATTGATACAAAACATTTGTTGAATTAAATCTCATAACTCAACCCCTTGTACTTCCACATTCAATATCTCCAAAAGAAAACCTCTTACAATATTTTTTCCTCTTTCACTAACCGAGTATGTAAACCCCCATATATACACCACGACAATATATATCTATATATATATATATTTCTATGCACGGCTAACTCGTGATCTTGATGAAACTAGAATTTCATGTCAACCACACCACCATCCATTAGGATATATTTGCATATCCATTAGATATGGATAAAATCAATCCTATGATGCTTATACCACATACAGAGCCCTGCCTAGAGGCGGGGTAGGCGGTCGCCTAAGGCCCCCAAATCTTGTTCATTTTTTGTTTTTCAATAGAGTCCCGAAAAATACTGAGTAGGGCCCAAAATAATTTATTTATTTATTTATAATATGTTAAACAAATTGTAATGGAGTTCAAGAAAATATTGGAAACCTCCGAATTCAATACATGCAATAAGGATTATAATTACAGAACCTCCTAATTCTAAAAACTAATGGAAGAAAGCTGCAAATCAACTCTATAATATATTTAATTATACCCACAAATATATATAAATAGACCTAAAAAATTTCGCTTCGAGGGCAGGCGCTGCCCCCGAATCCCCGTTGTTCAAAAGATCCCGCCTTAATGTTCGCCTAGGGGTGTCATTTGGAACGGAACTTCCGATTCCGACCGATTCCGAGCCGAAAAATTCCGATTTTGGAAGCAAAATTTGTATTCCGAATTCCAAAATTCCGAATTCCAAAAATTCCGAAAAAAATTGGAACGGAATTGGAATTGTTTTTAGAATTCCGAAAATTCCGAATTTCCGATCCGAAAATTTCGAAAATATTCCGAATAGAATTTCCAAAAATATTCCAATAATATTCTGAGTTCTTATATTATACAATGTAAATATGTAATACATATATACTATGTAACCATGTTTGATATTTTTTTAGATGTTGATATTATGGACTTAATGTGTTTTAAGTGTTAGTTGTTGCTTTAAAAAAAATGTGTTGTATTTTATGTTGAAAATTTGTAATAGCTGTGTGGATTATTTTTATTGTGTAGGCAGTGGTTGGAAAATTCCGAAATATTTCGAAAAATTCCGAAAATATCCGAAAATTTTCGATTCCGAAAATTTCCGAAAATTCCAAAAATTCCGAAAATTCCGAATCGGAAATGCATTTTAGAATTCCGAAATTTCGGAATGGAATTTGGAAAGCATAAGTAGATTCCGAAAATTTTGAAATTTTTTCCGAAATAGCCTATTCCGTTCCGTTCCGTCCGAATGACACCCCTATCAGTTCGCCTAAGGCCCCCAATTTATCAAAGCCGGCTCTGACCACATCCTAATGGATTAACTCAGAAAAACAAGAAACCAAATCTTGATAATATTTCTCTTGATCAACATGGGATGGATCCCACTAAAGAATCATAGAAGTAAATATTTTTAAAACAAAAACAATATTAAATATTTAAAATATTCATCACAAAATCATATAATTAATGTATCAACCATAAAATTATGGAAAATTCTATCCATGCCCATATTTTTTACTCTCTATACCCATCATTTAATTTTGAATTAAAACAAATTTCTCTCTACACCCACCCTCATCTCGAAAATAACCCTAACCTTTAAACTTCTACAATTCCTCACCCACCATCTTCTAGGGTTTAAACAATCACAAAATTGACTAGCAGGGTTTAAACAATCACAAAAATTGACTTTGCTAGAGCTGATTTAACCGAGTTGGAAATATGATAGACCTAAATTGCTTTTGCTAGAGCCTATTGTAAGTATTAAATCAAATTAAAGTGCCCAAGAAACTTACCTCCAGCCATGTAGTTTAAAGCACGGATGATGAGAACGAACTTTGCTTGATCACGAAAAAACCTCCATGACCCTCACACTATTTTGTTCACTGAATGGTGAAGGTAGGATATGGGTTTCCAGCCTATCGTTCTCTGTAAAAGTATAACAATAATTGTCACAGGCCTTTGTATTTATAGATAGACTGGGACCCATACCCATGTGTTTAAATGCACAATAACTTCCTACCATCAAGGAAGTTGGAGCAATCTCAAATACCACTCAAATGTATACTATAGATATTGGATTGTTATACAATATCTTATCACCAAGGATATTAGGATAATATATAACATTTAAATAATATTTATCTTATCAAATAAAATATAAAATATGTGGGCCATATATAATGTATGTTTACATTCTCCCACTTGGCACACATGACACACTTTATGGTCTCTTGGTGATAAGTTAACACTTATTCATGATCATGAACCAAAACTACCCAAACTTTATTTGAGAGACATAATACATGAATCACGGTGGTCATATTCCATTCAAGGAATACTTCCTTCCGTGTATCACAATGTACCACTCTCTCTATAACTTTATATGGTATATACACTTTATGAATGACTTCCTATAAGTCATTGTGGGTCCAAAAGTCCCAATAGACTTTAATATAAAGGCAAACACTTAAATGCGCAAAACAAACAATGCCTTTATTTGTGAGACACAAAATGTTAATAAAACAAAACAAAATCATGCATAAAAAGAGCTAAATAATCTTATGTGCTCAATATGTATCGAATATATCTTTATCAAGAGCTCTTTTTGTCATGGGATCTGCAATCATCATATCTGAACTAGTATGCTCAATGACCACCTCTTGCTTCTTAACTTACTCTGTAATAGCAAGATACTTTATGTCTACATACTTGTATTGGCTGCAATTTCACTAATTAAAATTACAACCAAATTATCACATTATATGCTTAATGGCTTGGATATCAAAACAACACCCAGGACCTGTGATAAATTTATCCTTATCATATAACTTGTGAAGTAGCTTCAAAGCTTATTATCCTTCGTTCCTTATAAGTACCTTCTAAACTTAAAGATATGTACTATATTTATGTTGAGTTTCTCTAAAAACCTTTTAATATAAGGCCTACTAGACAATTCTAATGTCCTTTAAGACATGTCTCCACAAGATCTCTATGTGCAATGACACGGGAGATTTCACCAAAATCCTTCATTTCAAAGATTTACGAAAATAGGTGATAAATTCTTCTGTATCAAACGTAAGTCAGTGGTTGCCTATAAAAGTTATCCATATCTAAGTACTCCCACTAACCTCAAAGTGTATACAAATATTCACAACATCTGCGCGTCAAACTTTTTAAAGTCGTGAACCTTAAATACCATTGAAGAGATCCATATAGGGACATAATCAAGTAGCAAACCGAATGACTATCTTTATGTAGAACAAAATTTCAATTTTTGTGTATAACTTTCCCTTAAGATCTCATTTGCTTTCGCCTAATGTAGCTCTAAAAGAGCCAACATTACCATGAATTTCTAAATTATAGCCATTTATATAAAGCAAATAAAAGGTACTATGGTAGACGATGCCTTCTAGATGACATCATACCAAATATTTAGAAGATTCCTTAGTCATGGCATAGAAAACTAGAGATCAGTGTAAAGTCTGATAACAAAGTCAGACTGTTGAGCATACAAAGAAATCAACAAAAATGCCTAAATTTGCAAGATGTGGACCATATGTTGACTTTTCTCTACGACGGCTCTTGAATTGATTAACAATTCATCTTTATCTACAAGTATCGTATCTAAATCTCATGATCTTCCCACTAAAGTCAACATCTTTAGTAAATTTAACATTAATAATACCAACAATTCTAGGTGTGCAAAAAGAGCTTACCGTATAGCCAATAGAATATCCATTAATTGCCTTTGGGCCCAATTACTTTAGTTTGTGGATTAACAGGGCAAGTCTTTATGTGTAACTGAATTAAACTAGGTTCCATCATTACCTTGACTCAAATAACGTCTAAGGAATGACCTTATATGGAACTATGTTTAGGCCTTACACTTGTGTCCTTAAAGGTTTATTCTACAAGGTTAAGAAAGAATCATATCTTTACCAAGAGCCCCTTTTGTCATGGGATCTGCAATCATTAGATCTGAACTAGTATGTTCAATGACCACCTCTTACTTTTTAACTCACTCTGTAATAGCAAGATACTTATGTCTACATGCTTGTATTGACTGCCATTTTTTTTAATTTTTTTTTTGTATTGGCTGCCATTTCACTAATTAAAATTGCAATCAAATTATCACATTATATGCTTAATGGCTTGGATATCAAAACAACACCCAGACCTTGTTATAAATTTATTCTTAACCATATAGCCTGTGAAGAACCTTCAAAGCTTATTGTCCTCCGCTCCTTATAAGTACCTTCTAAACTTAAAGATATGTGCTATATTTATGTTAAGTTTCTCTAAAACCCTTTAATGTAAGGCTTACGAGACAATTCTAATGTCCTTTAAGACATGTCTCCATGAGATCTCTATGTGCAATGACACGAGACATTTCACCAAAATCCTTCATTTCAAGGGCCAGGATGTGTTGGTTGTGAAAAATGTTGTAAAAAAGGTTGTGAGTGTAGAATTTTTGTATGTATATTTGTATGTTTATATACACTCACAAGCAAAGAAGAGTAAGAAGTTGAGAGATGTTGGTGAGTTAGGGTTTTTTGAGATAGGTGGATGTAGATAGAAGCTTTTTCAAATTTAATTTCTGAATTTGTCTTTGTATGTCATTTTATCTAGGGGTATTATTGTCATGGGAAAAATTCATTAAAAGGTGAGCGTACAGAGTAAACTAGTTGAGTATGGATAGAATTTCTCTAAAATTATATCTTAAACACAGAAAATAATATTTAAAAACTAATTACAAAAAATTAGGGTTTTTTAGTCTTAAATCCCTATACAATAGGGTTTTGAGGCCATAGGTCCCTGAGTTAAAAATATTTTTTTGCATAAGATTTTTTCAGCCCCAAAGTACCCCTAGCAAACATTCGCCCGCGGCCCCTTTCATAACTATTCCTTCCTCAAATTTCTCCCTTAAATTCAGGCTTGGGAATTTCGGAAGTTCAAAATCGATCATAACACACCATCGATCATAATACACCATTCATAACTAGTACGATTTGGATGTACTTTGGATTTTGAACAAATTGAAAACAACACACAAAACCCATTTTTCTAAGCCTTTCACTTTCCACAATTTTTTGTTTGTTAGGGAATTTTGAATTTCACAAAATCCAAACACTTTCTACTGTTTTTTGTGAAATTATTAAACATCAATGGAAGTACATCAAAGTACAATGAGCCAACATCATGTGTGATGTACAGTTACAGATTTAGAAATTTCACTAAATTAGGGTTGATTCATTTGTTTGAATTTGGAATTTCTGTGAACTTTTACTAGGTAGGTTTTCAGAAATCTCACAAAAACAGAACTGGAGTTTATTTTTAAATTTTTTTTTTTTATATGGGAATCTCTCAAAAATTATATGTGCTTGCAATATAGGATGTTTTTTTAATTCAACAATCCCTGAGCATATTTTATTTTGCCCGATCTCACTTTTGCATATTTTCCTTTGCTAGTTATATATGAAATTTCGCTAACTCAAACCAGCACACTTTTTAGAGTTTTAAAAAAAATAGAAATATATGATTTAGTCTCTAGAAATTCAAAGTAGTAGGAATTGATCCATCCCCAATCCGGGGAATAAAAATTAGTGCCCAATTACACCTTTAATCTATAAATTAGTCCTTTTACCCAAGTTTGTGTAATTTTTTTGGACCAGATTACCCTTATGATCAGATACATACATATATACATATATATATAGGCGTGTGGATTGTGGAGGCAGTTATGGTAACCAAAATTTGGGGAGATCATGGATAAGGATTGGATTTTGCCTAAATTTGATTTTGTGCATTTATGGCTGTTAA
This sequence comes from Hydrangea macrophylla, assembly GCA_033977485.1. NCBI lineage: Eukaryota > Viridiplantae > Streptophyta > Magnoliopsida > Cornales > Hydrangeaceae > Hydrangea > Hydrangea macrophylla. Next base: position 82,397,983 of record CM066998.1, on the reverse strand, counting down.
AGATAAGGAAATAATGATCCAGAAAATCAAGTCATTTTTCATATTTTACTCAACTATCATTAATTATCTTTTGGTTTCTATATTTGAGAAGTCGTATGTGTCACGCCCCGACGTAGCATAAATATGGAAAGCGTTTAATTTCCTTTATGGACCCGTAGGTCGCGACAGTTTGAAAGATCGATTCCGTCCCAAACGTCGAACAACATAAAACCATTAATCAGAGTAGAGCAATCAAGGCTTATAAAATTTTTCTAACTTAATAAATATTACAGCACGGGTCATCTAAAGGCACAAGCCGCCTTGAAACAAATAATAACTTATCATCTATTACAGCCATCCTTAAAACTAATTCATAACTTAAAGCACATAAACTTAAAGCATATAAAAGCAAATTCTCTTTCCAGCAGTTGTTCTCAATTAGCGTAGTCATAAGGTTCTTCCTGATTGTAACCTGAAAAGCCTGAACACGAATGTCCAGGACGCATCAACGCCGCCAGCTTCAAGAAGCTGGTGAGTATTAAAAACATAACTTTGAATGTAAAACATACTCATTTACCTTTTTCCCATTTCCATTTAAAACCACAAGTTTATATTTAAGATAAAGAGCTCGTTTTAGAAAACAACCACAACATTATTTAAAAGATAAATTCACACATATGTGACCGTGTATAAGAACAATGCACCATCTCATCTGACCGACTCTTTTCTCTCGACAAAATCCAACAACCCACTATCCTACTCCTGGTATCTTTGAAACACTAAGATAGCCACACTTTAGCAACGGGGCGCCAGGGAGTGTCCAGTTTGCCTCACACTTTGGTCCGGGGTACCAGGGAGTGTCCATTGCCTCACACTTTGAATACCCTAACCGCCATGCAAATACCGGGGCAACCCCTCACACAGTATCCAGACTCGAGTATCAGGGAGTGTCCGTAGGCCACACTTTAGCACTTCCATGGGTGCCAGTGAGTGTCCAAGTTCGGCGTCACACACTTTAACGCTTCCATGGGCGTCAGGGAGTGTCCATATTTGCCACCTTCGCATTTCAAAGATACCCTCTCCACAATCTCAACCACAACCACAACCACAACCACGACCACAACTCAAACTCATACTCTTTCCACACTACCATTACTCTTTTCCATACTACCATTACTCTTTTCCACACAGACTGACACCCACATGCATGTACCACTGACCCCACATGAATGATATGCTCTTAATACAGAAATATAAAGTACTGGGAACGATAACCATGGATATACGAAATCAAATCTTATATTAAACAACCGGTGAATTTATCAAAGAATGCTTTAACATGCTTTTATCGCTATTAGAAACACAAGTGGGTTTACTTTGAAGTAATGCCATCAAAAATGAGTTATAATTTGTATACATGAATTACATATCAACAGAAAGCTCTTTGAGTCTAGTTTCCAACGCTTCAAACCGTGCGCGTTTTTGAGTTTCCTAGAGGAAGTTATGGCCGTTTTACTAAAAGTCGTCAGTGCTGAAAAATGTCAATCGTAGCTCTCGGATTTCACGTAAAACCGAGAGGTGACAAAACTTTAAATCAACGGTACGTCGCGATACGGATGAATTAAGCCGTAGTATTCGAACCACAACTTATTGGGACTAAGATCTTTCATTCTCAATTCACGGAATTGATTTTAGTTAAGTTTGAAAAATTACTATTTTTGAGCTTCAAGCTTTCATACAAAAATTAACAATGGTATTTTTCAAATTAGACTAAACTAACAGTAAATAAATATGAGATTACATTCCAAGTGAGTTTAGAATACTCACCGTGATATAGATTGAAGAAGTTGTTGAGAAAGAAATACAAGAATTAAGAATCTCCAATTTCAAGCTTTGGCTATGGAGGATTAAGCTCTTCAAATTCTGAAATTATGAACTCTCTGCACTCTCTTATCTCTCTATGTGACTCTCTCAAGCTCTCTATGCTAGAAGTGTAGAATGTGTGTGTTTGAGAGAGTATGTGAGTGTATAAATAACCAAGCTTCTACTTGGAGACAATGGCCTAACAATCCACTTATTAACCACTAACTTCTAATTAATGGGTAGTTTATAAGGAATATGCAAGATGATGTAAACATACACTAATGCACATATAGCTCCACATATTAGTGTATAAATAACCAAGCATAATGGCCTAACAATCTAATTATTAACCACTAACTTCTAATTAATTGGTAGTTTATAAGGAATATGCAAGATGATGTAAACATACACTAATGCACATATAGCTCCACTAATATTAGTGTATAAATAACCAAACATAATGGCCTAACAATCTAATTATTAACCACTAACTTCTAATTAATTGGTAGTTTATAAGGAATATGCAAGATGATGTAAACATACACTAATGCACATATAGCTCCACTAATATTAGTGTATAAATAACCAAACATAATGGCCTAACAATCTAATTATTAACCACTAACTTCTAATTAATTGGTAGTTTATAAGGAATATGCAAGATGATGTAAACATACACTAATGCACATATAGCTCCACTAATATTAGTGTATAAATAACCAAACATAATGGCCTAACAATCTAATTATTAACCACTAACTTCTAATTAATTGGTAGTTTATAAGGAATATATAAGATGATGTAAACATACACTAATGCACATATAGCTCCACTAATATTAGTGTATAAATAACCAAACATAATGGCCTAACAATCTAATTATTAACCACTAACTTCTAATTAATTGGTAATTTATAAGGAATATGCAAGATGATGTAAACATACACTAATGCACATATACAAGCATTGCCAAACAAGGCCTAAGGAAAATCATTAGCAACATTAATTGTATATAAAGTAATTGTCCAATCAGTCACTTCCAAAATCTGTGGAAGTTTAGCACTGCGCGGACAGTTTTAAACCTAAACTGGTATTTTCGTGACACGGTGTTCATCACAAAAATACAAAGAATTCATTTTATTGAAAGAAACAATTTTCCGGTTTTATAAAAATTCAGTTTGAGTTAAAAGAATTTATTTTCACCGTTTTGGAAATATAGATTTGAAATTCAACACAGGTATTGCCAGATTTTTATGAAAATCGCATTTTGACCCCAAAAGTAATTTCAATTATGAGATTAGTCAAGAAATAAATTTTTCACATAAGAATTGAAATTAAAATAAAAGCAGACAATGTATATTTAATTTTAAATATGACAAGACAAAAGAATGAAAATGCAGGTTATTACAGTATGAGAAATTTACTTATATTTTGATTTCTACCTTTAAGTGAGAAATTTCTCAATATGTGACTGACAAATTATGGAGTCAGAAATTTCTCACTCTTTGCTCTATGTGACTAAGAAATTACAAACTGAAAAATTTCTCACCTTTTCCTGATTGAATGATGAAGTTTATCACTTTTGGTTATGACAATATTTCAGTAATTGCTCATGTTACCAAGAAAAGTAAAGTGAGAAATTACAAATTTATTTATTGAGAGATTACAGTCAATACAAGTGAAAAAATCTCACTAATTTAAGCTACATACAATGAGGAAGTAATTTCTTACAGCCTATACAAGTCAGAAATTTCTCACTAATTTCACTACATAACAAATGGGCAATTTATTACAGCCTATAAAAGTGAGAAATTTCTCACTAACTTCATCTATATAACAAATGAGTTATTTATTAGTCCATACGAGTGAGAAGTTTCTCACTAATATAATCTACATAACAAGTGAGGAATTTCTTACAACCAATACAATAAGGAGATCCTCATCAACACTATATGTATGTATACAAATTCATGGAAGTGAGTAAATCTATGGCACAACCGTCGATGAACGCATCAAATCCATGAACCATTTCAGATAAGAAATTCTTAGATTAGACCATCCAAGATATCTCTCACATTGCAGTAGTTACGTTGTCGCGATACTTCAAACGCTTCAATTTCTGTGAGAAATTTCAATTTTTGAACACAAATGGGTGAGAAATTTTGTCCAAAGTGGGATTGACTTCTGTATCGTCTCGCTATCGATTGATTTTGTTGATGATGGATTGTAAATTTGAAACCTTACTTTTCACTTGCATTTCCGAAAACAAGGATGAAATCGAATTTGCGTGCCTCAAACGATTCGATTTCTGTGAGAAATTTTGGTTTTTTTTTCTCATGAATTGGTGAGTAATTTGTCAACAGAGTGGTCGTCGGCGGAGAGGGGTGGACAGAGATGGTAGTGCATGGTTGATATAAGTAAAAGGAGGTAGAAAGGGGAGAAGGAGGAAGGTGGTGGGTGGTCGCCAGTGGCATGGAGGGGCTGTGATCCTCTCTCTCTTCTTTCTCCCTCTCTGTCTTCATCTTTCTCTCTCTCTCTCTCTCTCTCTCTCTCTCTCTCTCTCTCTCTCTCTCTATATATATATATATATATATGGGTTTGAATTTGAAATCCTGTTTCATGTGAATATATATATATATATATGCGGGGGCAATTTTGTCCTTAAAATACTAGAAGGACCTATTTCTAAATTCATTTGAAAAAGGAACCTATTTTTAGTTAGATGTATATATTAGGATTATATATTAAGTTACCCAAAAAATAAAAACCACAATTTTGTGTGTAGTCTAAAATATGTTTGGGCTGTGAAATTCACAAAACAGAAAAGGGAATTCTCATTTTAACATTTACAATTTTTTTTATTTTTTATTTTATGCAGAGGCCGCAAAATACAAGAATAGGGCTGCAAAAGCATTGAGAAGTCTTTATCGGAATACAAGACATTGTAGCCCTTATTTTAATTTACTTTTTTGGTAGACATTTTGCCCATTTTGTTGAATGAGTAATGCTAGATGCACTCCCAATTGTACAACTAAATGTACAATATTGCTTAAAAATGTTGGATCTTGTGCTGAAAAGTCTGTACACAAAAAATATGGTGTGCAGGATGTGCAAGCTTTTCAGCACGACGTCCAACATTTTTAAGCAGGGTTGTGCATTTGGTTGTGCAATTGGGAGTGCATCTAGCATTAGGAATGGTTGATGTACATTTACTATGCAGTTATTTGGGGCTTTATGTATTTTTTTGGACTGTAATGCATATATATGGTTAACTATCAATCTCTTTCATATTTGCCGGAGCAACCATTATTTTTGTAATCTACATTTCACAAGTTGGTCTACTATTTACTATGATTCATTCTATTGTTTTGTTTGAAATTCACTGTTCTTTGAGAAATTAGTGTTTCAACTTTGAGAAATTCACAATACATAAACTAGAATTCATTGGAACATTGTTGAATTTACGTTTATGTGCTGGGAATTTCACAAGGTGGTCTAATATGTACAAGTGACTCATTCTAATTTTTTGTTTGAAACTCATGACTATGAATCTTTGTACAAGTGAGTTTGCAATTTATATTTCAGTTTTATGAAATTCACAACACACACGAGAATATTGCTGAATTTCAATTTGTATAGCAAATTTCACAAATGTTTTGTGGCTCATTCTATTTTAATTTTTTTCAAACCCACTAAAATCTCTGTGTGTAATTTAATATTCTAGTCTTTGCTATAGATAACTAGTACATCTTTTGTTTTTGGAATTGCCAAAGTACTATTTTTGTATTTCACTAGATCTTTACTGAAATTCACAATTCACCCATTGTGAGTTTCAGAGCTTGGTCTAATATGTGCATGTGGCTGATTCTACTTTTATGAAATTCATAATACAGAAAACTGAAATTTCGCACACGAAGTGTTAATCTGTAAATACTCGATTAGTGTAGTGTTGGCTGCAAAAATAAGATGGTGGTAGAGATATTTGTGAATCATTCACTGTATATCTGATAGGAATTCAACTACAAAGGGAGATATGGTGACATATGGTTAAAACGGTGGATAATAATTAGGGCTGTGCATCTGGGAAATGAGTTAATTAAGGATATAGATAATTATTCTGTTTAATGTAATTGAAATGCTAGTTTTTTCCAAGTTTAATGACCCGAAATCAGTTTTAAATTTGTTCTTTATGCGTGGAAAGTGCCACAAAGTATAGAGCAAGCTTTTAAGTATTTGGTTGGTCAGGTTTTTTTAATTTCATGATCCAAAATCAGTTTTGTTTTTTGTGTTTTTTAGTATATGGAAAGTGCCATAGCTTATGGGCAAGATTTTAGGGATGTGGCTGTTAGTTTATATGTATATATAATGTATGTATCCATTATTAAGCTGTTATAAGGGTATTTAGGGGACAAAAAAAAAAATCCTTAGCCATGATTAAGGTATATTAACTATGATATTAAGTATCTTGCACAAAAATAGAATATTGGGTGTCCTTTTATCTATGAAAGTGTATGAATGGTGGATTTATAGGCAATTTTCTAGACTTCTTATCCCCGATCATGCCTTATCTTATCCGATAGCGTTTTATCAAACCTTTTAAACATGACCCATATTTTTTATTTTGGACGTTCAAGGGGGCGATCTGTTTTGGGAGTGTCTCTATCTTAGATTGTAATCTTTGATTGTGACTATTAATGAATTGAAATCCCCTGCTGTTCAAAAAAAAAGGGGGAGATAAGGGAAGAAAACAAAATCCCTAATATTTTCTGCTATACTCAAATAATTTTAGAAAATAATAATAAAAAAAAATATATCTAAAAATATTTCAAAATCGTGAAACAGAAAGTAAGAAACCTGGTCTGTGAGTTGTAAGTGAGACACACCGTTAGCGTTGTCCTAAAACTGAAGATTGTCCACATGTAGTTTAGGGATCTGTCAAATTCGTCCAATTCCAAGATACAACCCAAAAACATTGCAGGAGAGGGAATGTGCAGGACACATCTACAAATTGCAGTCGGAAGTCCAAATCTTATTGCCCAATATACATATGTAGGGAAATGCTAATTTACATCACGACGCTTTTTTAGCGACGAAAAAAAACGTTTTTAGCGATGAAATTTTTCGTGGCTAAAAGTCAAAATTGTTAGCGACGAAAAATTTCGTCACCAAAAGTGTTTTTTTTTCCACTAAAAAACCGGCGTGCGGGCTGCTAACCTACAACTACCGTGTTGTAGGTTAACAACCCCCATCTATATATATAAAGGTTAATGTTGAAAAATTCAATCTATTAATGAAGTTGTAAATTTCTCCATCGATCACCCACTAGTCTGAAGTGCAATCGTCTTCTATATAATTCATATAGAATAGCCTTAAGCATCATGTGAAGATGGTCAACCCCACCCAACCCCATATATATATAACCTAGTGTCTCCTTCAAATGAATAGCAAAGTTGAGAAGTTCAATCCCCAATAGTCTAAAATCCAATATTTTATCCAATCTTGTTGTCTCTTTCCTCCATAAACCACTAGTTAATGAGGTCTTCGTCTTCTATATAATCTATATGGAATAGCCTTAAGCATCATGTGAAGATGGTCAACCCCACCCAAACCCATATATATAACCTAGTGTCTCCTTCAAATGAATAGCAAAGTTGAGAAAGTTTAAAACCCAATATTTTATCCAATCTTCTTGTCTCTTTCCTCCATAAACCACTAGTTAATGAGGTCTTCGTCTTCTATATAATCTATATGGAATAGCATAAAGCATCATGTGAAGATGGTCCACCCCCACCTAATCCCATATAGTTAACCTAAATGTTAGAAAATAATACTGTATAGACACTGCTACGAAAGAAAATACTTATCAAAAATGTCGAAGATTCTGACTGAGTCGTGTGAGAACACTGTCCTTAAGAGTAATTTCCGCCCCTCAGAGTTCTTGCCTCGGTACAGAAAGGTCTCAGCGGTTACCCTCCAGGATTAAGCAGTCTCTTCTTTGTTATCGTGCACTCGATGAACAAAGGACACAGAACAGCCTTGCAAGAATATCAATGGTCGAACCAGAAAGGAGAGACGAACAGAGAAGAATCAGAGAAAGAAGATTGTATTTTTTGTTGTGTGTTCTGAAAGAGAATGACCCACGAATATATACCCACATTAACCCGACAGAAATCCCTTAATTTATTAAAACGTGTTAAAATTAAGGATAAGATTTCATTTAAACGGCTAGTTAATTGCACAATTTTAAGAAGGCGCAAATTTGTGAGGGAAAGATTTTATTCAGTCAAAGCAATATTAAAAGGAAAGTTTTGAAAAAAATAATTTGCAAAAGGATGGTCCAACCGTGTGAGCCCGCGAGGCTTGGAGGCCGGGATTTGCACCCCCCCCCTGCGCGCGAGTAAGACGTGACGCGCCCGGTTAAACGATTTCCGGATCGAAACCCAAATTTCTATTGGATTTGGGTTTAGCTTGGGCTTGGCTCATGTGCGCGTGAGAGCCCACATGTTCCAACTTATTACTAAGCCCATAATGTCAAAGTATATATTAAGCCTCTCAACTCCCTCTTCCTAAGCAATGTGGGACAAGAGTCTCCACCACTCTTTTACCCAACACCACACCAACAAGAGAGATGTAGAGAGAGAAAAAGTTTGACTTTGAAAAACACCCACTTTGGACCACAAATTACAATAAAATTACAACAATCCCCCACATTTTTCAAAGACAAATTTTGAGAAGTAACGATCGACCACTTTAGTATATTGCATCAGTGATGGTGTCTTTTGGACTATGAACCAACACTTAGGGAAATAAGAATTGATTCACAGAAATTTGGTGAAATTAGAATTTCTATGAACCTTATTTCTTTGTGTGAATCAAAGTACTTATCACCCACAATACACTCTGATAAACAAGGCTGTTAACGCGGTTTGGCACGTTTAGGCCATGCGCCGTACCTGGATTTCATGAGTGCTCTAGAGAACCTGCCTAAGTTCTCATAGGAAGCGGCCCCACTTCCACACTCATATAGGTGAATTCATCAAGTATGTATTGCAACTATACATACCACCCAATAAGGACTATGAATTCATTAAGAGTTAAGACTCAACCTCACACGTTGCATTCTACACTATCTACACCATAGGGATGAACTATAATTATGTATAATTGATAGTGTCTCACCAAGTCAACCAGTAGTTTGTTATTACCCATATGAACCTAGTTTGTGGGATTTCCACTCATATAGGTTGGGTTACCACTACTATTGACCTCTGTTATGGGCACAAGTCCCATCCCCCTCGATGTATTGGACACTAGCTTCCTTGCTAATGGTTTGGTCAGAGGATCCGCTAAATTCATCTCTGACCTCACAAAGTCTAGGGATATAATCCCATCTTTTAACAGCTGTTTCACAATGTTGTGTCTTAGGCGAATATGCCTGCTTTTTCCATTATAGGCCTTATTTCTTGCTCGGGCTATTGCAGCCTGGCAATCACAATGTAACGACACAGATGGAACTGGTCTCATCCATAAAGGGATATCTGCCAAGAGGTTTCTAAGCCACTCAGCCTCAGAACCTGCCTTCTCTAAGGCGATAAACTCGGATTCCATAGTAGACCGAGCAGTGCATGTCTGTTTGGATGATTTCCAAGAGACTGCACCTCCTCCAAGGGTAAATATATACCCACTTGTGGATTTTGTCTCATCTGAATCAGAGATCCAGTTAGCATCACTGTACCCTTCTAGTACAGCGGGAAAACCACAGTATGTTAAACCAAAATCAATAGTACCTCTGAGATATTTTAGTACTCTACATATAGCGGTCCAATGTTCCTTATTAGGATTATGAGTGTATCTGCTCAACCTATTAACTGCATAAGCAATGTCAGGTCTGGTACAATTCATAAGATAAGTAAGACTACCAATTATTTGAGCATATTCAGACTGTGATACACTAGTTTCATTATTTTTCTTCAATTGTATGCTCATATCATAAGGAGTACTAACTGGTTTGGTGTCAAAGTGACCAAACTTTTTAAGGATCTTTTCTACAAAGTGTTCTTGAGACATCATAAAACCCTCATTGGTTTTTGTCAATTTTATCCCAAGTATAACATTAGCTTCACCTAGGTCTTTCATATCAAAGCTAGAAGATAACAAATGTTTTGTTTCATTTATCACAATCATATCAGTGCCTAAAATAAGCATATCATCCACATATAGGCAAATGATTACACCAACATTATTATCAAATTTATGATACACACATTTATCGGCTTCATTCACAATATATCCATTAGAGGTCATTACACTATCGAATTTCTCGTGCCATTGTTTTGGTGCTTGTTTTAAACCATACAGAGATTTCACTAATTTGCAAACTCTATTTTTGTTTCCAGGAGATACAAAACCTTCAGGTTGTTCCATGTAAATTTCCTCTTCTAGTTCTCCATTAAGAAACGCAGTTTTAACATCCATTTGATGAATTATGAGTTTATGCAAAGAAGCAAGAGCTACTAGAATTCTAATAGATGATATTCTAGCCACAGGAGAATAAGTATCAAAATAATCAACATCTTTCTTTTGGGTGTATCCCTTAGCTACAAGCCTAGCTTTAAACTTATCGATAGATCCATCAGGTTTTAACTTCTTTTTGAATATCCATTTACATCCTATAGGTTTTGTACCAGGAGGTAAGTCAACCAATTCCCAAGTATGATTAGCCATGATAGATTCTATCTCACTATTAATCGCTTCTCTCCAAAAGGGAGCATCGGGAGAGGAAATAGCTTCATTATAAGTCATTGGATCATTATCCATTAAAAATGTGAAAAACCCATCTCCTAGGTTTGTTTCTCTCCTATCTCGTTTACTTCTTCTTAATTCGATTTCTACAGACTCATTTGAGTCAACGTTAGGCTCAACTGTAGGTTCCAGTCTTGGTCTCTCAATGGTTGTTTTCAAGGGAAATATGTTTTCAAAGAAGTCTGCATTTTTCGATTCAATTATTGTGTTTTTCTCTAACACGTCACTTTTAAGAACTAAGAATCTATATGCAGCACTATACTCAGCATATCCTATAAATAAACAATCTGCAGTTTTTGAACCTATTTTCCTTTTCTTAGGTTCTGGAAGTAGAACCTTGGCTAGGCACCCCCACACTTTAAGGTATTTCAAGTTAGGTCTATGATTTTCCCATAACTCATAAGGGGTATTTCCTGTTTTCTTAAAAATAATTCTATTTTGAAGGTGACACGCAGAGAGGATAGCTTCCCCCCACAAATTATTAGGTGCTCCTGAACTAATTAACATAGCATTCATCATTTCCTTTAAAGTTCTATTTTTCCGTTCAGCTACTCCATTAGATTCTGGTGAATAGGGTGGAGTTACCTCGTGTACTATACCGTGTTGTTCACAGAATTGGCCTAAAGGGCCAGATTCATATTCACCTCCCCTATCAGACCTAAGTCTTTTAATCTTTTTATCTAACTTGTTTTCAACCTCAGCTTTGTATTGTATGAATTTTCCTTCTGTCTCATCTTTATTTCTAAGTAGGAATACTCTAGTATATCTTGAGTGATCATCTATGAATGTCACATAATATCTCTTTCCTCCTCTAGATTCAGTAGATTTCATGTCGCCTAAATCTGAGTGAATTAAGGTGAGCAATTCAGTTTCTCTTTGTACTACTTGTTTGCAAGGTTTCTTAGTACCTTTAGCTTCACTACAAATTTGGCATTTTTCATTATTAGTGATACTAACATTTTCAAGAATGCCTAATTCTTTCATTTTCTTTATATAAGAAAAGTTCACATGTCCTAATCTAGCATGCCATAAATCATGAGAATCAATCAAGTAAGCAGAAGAAGTAGTAGCATTTCCATTCAAATTATCAAGAACATTCAAAACAAATAAGCCATTATTGTAGTAACCTTTCCCCACAAACACCCCATTTTTAGTCATTACAACTTTGTCAGAATCAAAAATAACTTTCACCCCCACTTTCCCAAGCAGCGACACAGACACAAGGTTCCAACGAATATCAGGCACGTGGAGAACGTCGGTAAGTGAGAGGATCTTTCCAGAGGTTAGCTTGAGAACTACCTTCCCTTTCCCGATCACAGGTGAGGGCCTTGAGTCCCCCATGTACACTTGTTCCTCTCCTTCCCCTACTGGTGTGTAGGAGGTAAAAGCACTTCTGTTGCCACAGATGTGCCTGGTAGCCCCAGAGTCTACCACCCAATTTTTCTCCTCTGCCACTAAGTTGACCTCAGAAACGACAGCCACTATAACATCTGCATCAACTAGATTAGCTCTAGGGGCAGGTTTGTCGTTTTTCTTCCTGTGTCTGCATTGAGCAGCATGGTGACCCGGTTTGCCACATACAAAACATTCCCCTTTCTTTTTAGCAAACTGGTTTTGGGGTTTGAGATTTTTGTTGAAATTGGTTTTATTGAAATGGGATTTGTTATTTTGTCTTTGAAAATTCCCTTGGGTGCGATTAGGCTTTTCCTCAACGAGGTTAGCCTTGGAAGCCATAGCTTTGGCTTTCTCATTTCGATCAAGTGAACGGTTCTTTTCCTCAATGCGAACATGAACCACAACTTCCTCCAGAGTCATTTCCTTCCTCTTATGTTTCATCATGTTCTTATAATTTTTCCAAGACTCCGGAAGTTTTTCAATAAGCGAACCAGTTACAAATGGTTCGGGCAGTTTCATTCCTTCATTACTAAGTTCAGAAACCACAAGGTGAAAATTGTGAATTTGGGTAGAAACATCTATGTCATCGGTCATTTGAAAATTGAGAAAATTTCCGATGGCATATTTTTTAATTCCGGCATCCTCGATAATATATTTGGTGACCAAAGCATCCCAAATTTCAGTTGCCGATTTGAAGGTACAGTAAATATCAAAAAGTTCATTTGATAAAGCGTTTAGAATAATACTTTTGCAAATCTTGTTTGCATTTTCCCAAAGAGGCAATTCGGTGTCATAATTTTCAGAATCTTGAACGGGTTTTGGTTTAGTCAAAACGAAATCAACCTTTGCAATGTCAAGAATAAGTAGCAGTTTGGTTTGCCAGCGCTTAAAGTTATTCCCGTTAAACGATTCAATTCTTGTGACATCGGGAATAGCTTTAGTTGCGGTTAGCATAGCAGTATCCATGAAAATTACTCTTAAGAATGTTAGAAAATAATACTGTATAGACACTGCTACGAAAGAAAATACTTATCAAAAATGTCGAAGATTCTGACTGAGTCGTGTGAGAACACTGTCCTTAAGAGTAATTTCCGCCCCTCAGAGTTCTTGCCTCGGTACAGAAAGGTCTCAGCGGTTACCCTCCAGGATTAAGCAGTCTCTTCTTTGTTATCGTGCACTCGATGAACAAAGGACACAGAACAGCCTTGCAAGAATATCAATGGTCGAACCAGAAAGGAGAGACGAACAGAGAAGAATCAGAGAAAGAAGATTGTATTTTTTGTTGTGTGTTCTGAAAGAGAATGACCCACGAATATATACCCACATTAACCCGACAGAAATCCCTTAATTTATTAAAACGTGTTAAAATTAAGGATAAGATTTCATTTAAACGGCTAGTTAATTGCACAATTTTAAGAAGGCGCAAATTTGTGAGGGAAAGATTTTATTCAGTCAAAGCAATATTAAAAGGAAAGTTTTGAAAAAAATAATTTGCAAAAGGTGAGCCCGCGAGGCTTGGAGGCCGGGATTTGCACCCCCCCCCCTGCGCGCGAGTAAGACGTGACGCGCCCGGTTAAACGATTTCCGGATCGAAACCCAAATTTCTATTGGATTTGGGTTTAGCTTGGGCTTGGCTCATGTGCGCGTGAGAGCCCACATGTTCCAACTTATTACTAAGCCCATAATGTCAAAGTATATATTAAGCCTCTCAACTCCCTCTTCCTAAGCAATGTGGGACAAGAGTCTCCACCACTCTTTTACCCAACACCACACCAACAAGAGAGATGTAGAGAGAGAAAAAGTTTGACTTTGAAAAACACCCACTTTGGACCACAAATTACAATAAAATTACAACAACCTAATGTCTCCTTCAAATAAATATCAAAGTTGGAAACTTCAATCCATTGAAGTTGTAAATTTTTAATATTTTATCTAATCAATTAATGTTGTCTTTTTACTCCATGAACCATTACTTAATGTGGTATTGAGGTCTTTGTCTTCTATAAAATCTGTATATGCAATAGCATAAATCATTCGGTGAAGATGGCAGGCAATAATATACCTTTCGCCTTGGTCGTCGATACCGAAGGTGCCAACTACAGGACTTTCATAAACGCGCTAAGAGCCCGGCTAACCGATGGGACACAACTGTTTATAGCCCAACTAACCGATGGGACGCAATTGTCTATTCCGGTTCTGCACCAAAGTGTGGTGGACTCACGTCGACGATTCATTCTCATCGATCTTACTAACTATGGCGGTGAAACAATCACCGTGGCAATAGATGTGGTGAACGTTTATGTGGTGGCTTATCGTGTGGATAACCATTCCTACTTTCTTCGTCAAGATGATCCTACCGTACCCGTGGGGACTTTATTCGGTGGCACCACTCATCATAAGTTTAAATTTACTGGCGGCTATACTGACCTTGAGAGATCTGCAAGTCGGCAGCAAGTTGCTCTAGGACCTCTTGCCCTGGATACCGCAATTACCAACTTGCGGAATAGCAACTTGGTCATCGAATCACTCCTAGTCATCATTCAGACGGTCTCGGAAGCGGCCAGGTTCAGATATATCGAGACACAAATTCGTCAACACATGGAAACAAGAGTTGATTTTACACCGGATCTCGTAATTGTGAGCCTAGAAAACAACTGGGGACATTTCTCCAAAGAGATACAACATGCAAACGATTATGGTTACTTTAATCGGTCTATTGAGGTCCGAAATATCCGCCACGAGCGCGTCCAAGTAGGCAACATCAATTCGCCCATCGTCCGCGGTATCGTTTTGCTGCGCTATGCAGGTGTTACTCCTAGCACCAGTGGTAGCAACAACAGCAGCAGCAGTGGCTGCAATCCAAGCAGCAGTCGTGGTTACAAACCAAGGCGCGAAGAACTTTGAATAATTGTACTTTTTTATAATGAAACTTAATTATAGGTAAGTTTGATGATGATATGTAAACTTAATGTGAAAGTTTGTGAGTATGTGCTTTAATTTTCTTGAGAAGAATGAAGGTTTTGATTCGGCTCTTGCATTTAGGTAGAAATTAAATATAAGTTGAAGCAGAAGCCCTAATTGCAAGGACAACATGCATGGGAATTAAGAAAAATACATTAAAACCTAAATCTGTTTGTTGCATCACATTTGGGTGAATGTAAATCTGGCCGGATCAGTTTCAACCAAAACATACTTTTGGGGTTCTAAACAGCTGATTAAAATTTGTCTATAGAGGTTAAAAAAAATACATGTGTTTTGGGACCAGAAGCACGCTCGGGCCCTAACGTATGTTTGAGAATTGATTCGAGAGAACGCCTTAGATCAAACGTATGTTTGAGAATTGATGATTCTAGAGAAGGGCCTGAGATCGTTAGCGGTTTTTGGAGGATGTGAATTGTCTCTAATTAATGGTGTGCTTACATGGTACCGGAAGACTTTTTTCAGGAGCTCAAATAGGTGCAATGCTTAGGACGTTGGGTTCCAACTAAACAGATTCAATAGTGACAACATTTTCATAAAAGCGATGGATATTTGGATTGAAGGAAAATAAAAGGGAAAGAAAAATGAAAGAAATAAGGAATCAAAATTCCTAATTTTTTTTTTCTCCTATAATAAATTAGTATAAGAAACTAAAAAATTCTCTAAAAATATTTCAATCATGTGATACAAAGTAATTAAGAAAATAATAAAGTACTGTAGTATACATATATAGAGAATGCTTTTGATGACAGAGAAAAGATCATCATAGACCACGTCTTGTATCTACAAAATAGAATGTTGTTTGATATTTACAAAAGATTTGCAACACCATTTCACTAAAAGGTTTTAATGAGACAGTACCCTTTCACCAAGAGTTATGTAATATTATAAATACATAACACTTTGTTGTATGTAACAAAAAATAAATAAATAAATAAATATTCCCCACCTATTCAACATTATCACGAGTAAAGAACCCAAACCAGATTTGCATGGTCAAGGTGAGTAGTGGACCCACAAAAACTTGAAAACAAACCAATACAAAGTAAACCAACCGAAAAAAACGAACTGCACACATATTGCCAAAAGAGAGAGAGAGCCTCAGACATCACAGCTACTCTATCAAGTTGATAAATCTACCCACTCCCATCTATGCAATTGCCAAAAAACACAACAAAATAGAGTATATATCACGAGTAAGTTGTCCACGATAATTCATTTGAAGATTCAGTGTTCAAATTATTTATTGTTTTTCATTTTGTTATAAAAGCTCTATAAACCAAATTGAGTATCCATATGTATGGTTCAAGAACAATCAACTCTCTGTGCGTTATGGCTAACACATTTGGATTTTTTACCTTAATAGCCAATGCATTTAGAATTCTCATCTTTATTTGCTAGGAAAACCTATAAAAAAAAAACCACCAAAAACTCATATAAAGTTTAGGGTAAAATGCATTTTGCACCTTCCAACTATACCTAGTTTGGCACTTTGGTCTCTGAACAAAAATATATATATATATATATATACAAAGATTCTCTAAAGAGGGCCACCTCTCTTTATTAAAGAGAGGACATCTGTTTTGGCCGTTGAATTGTGCTAAAAAACTGTGAAATGACAAAACTGCCATTAATGAAAATACGATCCGATGGCCAAAACAGAGGTCCTATCTTTAATTAAAAAAAGGGCGCCCTCTTTATAGTCTGACTGTATATATATATTCGCATTTTGGTCCATCAACTATTGTTTTGTGGCATTTTGAGTCTTCCATCACTCTTAGCAGTTGAAAGTGACAGAAAAAAGCCATTTTTTGTGGGAGAAAATGATTGATTTCATTTATATCCCTTGTACTTGGACTGTTTTTCACTTTTCACCATATACTGTAATGGTATCACTAATATACCATGTACTTTAGACTAATGTGAAATCGTTAATAGAGTAGTTAAATTGAACGGGCAAAACTAAGCCTACATAGGCCACGTACTTTTTGTAATAACTTTTGGAGTTCATCAATAATTACGAAACTCCAAAAGCTAGAACAAAGCATTTAGCAAAATTGCATCTGCAATTGTAATTGGCCAAAAACTACCTTGGACAATTTTTACAAGTCGCACATTTTTGTGATTTAATTACAAAAGAAAAAGAAGCTGATAGATTTACTTTTTTATTCAGCTCTGTTACTTGTTGGAGTGCCTCCTCATGGTTTTTCCATGTCTAATAAAGCTTTTTGATTGACCAAACAATAAAACATGGGACAAAATGAAAAATGCCTAACTACAGAGGTGTATATGTAATTAACCCTTTTTAAAAAAATAAAAAATAAAAAAATTGGCTTTTTTCATTACTTTCAACCACAAAACATTAATTGAGGGACTAAAATGCGGAAAAAAAAATTTTGTTTAGGGACTAAAGTACCAAACAATGTATAGTTTAAGTGTACAAAAGATATTTTTTTGTCCCAAAGTTTAATTTGTGTTTTTTGATTCAAAGTTTTATATTGACAATGAGTCTTGTTTGAGGCTAGTAAATTTAACAATCATTGAAAGTTGGGAATTTTGAAGTTTGACCACCAAAGTTACAATTTTAAGTCGGCCGCACCATTGGTGATACCCACTAACACTAATGGTTGGTCAACAGCAAACCACAAAAATAAAAAATATAAAAAAGCAAAGGTTGGTGTGTTGTCAATCAATTATTGTTGCTACCTAGACCTAGAAAGGGCATATATCGCCCTGAACAGGCCTGAGCTGTAGCCCAAGGTCAATTTTAGGAATTTTTTTATTATACAATCCTTTCGACCCTTTACATTTTGATAGCCCACAATATTTTAAAGAACCCAAAGCCACCAACCCACTTTGACAGCCCACTGTTTAAAACACCCAAAGTCACCGGCCACTAGCCCATTTTGATATTGTTTTAAGTTTTTTGGATTTGTACATTGATAGTAAGTTGCCTTGATTGGTTGTATTCATTTTAGGTCCTATTTGATGATCTCTGATACTATTTTTCTCTTAGGTTCTAATGTGTAAATGTTAATGGAAGACTAATTGACACATAAAAAAATAATTCATAGATATAGAAAATAGAAACAGAGGAAGTAAAATGAGGTGATATAAAACTAATTCTGCAACACCTGGCCTTGACCCCAAATAACACAAGTAATCGTTTGGGGCCCTAATTCTTAAGGGCCCCCAACTAGAATATACTTCCTTATAAACTCATATATGGATATATTATCAAACAGAAGCTCACTTAGTTCAGATCACCTTAAGAGGCTTTTGAACTTCCATTAAAAAAAAATGCCCAATTATCACTAAAACTCAAAAGCCCAATTGCTCACTGTGCCCAACCAACATCTATTGTAACACCCGTACTCGGAAAAAAAAAAAAAAAAAAAAAAAGATAAATGTGATATTTATATGTGTTAATTTAAGATAATTAATGCATAAGATGGAGTAAGGTGGGGTTATGAACCCACATGTAAAAAGGTGTTCAAATGCGGATACAGATGAAAGTTCTGTAAAAGCCAGGACTGGTATAAAAGTGGGGCCCAATGAGGGTCTAGTTGATAAAATTTGCATTTAGATGCTATTACTTGTTGACATGCATATTTATTTAAATGTTTAAAGATATTATTATGTTGTATGATAGGTTAAGGGGATCAGTTTGGGTACCCATGTGAGGGCGTATTTGAAAATGGTCCATAATTGGTAGGTTTAATAGCAACCTCCTAATTTATGTGGGACCACGTTTGGGACCCACGTAAGACTTAAATTAAATCCATTTAGAAAGGTGGGTAGTTAATGTAATTAACATGGGGGTTTCATAATAAAGCTTAAGAAAAATTGGGGGGTGTAAATGCAATAGGGGAAAAGTCAATGACAACACATATGCATGAAGCATATGTGTCTCATTAACATGATTTACAGAATTTTGAGAGAACCAAGAGCTCACGAGATTTACGACGTCGCTCCGACGACGTTTCTTGCCATTTCATCGCCGTCTGACATTGGATTTACGATCCGAGACTATATTTGGACTCGTGGAGGTAAGAGAATCGCATACACGTCCTTTATTTTTATTTTCGGCAACACTTTTACTGCAACCGTTCTTAATAGACGATCTTTGATGTATCAAACTTATGTAGGATTATTACCGGTTAGAAATTAAGCTGAAATTGGGAAAGAATTGGGGAATTCTAAGCTTAATTGAGTGAAATTCGAGGAGGTGAGGGTTCTAATTCCAAAATTGGATGTTTAGTTATGTTCATGTGATAATTGTTGCTTAATCCATGCTTATGTACATACATGTTGATGAATTTAAGTAAAAAGCATATCAATAATGTGAATTTGTTGTGCTTATATGCTAAGTTGCCTAATTGCTTATGTGGATCAAAGTGAAGTCAAGTAGTGGTTGCCATTTATAGGTCTCATATATAAGGAATAGTAAGCCCTCAATGGGTAGGGTGTGGTGATGACCACGATGATGAAACGGTGATGCCTTCTTGATCACAAGAGTGTGTGATACGCTATATGCGATAAAAGACTGAGAAATTTCAGGGTAAGAAGGACCCGGGGTGGTGGCTTGAGTTACTTAACTTTCCGGAGATCAATTTGTTGGTGTTTATAATGATTGTTACATTTGCATATTGAGCATTCCAATAGCATGATTAGGTCCCTCACTAAGCGAAAGTTTAAACGAAACTATGTTTTCTGTTGTGGTTACTGAATAACCATCGCAAGTACGACATGGGAAGAGGAGGGAAAATGATCCACACGACGGGTTAGGTGAGGGAGTTTTGTCTATTTGAATATGTTTATGTGCCTTGATGGTTCGAGGGTTAGTTGTAACTTTTATATTAGAAATGTTGGACAGCTCGAGTTTTTGGGAGACTTGTAATATGTCAAGTTGGGTGTTGAGGTTGGTTATGCAACAAATCATGAGTCATGTTTGCTAGTTTCAAGTCATGTATATTGGGTGTGATTTGGAATTGATTGTAAACCTTAACTTGATATTCTTATGCAGTATGGTCATGTGTATAATGGGAAAAATGTAGTCCTTGATGCAAGTTCATGATACATTGGAAGAATTTGCGTCTTTAAAGGGTATTATCACACTTGGACATGTTGTACAAACGTTTTTAAGCACTTGGAAATGTTTTGGTAATGATCTTTGATGTTTACCCAAAGTTTGGTTATGTTTGGTGTTGGTTTGAACTTGAAAATCTGAGTTTTTAGCAGCAGGGAACCATTCTGCAGAAGACGGATCAATCCAGCCTTCCTGCGAATCGATCCGCCCATTTCTGGGGGCATTCTACTAGAAAAACTTGGAAATGGATCGATCCGGCCTTAAAGGGCGGATCGATCCGCCTCTGTAAATTTTGACTGTCCACTTTTACGGAAACAAGCATATCTCTTTCTAGAAAACTCGGATTCGTGCACCGTTTTTTGCGTTGGAACTAGGACTCAAAGACCTATATTTTGGTATAAAATTTGACTATACTTTATTAATGACCATTTTTCCCTAGGGGCTATTTTGTGTCAAGAAAGTTTTTTTTTATGGAGTCTAAATCATGTTTTTTTCTTAAAATTAGTACAAGTTTGGGCGTGTGGACTTTGTTACACGTGTCCGAACTCGCCCGAGCGAGTTGGGGTATGACATATATATAATATCATTTAAAAAAACAAACAGAGTTGAAACATATTTCTCTCTTTCTCTCTCTCTCTCTCTCTCTCTCTCTCTCTCTCTCTCTCTCTCTCTCTGACTCTACACAACTCAAGCTAAAGGCCCATTCCTCAACACTGACTCCCACTTCGGAGCTTTACCAAAGAATAACATATGTTTATACTTGTAGATATTTGTAAATAGACCTAAAAACTTTTGTTACGGGGGTGAACTCCCGTTGCTTAAAGGGTCCTATCTTCCAATCTCGCTCAGGGCTCCTAATTTCTCAAGACTGACATTGTTTTGTCCATATATATATATATAAATAGACCAAAAGCCAATGGATATCTCTTTCTAGAAAACTCAAATTCGCACGTCATTTTTTGCGTTAGAATCGAGACTCAAATGTAATAACCTGCATTTTTTTCCTGCATTATTATATTTAAAAATTGCATTATTATATTTAAAATTAAATATACATTGTCTGTTTATATTCTAATTTCAATTCTTATGTGAAAAATTTATTTCTTGACTAATCTCATAATTGAAATTACTTTTGGGGTCAAAATGCAATTTTCATAAAAACTGGCAATACCTGTGTTAAATTTCAAATCTGTATTTCAAAACGGTGGAATTATTTCTTTTAAAACTCAAACTGTATTTTTATAAAATCAGAAACCTATTTCTAACATTAAAATGAATTTTCTGTATTTTTGTGATAAACACCGTGTCACGAAAATACCAGTTTAGGTTTAAAACTGTCCGCGCAGTGTTAAACTTCCACAGAATTTTGGGAGTAACTGATTGGACAAATTTCTTTATACCCAATTATTATTGCTGAAGTTTTCCCTTAGGCCTTGTTTGGCAAATGCTTGTAGTATGTGTGTTGTCCTAAATGCCATAAGCTTGATTCCCAAACACACCTTGACCCACACCAACTCCACCTACCCTTTCAATTATCAATGGAGCATTATGAATTGTAGTGTATATTTACACATCATTGCTGCACTTTCCTTCTAATTAATGGAGGATAGTGGGTAATGAGTGGGAGGTTAGGCCAATGTTCCTAAGTGGGAGTTTTGAGTATTTATACACCCAATCACACTACACATTCTGCACTTCCATCACAGAGAAATTCAGTATACACAGAGAGATAAGAGAGTGCAGAGAGTTCTTCAAATTTGGTAGAGAGAGAGAAGAGCTCAATCCTCCATAGCCAAAGCTTAAAATTGGAAATTCGTAATTGTATTTCTTTCTCAACAACTTCTTCAATCTACATCACGGTGAGTATTACTAACTCACTCCAAATGTAACTCATTCCTTATTTACTGATTTAGGTAGTTAATTTTAACAGTAGCAGAATTTTGTTTTCAAATTTTTGTTAGGAAAACGAATGAAATTTAAGGTTCTGCCCGCGCTGTCCCAAGCAAAACTCGATTCTGCACACTTTTCGTCTAATGCAATTTTCTCAGATTTTGCACCGTTTGGGCAGAAAATGAGGATTACAGTAGCAGAAAAAGTATATTAGAAATTCAATCTAATATTTTCTCTTTTAATTTTAACAGTAGCAGAATTTTGTTTTCAGATTTTTGTTAGGAAAACGAATGAAATTTAAGGTTCTGCCCGCGATGTCCCAAGCAAAACTCGATTCTGCACACTTTTCGTCTAATGCAATTTTCTCAGATTCTGCACCGTTTGGACAGAAAACGAGGATTACAGTAGCAGTTTTTAGAATGCTATTAGTTATGTTTAAAATGATTAAGGCAATGAATTACGAATTTTCAATCCCCGTACGCGTATTATTTCTTTAATTCTGTGAATTCCTTTATGTTTAAAGTTTGATGACATTCATGTGGAGTCAGTTGTACATGCATGGTGAGTGTTGGTAGTGTGTAAAAGAGTAATGGTAGGGTGGAAAAGAGTAATGATAGTGTGGAAAGAGTATGAGTTTGAGTTGTGGTTGTGGTTGTGGTTGTGGTTGTGGTTGTAGTTGAAAATGTGGAAGAGGGTGTCTTTGAAATGCGAAGGTGGCAAATATGGACACTCCCTGACGCCCATGGAAGCGTTAAAGTGTGTGACGCCGAACTTGGACACTCACTGGCACCCATGGAAGTGCTAAAGTGTGGCCTACGGACACTCCCTGATAACTCGAGTCTGGATACTGTGTGAGGGGTTGCCCCGGTATTTGCATGGCGGTTAGGGTATTCAAAGTGTGAGGCAATGGACACTCCCTAGTACCCCGGACCAAAGTGTGAGGCAAACTGGACACTCCCTGGCGCCCCGTTGCTAAAGTGTGGCTATCTTAGTGTTTCAAAGATACCAGGAGTAGGATAGAGGGTTGTTGGGTTTTGTCGAGAGAAAAGAGTCGGTCAGATGAGATGGTGCATCGTTCTCATACACGGTCACATATGTGTGAATTTATCTTTTAAATAATGTTGTGGTTATTTTCTAAATGAGCTCTTTATCTTAAATATAAACTTGTGGTTTTTAAATGAAAATGGGAAAAAGGTAAATGAGTATGTGTTACATTCAAAGCTATGTTTTTAATACTCACCAGCTTCTTGAAGCTGACGGCGTTGATGCGTCCTGGACATTCGTGTTCAGGCTTTGCAGGTTATAATCAGGAAGAACCTTATGACTATGCTAATTGAGATCAACTGCTGAGAAGAGAATTTACTTTTACATGCTTTATGTTTATGTGCTTTAAGATATGATTTGGTTTTGTAATAAGGATGACTGTAATAGACTTTAAGTTATTATTTTATTTCAAGGCGGTCTGTGCCTTAGTTAACCCCGTACCATAGGATGTAATAAGTTAGAAAAATTTTTATAAGCCCTGATTGCCCTACTCTGATTAATAGTTTTTATGTTGTTCGACGTTTTGGGACGGAATCGATCCTTCAAACTGTCGCGACCTACGGGTCCATAAAGGAAATTAAACGCTTTCCATATTTATGCTACGTCGGGGCGTGACATCAAAGACCTATCTTTTGGTATAAAATTTGGCTATACTTTATTAATGAACATTTTGCCCTAGGGTCTATTTTGTGTCAAGAAAGTTCTTTTATGGAGTTTAAATCATGTTTTTCTTCATGATTAGTGCAAGTTTGGGCGTGTGGGCTTTGTTACACGTGTCCTAACTTGCCCGAGGCGAGTTAGGGTGTGACATATATGTATAATATCACTTAAAAAAACGTACATAGTTGAACATATCTCTCTCTCTCTCTCTCTCTCCCCACAACTCAAGCTAAAGGCCCATTCTTAAAAAAAAAAAAAAAAAATTTCGCAGTTTGAAAATGTTTTTTTCCCAAACGGACTCAAACCTCCCAATAATCATCATCCAAAAATGGATTATTTGTTCCAAATAAGCTTGATCTAAACAGGCTCTTAATACCAGCAATACCTGTTGTTTACCAGCCTGAGAACACAGCTGTGGCATTAAAGTTTGATTTGACAACTGCATCATCTATAATTGTTGTTGAAGGTGGGAGAATGCCTGCTGAGATAACTGAAAGCTTGCCTATAGAATTTGAGTCTGTTGGGACAGCATCTGAGCTAACTGTGAAGGCGACTGGTGTAGAGGCTGAAGCAATTGTTGCTGAGCATGAGCAACCAGCTGCGCTTGATTACTTCCCAAATGTGCTTGTGTTGTACTAGCTGAAGCATTTTGCTGGGCCTGAGACTGAGAAACAGGTAACTACGAACTTAAACCAAGAAACTAGTGTGATGGAAATGGATGACTAAAGGGGGTTTGACCAGCAGAGTGTGAAATCTGAGGTTGACCCAGTTGCTGGAGTGGTGCGTTTGGATTTTGTGTCCGCAAATAGGATGGAAGAGTATGAGTTTGCAGCTGAAGCGAAGATGGTAAGTGGTGTGATGACTGGAGTGTATTCTGCAAAGGTGAGATTTGTTGGCCAATGGGAAGCACTTGTTGCAACGACTGGTTGAAACTCAGTAAAACAATTCGAAGGGGGAAATAAGGCTCAAGTATGGTCTGGGGCCACCTTGGTAAATTCTTTACAAGTTCGGGCCGCCTGATGCTACCTCCCTTCCAGAGGTCACCCAAGGACCTGCTGAGGCTATGGAACCTCCTCGATATCCTCCTCCCACTCGTAAGTCCACTAAATCCCCCGATTTTGTTTATTCTTGTTATTCGGATTCTTTTGCTTCCTTTTTAACTTCAGTTCATGATCTCTCTAAGCCTCTATACTATAAAGAGGCAGCTCTTGATCCTCTTTGGCAGTAGGCTATGGCAGAGGAACTCTCTGCATTGTATAAGATAGACACTTAGAGTTTGGTTCCCTTACCTTATGGTAAAAGTACTATTGGTTCTTATTGGGTTTATAAAATCAATCCAAGTCAGATGGGTCTGTTAAGCGGTACAAAGCAAGATTGGTTGCCAAGGATTTTTTCCAGCAGTATGGTATAGATTACGAGGAGACTTTTGCTCCTGTTGATAAAATAACTACTATTCGTACTCTTATTGCAGTTGCTTCTGTTCATTAGTGGCATATAACTTAGATGGATGTTAAAAATTCTTTCTTGAATGGAGATCTCCAAGAGAAGTTTAATATGGTTCCTCCTTCGGGTGTTTCTCATGGTCCTAGTGAAGTTTGCAGGCTTAAGAAAGTCTTATATGGTCTTAAATAAGCCCCTCGAGCTTGGTTTGAGAAGTTTTCCACTGTGATTACCTCATTTGGGTTTTCCCCGAGTGAGTATGATTCAACTCTCTTTATCAGGTGTAGCATTGCTGGATGTATTATGCTTTCTTTGTATGTTGAGGACATGATTATTATTGGTGATGCTACTTACATATATGGGTGTCTCTCTTCCTCGCCATTCACCTATGTATTGTGATAGTAAGAATGCTATTCAGATTGCTCACAATTCAGTTTTTCATGAGAGGACCAAGCATATAGAGATTGATTGTCATACTATTCGTCATCCCCTTAAGCATGGAGCTATCACTTTGCCTTTTGTTTCTTTTTCCGCACAAATTGCTGATTTGTTTACAAAGTCACATCCGATTCAGCATTTTTGTTTTTTGGTTGGCAAACTCTCTATGTTCTAGTTGCAGCATCATGAGTTTTAAAAGGGGGGGGGGGGTATTAGAGTATTGATATTTAGCTTCAGGGTAGTTTAGTCTTTTACTTTATTTAGGGTAATATTGTATACCTAGTTATATTCTTATTGTCTTTTTTCTTTTTGTATTTATTCATTCTTATTTCATGTTATGAGAAACTCTAACTCTCTTTTTTCTTTTTCTTTTGTCGTTCTCTTGATTTTTTGATATATTCACAAGAACAACTACACAATAACTTTTGTGAAAAGTCC
Source organism: Hydrangea macrophylla (assembly GCA_033977485.1). Lineage (NCBI taxonomy): Eukaryota > Viridiplantae > Streptophyta > Magnoliopsida > Cornales > Hydrangeaceae > Hydrangea > Hydrangea macrophylla. The sequence goes on along the minus strand of CM066998.1, from coordinate 82,371,966 downwards.
TTGCTTACATACAACTTTATGAAATTTTGAAGGTATAATTAACGTTAAGTCCATGGTTCTGAACTTTTGTGAATTTTTAAAATTTCACAAAAGTAGTTTTTCACATGTTGATATAACTAGTTGATAGCCCGTGAATTTTACATGTTGATATTAACACCAAAATATCATAAGAAAAATGAAATTTAAGGTTTTCAATCTCAAAGAATTGGTAGAAAAGAAGAAAAGAAAAAAGAAGGTCAAACTTTAGTCCATTAAACTATAACATGTTTTCAATTGGGTTCATAAATTATTATTTTTTTTTTGCAATTGGGTCCTTGAACTTTAAAAACTCATTCAATCAGACCCAAATTCTAACACTGTTAGCTTAAACTATTAGAAATTGTCACGTACGTTGCACGTAGTGCTTACCTGTCACATGTTAGGTTAAGACAAACACGGAAGATTGTGAATAGTGCAAAAAATCGTATTCAATCAGATCCAAAATCGCGTTCAATCAAATTCGAAAATACATTCGACTAGATCCAAAATTGTATTCAATCATACCCAAAATCACAACATTTTTTAGCCATTCATAGTCTCCCGTGTTTGTCTTAACCTAACATGTGACATGTATGTATTACACACAAAGTACGTGATAATTTCTAATAATTTAAGCTAATAGTATCAGAATTTGGGTCTGATTGAATGAAATTTTGAAGTTTAGGGGCCCAATTGCAAAAAAAAAAAAAAAAAGTTTATTGACCCAATTGAAAACAGATGTATTATTTAATGGACTAAACTGTAATTTGCCCAAAAAAGAAATAACAAATTTGTTTTCCTTACTTTTTCCGCAGAAAGCACAAATCCATTGCACAAGAAGTTTGTATAATATTCTAACCGCCATTTTTGGCCATTTGTTTAAGATCTTGTAATATCTAAATTGACAACAAAAAAAAATACACAAATAAGGGACCTACTACTCAAAAGCTGGTATGAAAACTTGTCTAGTATAACCTCATGGGTGCTTCTTGGATATTCTATACAACTAAAACCAAGGATACTTCTTTTCCAATTGATAGGAATAAAGTGAATGAAGAACACAAAGCACCTGTGAGAGAGAGAGGGATAAAATCTTAGGGTTCAACGTGGAATGTATTGGGAATTAATTTAATAGTCAATCCAAAAAGGAATAGAGGTCTCTTCAAAAGAAAAAACATGAGTAAAGAGGTGGGGAAAAGAAAAAATTATGTCAGTGGGAATTGACTCAATCTAATAGGCATAAGCTAATTGTTTGGAAGAATTTTATTATATGTATGCTTTAAAAGAGTAAGAATGGAAAAATAAATAATAATAATAATAATAATAATAATAATAATTCCATTTATTTTTACCCAAAAACAGATCAATTCGACGAAACAACTAACCCAAAATTTGTAATGATACTAAATTTATACCTTTTGTAGCCAAAAAAAAAATTAATAATATTTGTACACTTTTTTTTTACCATATAAGCTAGTTTAAATTATGAAATTCTGGCCAACAACTTCATTAAACTCCGATTTATTTAGAGTGAGGTATTAATTTTCATAGTTTTTATTAAAATTTATCAAAGAGAGAGTGTGTGTGCGTGAGAGTGAGACAATACGAGATTGAATGGTGTATTGAATGGAGTATTTTGGTTACAAGAGTGGCAAAGACAAGCTAATCTTTTTCACAATTTTTTCGTAAAAAATGGTGGTCACATGCATAATAATTTATTTACATTTTACTTTTTTCACTTAAAAAATAAAAAATCTTTAACATATTGAAAAGGATTATTTACATGTCCTTAATTCGCACGGCAGATGCAATAATGCGTTAGTAATTGGCTTTATTCACATAAGATAGTACAAAGTTGTATTTATTTATTTATTATTATTATTATTATTATTTTGGTAATCGGGGGTGTTCGGACTAGCTTGCGCGCACCTCGACTAATCCTCCGAGGTTTGGAGGCGCCGAGTGAATACTCCAGCGGCCACGCCCCCCATGACTCGAACACTAAACCTCTTAAGTAGTACACCCAAAAAACTTATCACTCGACCACAAATGACTTAATTTTTATTTATTTTACTTTACTGTCATTTCTTCGAACAACTATCAAAACTGGAGCCTACGACAATAAGATAGAATTCTCCAGAACTCTATAAGACAACATTAATTACAGCTGGTATGACAGATCGCTTTCATTCGTACAACACTAATTATTTTGTGAGAGCATGTGGCTTTGAGCCTGAAAAGAGGTAAAGATCATTTTTCTGACTATAATGTCGGCATAGAAATCAAAACTTGTGGAGCTTGTGGCTTTGAGCTGAAAAATGTGTCAGTATTCATTTGGGTCGAACTCAAGCAGTCCTTATTTTTGAAGAATTCTTTAATATAATTAAGTGATTTGATTGTATGATACGATTAAATACTTGGTTTATATTGATAAAAAATATTTATATTAAAGTAAAAAAATATTTGCAGTTTTTATAGCAAATGTTTGTACAAATACAAGCAACATTGTATCATTTTAAGAAATATAATTTGTACCTAGTACGAAAATGTTGCACTCTTATAAAAAAACAAATTTGTATCAAGGTAACAAAATTTTGTACAGTTATAAAAATGTTTATACTAAATCAAAATCACTTATGATTTTACTCTTGGTAAAAAAACTTTATACTTATGGCAAGAAAGTTTTGTACTTGTGATAAGGAAACTTTGTACATGTAACATTTTGTACCTGTGATAAGTGAGTTTTGTACCCATGATAAGAAACTTTAATAACTGTGGTAAAAAAACCTTTGCATCTATATTAAGGAACTTTATGCAGGTGGTACAAAATATTTCTTACATAACAGGTCAAGAAGTTTGGTTATACCACGAAACCAAACCACTTGATTGTATGGTAGCATTCGCCCCCATACTAGTTAAGGATATATAAATATTTCTTTTGAATGTACTAAAGATTTTTTGTTTTATAAGTGAAACAAGTAAAATGTAAATAGATTATTATGCATGTGAACACCATTTTTCACAAAAAAAATTTATGGAAGAGATTAGCTTATCTTTGAAAAATTACACTTTACCCTCAATCCACTATATGTGAAGCACACAGAACAATCACATAATAACTTTTGTGAAAAGTTCCAACTTACATACACTTTTATGAATTTTTTGAAATTTCACGAATGTAGTTTTTGAAATTTCGCAAAATAGTGAATTTCATAAAACTACTTTCGTAAAATTCATAGTTTTGTGAAATTAATTTCATAATATAAGTGCAGTGTACATATATAAGTGCAAGGACTTTTCACTAAGTGCTGGGAATTTTCACTAAATTGGTTTTTTTGTTGGAGCTATGTATATGCAAGAACCATAAAATGTTCATATCACTGACAAGCCCTTTAAAAGGAATAATTAACGTTAAGTCACTGGTTTTGAACTTAAGAGTCTAAAATAACTTTAAAATTTGCAGTTTTGTGAAAAGCCCCTACTTGAATAAACTTTTGTGAATTTTTGAAATTTCACAAAAGTAGTTTTGTGAAATTTCACAGAAGTGAAATTCAAAAAAACTACTTTTGTAAAATTCGTAGTTATGTGAAATTTCAAAATTAAGTGCAGTGTACATATATAAGTGCATGGACTTTCAATAAGTGCAGGGACTTTTCAATGCAGTGGTTTTTTTGTTGGACTTATGCTTATACAAGAACCATAAAATGTTCATATCACTGACAAGCCCTTTAAAAGGGATAATTAACGTTAAGTCACTGATTCTGAACTTATGAGTCTAAAGTACCTTAAAATTTTATAATTTTGTGAAAAGTCTCTACTTATACATACACTTTTGTGAATTTTTTAAATTTCACAAAAGAAAAATGTGCAATTTAGTGAAAAGTCTATGCTTACACACTTTCGTGAATTTTAGAAATTTCACAAAGTAGTTTTGTGAAATTTCACAAAAGTAGTGAATTTCACCAAACTACTTTTGTAAAATTCATAGTTACATGAAATTTCAAAATATAAGTGCAGTGTACATATATAAGCGCATGAACATTTCACTAAATGCAGGGACTTATCACTAAAGTGGTTTTTTTGTTGGAACTATGCTTATACAAGAACCATAAAATGTTCATATTACTGACTAGCCCTTTAAAATTGATAATTAACGTTAAGTCCCTGGTTCTGAACTTAAGAGTCTAAAGAACTTTAAAAATTTGCAATTTTGTGAAAAGTTCCTACTTACATACATTTTTGTGAATTTTTGAAACTTCACAAAAGTAGTGAATTTCACAAAAGTAGTGAAATTCACAAAACTACATTTGCAAAATCGTAGTTAGGTGAAATTTCAAAATATAAGTGCAGTGTACATATATAAGTGTATGGACTTTTCACTACAATGGTTTTTTTTTTTTTGGACCTATGCTTATACAAGAACCATACAATGTCCATATAACTGACTAGCCCTTTAAAAGGGATAATTAACGTCAAGTCTCTAGTTCTGAACTAAAGAGTCTAAACTACCTAAAAAATTTGCAATTTTGTAAAAAGTCCCAACTTACAGACACTTCTGTGAATTTTTTAAATTTCACAAAAGTAGTGAATTTTACAAAACTACTTTTATAAAATTCATAGTTTTATGAAATTTCAAAATATAAGTGCAGTGTAAATATATAAGTGCAGGGACTTTTCACTAAAGTGGTTTTTTTGTTGGACCTATGCTTATAAAAGAACCATAAAATGTTCATATCACTGACTAGCATTTAAAAGAATAATTAACTTTAAGTCCCTGGTTCTGAACTTAAAAGTCCAAATGACCTTAAAAATTTACAATTTTGTGAAAAATCTCTATTTATATACACTTTTGTGAAATTTTGAAATTTCACAAAAGTAGTGAATTTCACAAAACAACTTTTGAAAATTCGTAGTTTTGTGAAATTTTAAAATATAAGTGCAATGTACAAATATAAGTGTATGGACTTTTCACTAAAATAGTTTTTTTTTTGTTAGACCTATGCTGATACAAGAACCATAAAATGTCCTTATCACTGACCATCCTAAGGTGCCATTTTGTAGTAAGAAAATACATGGAAAAATTCATAACACAAATCAGAGTGGAAGTGAAGGAAGATTTTGTTTAAGAATTGACATGTATATATGTATATATAAATGCTTTAGTGCCTCTAATAAATTATTCACCTACTGATGTGTCGTGGCAGTATTAAAATTAATTCGATTCGAACATTGTTTGGTAACTGATGAATAAATTTGAAAATCCACATCAACAGGTGGATAGTTTAGGTGCCCCATTTAGGTGTACTACATATATATTTATATATACACACACGGAGCCTTTCTCATGCAGACTCCCACAACTTAAAAGTTGCCCACTTCAATTTTAGAAATTATTCAACGTATCTATTACACCAAGTTATTATGCATGCTACCATGGTGTGACCATCAAATCTTAATTATACACATCTATTATATATATAGAAAAGCTGAAGCCAAATCTCTTTCCACAGCTCTCCATGTGGAGCCTATGTGGCTTTTTCTTATAAAAGAACTGATCCTACGTGGCTTTAGCTACAACCTTCCGCTCCGGTAAAAACCCTCTTTACGTTACGTTGTATCGCCTCCCTCATCAGTCATCACAATCGTCTCCTCCTCTCCCTCATCAGTCATATCGCCTTCTCCTCTCCAGACGCCTTCTTGAAATAGACGTGGCCTCTCCACCAGATCTACCATCACCAGCCGCCACTAATATCACCACGAGCTGGACCACCACCACCTCCAAGCATCACCACCTATGGTTGTCTTCTGGGATGAACCCTTTCAGGTATCCCTATCTATAATCTATTCCTCTCTATAGATCTATCTTTCTCTCCATATATATACACACACAGAATGCAGTTGTATTTTTTCAGAGAAATGGATTTGTCGGTGGGTGTGGTTGAACATTGGCCAAGGGGCCTTCTCGAGGAATTTCCTCAAGGATTCAAGGTATTATCAATTTCTAATTTTTGTACTATACATATATATATATATATTCATATACAAATGTGTGTGTATGTGCATATAATATATACTGGGACGTATATAAGGTGATGTTTCTTTTTGTTCTACTGTCCATTGTGGAAGATTGTGAGTGGATTTGATTGGTTGATATTTTGCTCTCTTGGGATGTACTGTAAACTGGTTGGGGAATTTGGGGTAATTTAACTCTGTGGGTTGCTTATAAAGTGCTTAATATTGTTCTTGTATGAACTATATAGCTATCTCTGGGCTCGGTATTTGGTGGGTTAGGTGTGCAAGTATTTTCATCCGGTTGGGTTTTTAAATATCATATGTGCTCTCTTCTTTATTAATGATAAGTGATTCTCTTGCTGTTCAAAAAAAGTCAATTGATGCTGATTTTTTTTTGTTTGGTTAAATGGATGTTCAAATTGAAAATTAATCTTTGTGAAACAAAAAACTGGTAACCATAGTTTAATGGGTAATATTTGGGGCACAAACACTTTACACAAACACTTATAAACACACTCTATCTCTCTCCTAGGTGGTACTGTGAGGTCCACTAAAATTAACCGGACCCCTCAGTGCCAACCAAGAGAGAGATAGAGTGTGTTTGTGCCCATAGCATTGTTGTAGTTTAATTACATGTTTTTATCAAGAAGTTGTGTTTATATCCTCAATGATCGATTTGAACCCTCTTTAATCAACGGAGTACATTGCCACGTGTATTAGGGAAGCATTAATTGAAATATTAAATCTGGGAAGCATATCATTACTCTTGGTTAAATAGTAAATCTGTAGTTTTTGAAAGAATAAAAAGAAAGGGTCATTGCATACTAATGGTTTTGCACTTAAACACAAGTTTTGATCATTTAATCCATTAATTAATTATCATCTTTAGAGTTTTTGATTTTATTATTTGGGTTTTGTTCTTGAATTGGTAGCTATAATTGATAAATTGGGTATGGCCAGTTTGCATGGTTACAGACATTGATGACAAGACTTGGATGCCTTCTTCTCATAGGGATATGTAGATTCTTCTCTTTATATATACATTTTGCAGTCATATGTAGGCATTTGAACATAGTTGTGGGTGGCTTTATTTTCTTTGAAATATACTTTGTAATGATTTGTTTGGATTTATGGTTGATGGTTGTAATCTTATTTACCAATGGGTAAAATGAAGTTACAATGAAATTTCTATGTTTATATTAACCCACCAAATGTCGGATGAAATTTTATTATTTCATGGAGTTTAGTTATGAAGACCAGAGATTTATTGTTTTGCAATTGGTTCATATACCATACAACCCGTGCATAGCACGGGGGTATCGACTAGTGTCCTCTAATTCCTGGGATCATTACAATTGGTTAGCAACATTTCAAAATGATATAGAGAGAGAAATTCCTTAATACACTCTTCAGCAGTGGCGTGTAGTTAGGAATTTTTATCAGTGGTGTCATTCTGTAATTTAAAACCACATCACAACATATAGGTATAGTTTGATGTAATTTGATAAGGTTCAAACATCATGAAAACTAGTCGATAACCCGTGCTATGCACGGGCTGTGCAGTCGACTGTATTCGAAAATATCCTATTATCCGGGAGGAAAAAAAAAGTTGATGTTAGATCTTAGTAACTTGCATACCCTTTGGATACATCCCATTTCTTAAGCAAGAGTGGGGAATTAATTTCTCTCTATTTTTTTTTTTTTTTTTTATATTCTGAAAGAATAGAAGACCACGTGGCATGATGAGGGCACAAAAAGTAGCCTTGGTTTTAAGTAACCCGTGCAAATGCACAGGCTCGTAAACTAAATGAAGCCTAATCGTCACATAACTATTGCAAGCTAGCAACATTAAAAATACTCAGAAAACAGTGACACAATAGTATTTCTGAGTAATTCTATGATTGCTAAATTTGTATCCTAAATTTGCTTCCCCACATTGAATACAACGAACCACTTAGATTTCATGGAAGTTCTTTCTAGAGGTTGTATTGCTACCATGTTCAAAAGTCATTGCGTGTGAATTATTCAAATAGAGATAAGGCAAGAAGAAGATGAAGTTGTATATATTTATTGAGAGAAGGATAGATTTTTTTCTTCAACTAATAATCATAGCAATATTACTGTACAACCAAAACGCCAATGCTAAACAACACGAGACACTCACATGGGCAATAATACAAACACCTGTTGAGCAACCAACACCTAGGAACCAACCGGAAATAAGCTACTTGAAAATGACACTTTGTTACCACTAAATGATACCTTAAAAAGTTATTAGTATTAAATGGCATCAAATAATAATAAAATAAGAGTAATACTACACACACAATCTATTTTATAACCTATTTCACAACTGTACATCTTGGCCATTGATTTCGATGGACTCCATGAGGATCCAAAATCAAAGGTCAAGATATCCTGATTGTGAAATAGGTTGTGTGTGTAGCATTTTTGATAAAATAATACCTTGTTACCGTGAATTTGCATCTCCAAATGGTGTATCATAAATAAGGATGCATTTACATTCTTATGCTCAAGTCCATCAAAAATCTATTCAAGAGCAGTGTAATATAAGCAAATCCTTCCAGATTCATTGCATCATAGAAAGCAGAGGAAGCAAGCAGATACATTTAACACATATCAATCTAATGTACATATGCAAATCCATATCCATTAGTACAATATATTTATACACTTGTATGCTGATCTCAATATAACATTGCCCAACAATATGCCATCAGTAAGTTAGTTTCCATAAAAAATAAATAAATAAATAATTTGCCTGAGCTTCAGATTTGGAAAAGCATAGAATTCTACAAGAAGCATAGAATTCTCAATTTTCACTGCTTAATTAAACCTGCAATTTCCCAAAAAAAAAAAAATCATGTCAATTAACTTGCTCTCTTTGTAGATACTATTTGACTTGTTAGCTCCATCAATGAATCTTCCAATGCCTTTGGTTGAACCTCTTTTCCGTTTCCCTACCAATCTATACATATATAGATACGAATGTACCTCTTACTCCACGTGGCATTGGTATTCTGATAGAGATGCCACATGGCGTCACAATAGTTCAACAGTGCATCTATACATAGTTCCATGTATAAATATATCACAAATATCAAAAAATTGAAGAAAAGAAAAAACAAAATGGCCCACGTCTCTCTCCTCTCTCATACATTGCTAAACAGAAAAAACAATAACTAATCTATTAACCAACTCCCCTATCACTGCACGATCTTCTCATCTTCCCTAAAAATAAGCATAGAGCCCTCTCTCTTCCCGACTAAAATTTGGATTTTACCTTTGAAAGCCACGATCAGTACTCTCTCTTCCATGCGCTACAAAACCATCATGAAGAAAGCCTCTCATCTCTCTCACAGCATTCCATGGCCGGCCCTCTGAAGTCTCTCTCACAAAATTATATGCTATCTTATACTTTGATTCATTCAGGTTTCCCATTGTGTTGGTTGGATATCTTTTGTATTTAATGAATGAAATTTTCGGTCACAAAAAAAATAAAAAATAAAAATTGTTCCTACTTTCAGTTTCCATAATTTGTCTCGTCTTTTTTGCAAATGATTTTTGGTTTACATAGGTACATGATTCCAAGCAGTACCATTCCTGCTGAGGATGATTTTGTTCAAGCTTTTTCCTCATGGTCATGTTCATTCACTTCATTGGGACTGAAGCATGTGTTTTTATTGTATCTTTTGGAAATTGGTTTTATTTATTTTTGACCCATGATTTTAGATTTAGTTTGTTTCTTGCTCTTAGTCTTGCAGTACGTTAACAAATAGTACAGGTTTGGAAGAAATAAAGAAACCCATGTATTTGAATTACTCAGGCCCTCTTTGGTTTCACGGTTGCTAATGGCTTTTCTTTCATTGTTCCAATTTTTACAAACTAAATCCATGTATTCTCTTTCTGAAATAAGTTCCAATTCTCCATATATATAGTTTCATTCTGAAATAGTATGGATACAATAGGATTAAGTTTGAGTATATTCTAATTATGAAGTGAGAAATAATAGTGACAAAAACAAAGAAGAAAAATGATTGATTATTTGATTTATTTCTAGAATTTAAGATTGCGGAGGCTTAAAAAATTCGTGTTTAGAGAGTAGGAGAACACATGTGTGCAGTGAGAGATAGAGATGTAACCAAAGAAGGAAAAGAATTGAGGGAAAAAAATGCTAAATTTTTGTCACCTTCATCTCTGTTATCAAACTGTTCATTTAGGAATGCATATGAATATTTACGGGTGACTGACAATTTGAATGCTAGATTTAAGATCTTCATAGAAAAGCCGATGATGGTTTGTTTACCTTTTAAGTACATTTTAAATTGTTTTAAATGAATTGAGTTCTTGCTATTGATTTACTAAATTTATTCCTCATTGATTACATGTTAACCATTTTATTTAATACCCGTGTATAGCACGGGTCAACGCTAGTACAAACAGTATGTCAGTGTATATTCGAAAAGGCAATGTAGTGACATTTGGCACATGTATATTAATACAGCATTGGGAAAGGAAGTAACAGTATTAATATATATATATATATATATATTTATATTGATATAGTTTCCTTCATTCAATTTTGGAATGTCCCAATTTAAGAGTCCTCTTTGAGAAGTCTAAGAGGAATAAATATCAAGATAGAAACATGAAAGAGTGCAACTTAGTTTCTAAGTGAGAGTTTTGTACAGTAGTTCTTTAATATCTTACCTCTGCCTTGAGCATGTTGAAGACCTTGCCATTCAATGAGGTAACATTGGCATCAAGTACTTCAAGTCCTAAAGAATTCATAGCCTCAATCAACACTGCGAACCCATCTCTCCTTTGCTCACAAATTACCTTGACCAAGAAATCTCACGTGCCAATCTGGTTCACATCCACTTGCACCTAGGTGTAAATATTCAATTAAAAACCAATTGATTCATTATCCAATGCGATTAATTAACGCAAATTAATCAACAATGGCGAAACGGTAATTAAGGTTGCTCCATTGTGACACAAAATATGTTGAATAAGCATTCTGGATGCGACTGTCACATTAACAGAACTCTGGTTGGAGATCCACATCGGATGGAAACTGGTGTGGGGAATAAAACTCACTACTACGCTATACCATAAGCTATTTTTTCAGCCTAATTCCATCAACAGCATTTTCACTTGTTAAGTTCGTTCTGTATTTTTTTTAAAAAAAAACTTTGGGTAGGATATTTTTGTGTAGAAATTCTTAGTTACGGTAATAAGCAATTTCCAAATATGAGCCTATCTTAAAGTAGCCAATTTTGATAATTTTTAGTAACCTTTTCCCAACTGAATTAGGAGACCTTATTATATAAAGAGTTCAATCAGTATAGCAATTCAGTTCCTATGAACAATAGCCTTGAATATATATATATATATATATGTATATATTGTTCCTATGAACAATACAATTACACTTTCGTGTTCATAGAAGTTCTTGAATCTATTTCTACTATTAGACGATCTCGTGCAAGATGTGTGTGTGCGTATATTTGACTATGGTTCCGTAACTTCTTTGTGACTAATACAATTATGGGCCACTGTTTGCTTTGGTAGAATGTAAGGCAGCAATCACTTTGTCTGAAAGAAGTCAAAAGTTAGGCCTATCTCGAACTTGTTCTTAGAACACCCTTTATATGCAAGATCACCATTGGATAATAAGATTCTTAAAGAAAATGGTAATTAGCAAATCTAGAATCAGATGGATATTTGAGTAAATTCTACAGTTTTTTGCCATCCTTAACCAAAAACCATCAAACATGCTTAAAGTGGAACTTCATAAAGAAATTCTAGAGTAAAAGCTAGCTTATTGTATCTTATTTTGTTAGCCCAAAAGAAATGAACATAAACATGTATAGATGAAAACAGAGCAACAAATAGTGGGATTGAGTGTCATGGTAGAGGTACCTGAGTTTTGAGGCTGATGAGTAATAAACAGCAGAGAAACCATGGTGAGCAAAGAAAACTACAAAATAACTTGAAATGAAAATCAATCTAATATTTTTGTTGGGTACCATCGAAAACTCTCTTTTTTCACTCAAAAAATCATATAGTGTAGGTTCCCTCTATGGAATAGAAACCGTATCTGGAAGGTCTGTAAACTCACAAACACACAGATGTACTAATGGAACCTAAACATGGAAAAAAAAACCCAAATAAATAAGGGGCTATAGATTCAAATAATATGTTACCCGGAACAATGTCGATTTTGAAAGATGAATATCTTAAGAATTGGCAAGAGGATTTTTTGGTTTGAATGCTGCCAACAACAATCACAATAGAAAAGGGGGAAAAAAGTAAAATAAACAACCAAATCAATCTGTGGAAAAGAAAACGAAAATCAGGATAGATTCATTCAATCGTTTTAACACTATACCAAATCAAAGCTCTCGAATTATATCCGATCCATTTCTTCTCCCAGAGAATGACATACTCGAAAGCATCTGCAAAAACAAAATCAAAATCAAATCAGATCTGATACTGTACATGAATGAAGGTTGGAGATACCATTCAAGGTTTAGAAACATGGAAAAGGTAAAAAAAAATTCCAACAAATCATGGATCTCCAACCTAGCGAGAAAGAAATAGAAGAGAGATTTATGGAGAAGAGAGAGATAGAGGGAGGAGACTGAGATTTACGTATGGGGAGAGAGATATTTGCGTGAGAATGTGACTATTAGAGGGGAGAGAGAGAGAGAGAGAGAGAGAGAGAGACGTATAGAGAGACAGTGAGAGACGTTTGAGATTATAGAGAGAGAGAGACGTATGGAGAGAGAAGATGAATTGAATAGATAAGAATCCTGAATGGAGAGGGTGAATGAATGAGAGAGTGGCAGAGAGAGAGCAAGGAATCAGTTGGAGATGCCAAGTAGGATTTTTAGAGGGTTTGGAGATGCTGATGTGGATGAATGTGGAGGCTTGGTTTGCTTCTCCTTTTATATATATATATAATAGATGTAGTTTTGTGTTATAGAATGACACCACAAAATACGTGGTTGAATACATGAATGAATTGTGAAATAGAACGGGTTTGTGTAAACACCATCAAATTACAAATTTAACACCTTCTTTATTTTAGTGGGCGCAACTTAAAAAATAATTATTTTTTAAGGATTAAACTATGTGTGTTCTTCCCAAATTACCTGGACCCTTTTACTATTGGGTGTATGATACAACCATATCTCAATATGTAGTATTAATATGGCATTTAAGAACATGTCAATTGGTACGTTAATTTTTTAAGGCATCATTTTGTAGTAATAAGTGATCGTATTATAGGGATCTTCTATTGTACATCATTGTGCTTTTTTTTGTTCTTTTTTTGCTTTTTTTTTTTATAGCAAATCTCAAAAGGACGAAAATAGAATACATGGAATGCACTTTTAGTAACAGTGGAAGTAGAGACAACGAAGCAGTGAAGATCGAAGATCAGGAGATCCCAAAGAGGGAACACTTTCGCTATCTAGGTTCAATGATCAGTAGAGACGGAGAGATTGGTGATGACATGACCCATAGAATTAAAGTGGGCTGGCTTAAGTGGAGGAGTGCTTCTGGAGTATTATGTGATCGGAGAATACCAGCAAAATTGAAAGGAAAATTTTATAGGACAGCTATTAGGCCAGCTATGCTCTATGGGACAGAGTGTTGGGCAACTAAGAAATAACACATTAGCAAAGTGAGTGTAGCGGAGATGAGGATGCTAAGATGGATGTGTGGTAAGACTAGGAAAGATAGAATTAGAAATGAGTACATCCGAGAGACTTTAGGAGTGACACATATTGAGGATAAGTTGAGGGAGAATAGACTTAGATGGTTCGGCCATGTGCAACGAAGACCTGTAGATGCACCTGTGCGAAAGAGTGATAAGATCGTAGTGCCTGGAATGGTTAGAGGGAGAGGCAGACCTAGACTGACTTGGGAATATGTGGTGCAACAAGATATGAATATATATAATTTAAATGAGCATATAGCTCTTGATCGTGCAGAATGGAGAAAAAGGATTCATACAGCCGACCCTAATTGATTGGGACACAAGGCTTGGTTTGGTTTGGCTTGGTTTGGTTAGCAAATCTCAAAAGGAACATGTATAAGTATACAAAAATAAGAAAATACATGAGAAAATTAGCAACACAAACTTCTTAATTATACAACAAACCTTCCTAATTTCTGATGAAACTGTTTATATATGGCATAGCTCAAGATTGAACCAATTTAGGAAGAAAGCTGCTAAAATGATCCGCAACTGAGATCACCTTAAATCTCAACATGATTGGGAAAAGACCCCCACCAAAATGCCAGATTTAACAAAAAACACCAGATCTAATGCAGACATCGTCAGATCTAAATGATTAAATCACCAAATCTGTAAGGACAAAGTTGTATCTGCAAAAGAGGGGTAATCAAATCTAACCATAGCATGAGTAGACGAAGAAGATCTAGAGTGAACCCAAACCAAACAAAACAAAACAAAACAAAAAATAGAGCGACAAACTAACACCCTCAAAATGGTGTAGTAAGGTTGCAAAATGATGTGATTAAGTCCCAAAATATTTTGGGACCAAGACCATTAGTCCACATGATAGATCATAAGTTATCATCGGTGGGATACAATTTTTGAAAGATCCCATAAATTAAGAGCAATGTGATATTTTTCAAATCCTAATTCTAAAAGCACATCTCAAATTATGTGGCAGTGGGTCTATTGAATTTTAATTGGATCATGTTAAAGTGGTCCAACTGTCACATTATTTAGAATCTAAATTTATGATTAGAATTTGAAAAGTATAACATTACTCATAAATTAAATACAATTCAGAGAGTTAAGCTTAAGAATAAGACCTGTTCGAGTTCGACCCAAAAGAATAGGGACAAACTTTCGTGCTCAAAGCCACAAGCTCCACACGTTTTGATTTCTATACTTCTCATTAATTAGTGACAATATAGTCAGAAAAATATCATCGTACATGTGAAAAGAGAGCGATAAGCTCCACAAGTTTTGATTTCTATACTTCTCATTAATTAGCGACAATATAGTCAGAAAAATATCGTAGTACATGTGAAAAGAGAGCGATAAAGTCAACAATATACCGTAGTACATATCAATTAATATGTGGTCACTAATGATATTTGGAGAATTCTGCCATATAATTAAGTGGTTTAGTTGTGTAGTACAACCAAACAATTGGTTAAAAATTTTGTATTTGTGATCTTTTGTACTAGTGGTAGGGGGACTTTGTACTCATGATAAAAAAATTTTGATATCTTGGTATCTACGGTAAGAAATATTTGTACCCATTGTACAAATATTTCTTATCCATTGTACCTATTGTACAAACATTTTTTACCATTACATGTCAAGTGATTTAATTGTACCATACAACTAAATCACTAGGTTGTATGGTGGGCCGGTGGCATTTGCCATGATATTTTACACAGATCAAAACTGCACTTAGGGGTAGAAACATGAAATTGGGGGCTTGGAAATCAAAACTTGTGGAGCTTGTGGCTTTGAGCTGGGAAGTCTGCCCGTATTCGATCATTTGGGTTGAACTCAAGCAAGTCTTATTCTTACCTTAACCATATGAATTGTATTTAATTTATGAGTATTGCTATGTTTCTTAAATTTTAATCCAAAAATTACATCTTAAATGATGTGACTGTAATGTGGTAGTGGGACCAGCTGTAATAATAATAGAACCACTTCAGCATCATCAAATCAAAATCTAGTGGACCCACTACCACATAATTTGAGATGTGAATTTGGAATTAAGATTTGAAAAGCATAGTAATATAGCATTACTCTTAATTTATGGGATCTTTAAAAAATTGTATCCCACCGATGATAACTTATGAATCTATGATCTATTACACATACTAATGGTTTAGGTCTCAAAATATTTTGGGACTTAATTACATCATTCTGCAACCTTACTACACCATTTTGAGGGTGTTAGTTTGTCCCTTTTTAAGAGGGTGGTGTCCTTTTATTTTTTGTTTTGTTTGGTTTGGGTTTCCACTCTAGATCTTCTTCATTTCCTCATGCTACGGTTAGATTTGGTTATTCGATCCTCTTCGCAGATACAGTTTTTTCCTTATAGATATGATGATTACTCATTTAGATCTGGCGATGTCTGCATCAGATTTGGTGTTTTTTGTTAGATCTAGCATTTTGATGGGGGGTCATTCCGGAGTCATTGTGAGATTTAAGGCGATCTTAGTTATGGATCATTTTAGCAACTTTCTCCGTCAGCTGGCTCAGTCTTGAGCTATGCCACAAACAATTTCATCGGGGATTTTGGAGGTTTACAGTATAGCTAAGAAGTTTGTGTTACTAATTTTTTCATGTATTTTCTTTCTTCTGTATTGTAAGAAATATGTGGCTGGGCCATACGGGCACCCACATATATTGGACTGGGTCCAATGGGCCCTAGGGTTTTGGATGATTGTGTGTGTGTATATATATGTGATATACATCACACATATAACAACCCCCCCTAGAAATTGAGCAGCCTCTCTCTCTCTCTCCCTCTCTCTCTTGCGGTCCACCTCTCTCTTGGCCATCACCAAAGGAGCCATGGGATTTAGCGCGTGACTATCATGGGGATGGCTCAAGAAGCATCCTCTACGACCTAGGCGATGCATAAGAGAGTACACGGAGGCAACATGGAGCAGCGGTTCGTGGGTGAAGACGTTGGGCTCGTAACAACACCGTTCGGCGATCCGTCGGGTTATTCCGCTAGGTAAGTGACCTAAACCCGACTCGTATGCTTACGTGCATATTATCTACATGTATGTTTGTACAAGTTACTTTTGGGATATGCTATCAAATAAAAAATAAAAATAAAAAACAAAGCACAATGATGTATAATAGAAGATCCCTATAATAAGATCAGTTATTAGTATTAAAGGACACCTTAAAAAATTGGACATTTTGTGGTTATTGTATCATAGGTCCAAAAAAAAACTACTTTAGTGGAAAGTCTCAGCACTTATATATGTACACTGCACTTATATTTTGAAATTTTACAAATCTACAAATTTTCAAAAGTAGTTTTGTGAAATTTTAAACATTCACAAAAGTATATATAAGCAGTGACTGTTCACAACTGCAAATTTTTAAGGTCATTTAGACTCTTAAGTTCAGAACCAGGGACTTAACGTTAATTATCCCTTTTAAAGGGCTAGTCAGTGATATGAACATTTTATGGTTCTTGTATAAGCATAAGTCCAACAAAAAAACCACTTTAGTGAAAAGTCCCTGCACCCGGTGAAAAGTCCATGCACTTATATATGTACACTGCACTTATAATTTGAAATTTCACAAAACTAAAAATTTTATAAAAGTAGTTTTGTGAAATTCACTACTAGTTTTGTGAGTTTTAGAAAAAGTAGTTTTGTGAAATTCACTACTACTTTTGTGAGTTTTAGAAATTCACAAAATTATACTCCGTAAGTAGGAATTTTTCAAAAAACAGTAAAATTTTAAAATACTTGACTCTTTAAGTTCAATAATGGGTAATGACCGGAAAAATTTATAACTTGGTTTGAATAGCAAAAAGGCATTACATGAGGATGGAGGCCCCACCCTAACCATCATTATAAAAAGTGGGCCCCCCCACCCTAACATCATTATAAAAAGTGGGCCCCCCACCCTAACCATCATTATAAAAAGTGGGGGCATATGATCATGAATTTCATTTCACTATTGCATCTAAAGACACAGAGGGAAAAAAAAATGAGATAGCTAGGTGCGAGTGCTGGCGACATCTCTCTTCACCAGATCATGGACGTGAGAGCTGGCGACATCTCTCTCCACCAGATCATTCTATTTCCGTCAAATGGGTTGGCTTTCTAGCAGTGGCTAACCTACTTCTGAGTGCATGGCTAGCTAGCTGTCATACATGCAATTCGATATCATGTCTTTTATCCGTCAATTCCACAAATGAGGATAGCATGGTTTTATATATGCTTAAATAATTCCTAAATATGTGTGGTAACTTGTGGTAACTATATATGTAATAACCCATAAAGTTTTTGCTTTTATTTATAACGGGTAATGTTAGGTATACCTAAACGAGATATCTAAATTATCCATTTGTTGATGTGTTTAGTATTAAAATTAATATACATTAGGAGGTGACAAGTTTAGGTGTCTCGTTTGGGTGTATCTAACATTACTCATTTATAATGTATTTGCAATCTTTGTGGACCATATGTAATCTTCATTTGGTACCTTAAATTTATGTAAGGTAAAAATTTTATTTGGCTTATTCAGTTAATTTAATCTCAATTGATTTGGTCACGTGGTTTGGTTTGATTGGACATATATAATGGTTTAGAATAGTGAATCTTTTGAGAATAATTGTAAGCCATCAAATGACTTGGGTATTAATAGTGGAACACTTTTAGGTACTTGCATGTATAACTTAAATATTTATATATAAGTGTATTTGGGAGAGTTTGATATGACCATATTTAGTTCAATTGGGGTACCGTGTATATAAATATTAGTGTATTTGGAAGAGTTTGATGTGACCATATTTGATTAAATTGGTTCAACACTTTCATTCGGGCTGCCAATCATTTGACCTTATACGGTCTAATATAGGTGATAAACAATACCATATTATTATTATTATTATTATTATTTTAAAGAACCTAACGGCTCGAGGGAGACTGTATTAAAAGAAGTTAACTTAGTTCACCCCAAAAAAAAAAAGGGGAACATGAGACCTACTCTAAAAGCAACCAACAAACAAGCAAAATTAACGAAATAACAAAAAAGCCAAAACAGTGTGTGTGCTAGATTCAAAAAACAGAGTAATGAAAAGGTCAAGGGGACCCGATCAGCACCAAAAAACAGAATAGTGGGGTAGCCCATATCCAAAGCAAAACAGTGTGTATGCTAGTGTGTAAATATGACTGACCCAACATTGACTCCCATCTGCAGAGGTTTAGAGATAGCCATTAGCTTGGCAATGTTAGAGTCCATGATTCCGACATTAAATGAAAAAATGGGCAGAGAAATTCCATTATTGTCCCTTAGAACTCCCCCAATCCCCGAAGGCCCTTGAATTTAAAAATGCCATTACACCCCAAAATTGCTTGACGATTCCTTCATTGACCGTACTCAACTTTGATTTTTGAATAATAATGATGTTTGGTTTTTCTGCTCGAATTGTATCCTTCACTCGTCTGCGTTTCTCGCTTCGGCCTAGCCCTCGAACATTCCAAGAGATTAATTTCATGAGAGAGAGAGAGAGAGGGAGAGAGAGAGAAGAAAACAACTACATCTTTAATGGGGTTAGAGCATTATTCATTTTTCTCTTCTCTCAAACTCCTCCCAATCGCTTGCCTCCTTTAAGATTGTCGAAATTCTAATCTGCATACTATTGTTTGAGAGAGGTTGGAAGAGCTTTCAGTGAGATTACTGAGTTCGTTAGATGGACCATCTAGATCAGTATAAATTCTTGATCCCTTGTGGAGACTGATTCTTGAGCCATTAAGGATTTTCGCAATAGCAGAATTACCAAATCCTTTTAATTTCGAGGCCACCTTTACTTTGATCTTGACAACTTTACCTGCAACTCCGAATAACATAGGGTTTTCCAAACAACCCCTCCTCTTGCCCTTGCAAAAAGCACATGTACTAAGTAAATTTGGAAGCTATTTGGTGTGAATAGAAATTGAAAAGAAGAGATGTTAGAGGATTCATTAGTTCAAGTCATTAATAGGTAGAATGATAACTTTATTTTCTTTTCTTCTCAACTCCCGAATGAGAGGAAAGAAGCTAACTTTCTCTTCTATCCTAAACTCCCAAACAAAATGAAAGAAACTATCATCCACTCTCTTCTTTTTTTTTTTCTCTCCTCACTTACGACTTTCTCTTCTTTTTTTTTCTCCCCCAAAACTCCCAACCATAGCGTTAGGGATTTGTCACTAGAGTTGATGTTTGGGCCAAGATAAGAGTCATTGGGCCCATTGGTGATGGGTAAGACCACTTCCAAGTTCAATGCTCCATCCCTAGTTGGCCCAACAGAAGAAAAGCCCACCTTTCTCTTTAGGATACAAATGGGAGAGAGAGATCAGTCCTGGACTGGAGATTGATTCAATGAGGGTCCCAACCTTCTAAAAAATGGGGGAAATTATGATGGGAAGGTTGGTGCCCAAAATTGAAATGGGGAATTTTGAATTTGAATTTGAAATTTGGGTAGGAGGAGATTGATTTGGCATTTGAAAGTCCCTCACCAATCTTTGAGGCTGTTTAGAATCATCCTTGACTAGATCACGTCGATCAGGAAGGCTGGGCTGGGATTTTTCCACAGTGACATTGGATAGATGGAAGGCATGGTTTTTAGAGTGGCCCATCTCTGCCTCTGCAAATTTTCCAGCCCAGCCACCGCAAGAGGAGTGTATGACTTCCTCCTTTAAGAAGTCTGCAACTTCGTCTTCAAAGATAGATAGTGCATAGGCTCTTCCGCCAATGAGGATACTTGTTTTCCTGGTAATCTTGTCCTTATAAGAGGTGACAATGTGAAGTTTGGCCATGTCCAGTCTCTTCCTGTGCTCTATACAGACGTCCACTTTAACAACTCTTCGATATAAGCTCGCAATTAAATTGAAAAAATTGGAATTCCAAGCATATAATGGGATACCTTCACATTTCAGCCAAACAAATCGTGATTCAAAAGTATCTTCTCCATCTCATGGTTTGATAAGATTGAACCACAACTGTAGACCATTTAGATTAATATTGATTGTTGATTCCATCTCGTTTTTGCTTGAGTTAACGCAAGGAGAACCATGTTTTCACCCATTAGAGTGACCGATTAATTGTAAAAACCCATTCCCATGAAAATTTATTTGAGGTCTGAGAGAGAAGTTGGCAAATGCAAATAACCCACTGCGCATCTAGCTAGCCAAGCATTTTCAGTTTCCTTTAGTTCATATTCCAAGTTGGGTCTGAGCATTAAATCCTTTGTCCTTTGGAATAAATGCTTGTTGGTGTTTAGGGACCAAACCGCTGACTGTTAATTGTTTGGGTTCATAAACTTTGTGGCTTATCTACTTGTTTGGGCTTTTACATGTTAAACCAAACCATGGGCCAAGAGCCTATTTATTTCAAAAACCCAAACCCAAGTTAAAAGCATGATTTTGACTACTATCCCACATTGAAATTTACAAGAACCTTTTACTCCTTATATATGATCTCTCATTCTAAGCATTGTAAGATTATATACTAAAGAGGCTCTCTCACGCGCGCGCAGGGAGGGGGGGGGGGGGGGTTGCAAATCCCAAATTTGGGACACCAATTTGGCTTGAATTTCGAGACTTGCGCGTGCACGTCCTGCGGACACGAATGCACCTCGAATTGTACCTTCGCGCATAGGGGTGGTACTGTCACGTTTTTTTTCTGCACATGCTAAAAACTATATTATGACTGTTGGAGAGTCATTATTTATATTATGACTGTTGGAGAATCATCATTAGATAATATGACTGTTGGAGAGTCATTAATCTCTTACACCGTTTTGCTATATATATATATGATCACATTCTTCCAGAAAACAACACAACAAAACCAATCCTCTCTTCTGTTGTTC